>JALBUQ010000042.1:0-176514 GCA_024364755.1 Pseudohyphozyma bogoriensis
AGGTGATGAGGAACCAGGGTACTGGGACGACGCGCTGCCTGCGACTCACAAGGTGCGTTCGATTGTTTGATCAGGTGGGCTGAGCTGGGCGGGAGGAAGCTGACTTGCTTCTCGGTTGGTGAAGGTGTCATTGGACTACTACAGGAGGGAGAGCGTAAAGATCCTGAAGGTGTTCAAGGAAGTTGAGGGCGCCATCGTTGGTACGTTGTCCCCTCCTTCGTTTGTTCCCTCTTATCCCGCTGCTGATCCCTTCCCTCCCTCCCACGTACCACAGAAAAGGCCTCAATCGACGAATCATACCTCTACCTCACCACTCCCGTCATCGCCGCCATCCTCTCTCGGTACCCCTCGCTCTCTAAACCCCCTTCAACCTCGACCTCAAGTTCCACCTCGCAAGGACTCGACACGCCCCTCCCTTCGCCCGCCTCGATGGGCATCAGGATCCCTTGGAGTGAAGTCGGCAACATTATTCCTGTGCGAAGAGCTCCGGCTGCGGAAGGCGAGGATGAGAGTCAGGCCGAGGAGGAGGTGGAGAGTGAAGTGACGTGGCACGATGTTGCGCTGTGGATCGGAGCCGAGATGGTCGCGAAATGTCGAGCCGGAGTACAAGCTAGACTGGGGTACACTTGTTCTGCGGGGATCGCAGGCAACAAGGTGTGTTCCTTTTTTGATGGGCTCGTTGGTTTCGGAGCGAGCTGATGATGTGGTGATAGATGTTGGCGAAGCTGTGTTCAGCGTGGAAGAAGCCCAACGCTCAGGTTCGTCTATCTTCTTACGTTCATCTTTGTCTTGCCACCAATGCTGATTGGTGAGAGCCTGTAGACTGTCCTCCGCACCGCCGCTGTCGCAGGTTTTCTCAACCCCTTCCCGTTCCAGAAGATCCGTAACCTCGGCGGCAAGCTTGGGAACCAGGTTGCGGAGACTTGGAAAGCGGAGTCTGTCGGAGAGTTGTTGTGAGTTACTCTCTCTCTCTTTCTGCCTGAAAAGAAGTGTTGATGGGGGGCCGGGAACAGGGGAATCGACTTGAAGGAGTTCCAAAGGGAGTTGGGCGAGGAGAACGGCAAGTGGGTGTGGGAGGTTATCCGAGGTGGCGAGTGGGGTGAAGGTGAGCGTGATTTTGAAAGAGAGCAGGGGTGGGAGATAGAGAGCTGACGTGGATCTGCCTTGGTGTCAGTCGAGGAGAAGACGTTGGTCAAGAGCATGCTGAGCTCGAAAGTGAGTCGCGTTCGACGTTCGTCCTGAAGCCTAGCACTGATCGTTGTTCTTCTTTGTAGAACTTCCGACCGTCAATATCAAAACTTTCCGAAGTGGTACGAGCTCACTTTCTTCAGCCATCCTCGGTCCTGAACCAATGCTGACTTATCGCTGCAGTACCACTGGATACACGTGCTCTCAACAGAGCTATACGGCCGATTAGCAGATGCACGAGCAGAAGCGGAGATCTGGGTGCGTTCTGTTGCCCTTTTTCTCACGATCAGTCATCTCAAACGTATCTCCCACAGCCGAAGACCCTGACGTTCCACTACCGCACGCTCAACTACACCGTCCGGTCTCACCAACTTCCTTTTCCCTACACCTCCAACCTCACCATCGCATACATCGACAACCTTGCACAACGACTGGTCAAGGTCCCCTTTTTTTCCCCTTCTCGGCTTTGCTTCCCAGCTCAAGCTGACGCATTCACCTCCGTCGACCAGGCCGCACTGCCACCAAAACTCGTGCCGACCGAGACCGTCGGACCTTGGAACAACTTTTCGCTTGGGTTTGAAGGGCTCGAGAGGGGAGAGAAAGGCCAGGCGGGGATCCAGAGCTTTTTCAGTGCTGGGCAGGTGGAGACGGAGGCGGGTGGGAAAGCGGAGGGGAAGAGGAAGGCAGAGGAGGTCGTCATCCTTTCTAGTGAGGATGGGGGCGGTACTGGAGGTGCTGGAGATGCGGAGAAGGAAGAGGAGCAGCGGGAACGGAAACGACGGAAAAAGGAGGAACGTCTCGCCGCCGCCGCTCCTTCGAAAGCGAAGGCCGCCGCCGCGCCCTCGACTTTCTCGTGCGAGCGGTGCGCGAAACCCGTCAGCATCCCAACTGGACAGGATCTCGACAAAGCGAGAGCGGAACACGCGGACTACCACGTCGCGAGGGATCTGTTGGAGGGCGAGAGGATGGCGATGAGGGGCCCGCCGAAACCGCTTGCGGCTGCTTCGACGGTTGGGAAGGAGAGTGGGACTGGTCCGACTGGGGGTGGAAAGAAGAGTGCGAAGAAGACCGGTGAGGAGGGGAGGAGGGCGAAAGGGCAGAGTAGTCTGACGGGGTTCTTTGGAAGAAAGTGAGAAGCAGCGCCACGTGGTTTGGAGACTTGTTCGTTGTTTCGATGTTTGCGAGGATGCGTGTCTCTTGTAAAAGTCTCAAAGCATATAAAACAGATCAAATGCGTCATATCAATATCAAGCACCCTAGTTTGAGTTGTCTGCACACGAGAATGGCTGCGTCGTCGCCCCCGCCGCCGTGTCGCTGATGAGGCCCACGATACTGCCGTACGTTCCGCTGACCATGAGGAACGTGCCAGCGACAATGATGAAAACGTTCCAGGCAAAGAGAAGGCGGTAGACGAGGGTTTTGTTGGTGCTGCGTTCGGAGCCGTTGTCGTAGAGCCACATCATGCCCATCACGACGATCTAGGAAGCGGACACGTTGAACATTGGCAGAGGAGCGGGGGAAAGAGAGGGGACGAACTGCAGTGAACGATCCGAAGAGCGCTCCAATGAGACCGATCAGGTCGTTGAATCTGTTTTGGCGCATCAGCGTTCCAGGATTAGAGGAAGGGCACCGGCGGAAGAGCGTAACTCACACTGGTACAGCCTCCGCGATGACGAAGCTGAACAGAGTGCATCCCAAAACGCAGGCACTAACAAGGTCCAATGTCAGCTATCCGAAAACTGGGAGACACACAAGCAGTGGTCCCTACATCCAAACGATCCAGTGGGTCGTAGTGTTGCTGCTGAGGTGGTGTGAGCCTCGCATGGCCCGAACGAAGATATACTTGGCGGGAAGGTGAGTGTAGATGACTGCGGATCAAATATTAGACATCTGCTTCTACAAACAACTTTTCGATCAAATGTAGCTTACCAGTTCCGATCAGAAGGGCTTTGAAAATCGCACATCAGCTTGAGCGCGTCGGCAAACTTGATGAGCAGGACTTGTGAACACACCTGGCAGCGCAAGTCCATAGCACACTTTCTTCATCAAGATACCAGCAGACCCCAACGCGGGACTTGAGACGTATTGGCCACAGTAGTAGTAGATGACGACGCCCATCGCGAGGTAGACGGCAGTCACGAACGCTTGGCAGGTGAGGAGCGCCTTGGTGAAGTCACGGGGGTTGCGCATCTCAGCGTTGACGGTCTGAGGGCTCCATACTTGTGAGCTAGGGCGTGGACGAGTAGCTTTCAGGCACTTACAAAGAAAGCCGAAGTTCCTCCGAAAGCGAAGACCACGTTGGCGACCGCGTTGGAAGCCTGGGGACGCAGCACAAATCAACACGTGCTCTCCGTCGGATGCCAAACTACTTACCTCAGCGAATGTCGGGCTTCCAAACATGACCAAGTCCTTTGCCCACGGTCCAGTTTGAGGGGCGAGGGAAGGACGAGTGACGGACACAGCAGCCGCTAGGGTGATGACTGCAAGCGACAAGGGTCAGCTCTGTTGTAAGCTTCCAAAGCAAGGAACAAAAGAGAGGAGGAGGTACGAGAAGCCATGACAGAGATCAATCCGACCCATCCTAACCACGAGAGTTTTTCCAGCGTCTGGATGAGCGACAGGAGGAAGGCGGCAATCGCTCCCACTACGACGAATACGACGCTGCATGCGCCGTGGTCGGAAATACTGTTGAGCGCAATGGCGATACTGAGGAGGCCGCTGCCGGCGATGGTAGTCATGTAAAGCCAGTACTGGAAGAAGAATCCATCAGCCCTGTTTTCCACGTGGTTGAAGGGAAAGTTACTTGCCATGGCTCCGAAGATCTCTCGGCCGATCACACCGAAGAGCAGGAACCCCACGTCGGCGACAGAGTGCACTTCGGGATGTCGGAGCCTGAACGTTCCAACAATGTAGTCCGTATATGTGGTGATTATTCCCAGTGCGAGAATGACGAGGATGCCCGGGATCATGCCGATGGTCTGGAAGACAACTACAGTAGGCGGCGAGAGGTCCGCAGTCAGCGCTCGGAGGTCGAGGAAAGTGAGAACTGCCTACTCACAGGGGATCGAAAGAACTCCCAAACCAATCTGAGACTTCATCATGAGAATGCTGGTGCGGAACCAGCCGGCCTGTCAAGAAAATAACTGTTACTACGAGCCGGAAGAAATGGCCAATCAGGTGCTCGAGCCAGATTGGAGGCGCCGCTCACATTCGTGTAGCTGTTTAACAACGGGTCAGGAAGTCAGTGTTGTCTCACTGAGGAAACTAGAAAGGTCAAGGCGGAATGAGCATACTTGGGACCATTGGGGTCGCGAGGTCCAAAGACGCCGTCGGCCTGGTTCTCCTCGTCGGAAACCAGCGAAGGCCCCTGGACCTCGACCGTGCCCTTGTGTTTGGGATCTTTCAGACCTTTTGGGTCAGAAGTGGTCTCTACGTCGTTCATGTTGATGTGTGGAGAAAGAGTGTTGGGTGAGGAAGGGGTTTGCCGGGCGTAGGCCAGGCCAAGAAGGGGGAGCAGGCGGGAGCTGCTCTCAGGGAAGTGATACCTCAGGTGATAGCAGCGGAGCTGAGTTTGACAAGAGGGAACGGAGTGGGGAGGCTAAAGAAATCGGCGAGTTGGCGGATTCGGGGAAACGAAGATAGGCCACGTGTGCCGACAGTTGCCGGTGTTTTAAGCCATGATGGCGCCAAAATGCATTACCAATTAGCATGATACCAGTTTTTAAGAAGCGGGGAATTGTAATAGGTTGTCAAGTGACCTGAGGCGCGCAGGAGGCGGAGCTGAGTCGAGAGTGCTTCAATGAGGGAGGCCACGAGTGGTGTGGTGCGGCTACATCTGGAGGGTTATCCGGCCCGAGGACAAGAATAAACTGACTAACTACCTTTGCGAAACCTTTTGAAGCAAGCCGATGAAAGTGGAGCTCGTTATCTTTGCTCTGCTGGCAACGCTCTGCGGGCAGGTTGCGTTCTGTTCATGTTTCCCTACAAGCTCACAGCGGACTTGACTTTCAGAGCTACTCTGGAGTCACAGGACAGTAGTCGGCTGACCTCGAGTGGGGTCAATGCTCCTGTCCTCGCCCTGCGGCAATGTTCTGCGGGAACCGAGTCAACGACGGCACGGAATCTGAACCCGGCGATTGATGCATACGTGGGCACTGCTACAGGACACAGAAGGCTTTCGAAGCTTGTCCTTGGGGTGTAATTTTAACCTCAATTAACTTATTCCTCCAGTCCTGGCTCTGCAAGCACTTGATCGTTTGTGGATGCGACCACGTGGTCCGAGCATCATCGTCCAACCACATCGGCTCCTACGAGCCACCAGAGCAACACGCAAATAGGCCATCGCTTTTTCAGTGCTTGAAGCACTTACTCCGACAGCAATGACAGAGCAAAGACAGGCTGCTTGCCCTTCAGGCGAACGTTCGCTGCTGTCGACCAGGGTCGTCGAGTCGGACATGATCGATGCGGTCGAGTGACGCGCCACGAAGGAGCTCGTACGACAAAGAGGTGTGGAACAAAAAGAAAGAGATTGTTTGCGAGGCTCCCCAGAGGCGCTGCTGCACTCCAACGCCTGAGGGCTCCTCGACAAGGCTCCATGACTACGCCACGTCAGTTCGCGAGTTTCGGACTTGGCGGAGATTCTGCGTCTTTTTCTAGAGCCCAGGTCGGACGCTCGCTCTGCGTCTCACTTCCCTCACTATCTGATCCTTGTCAAAACTTGCACCAATCTTTATAGCTACACCTTGGGTTGCTCCGTAGCTCGCCTGTCCGCTTACGTTCTCCCACAAAGAATATATCGAGTCGCGCGGCTTCAGCGTCACCGGCAGCTCCAGCAGCGATGGTGCGCAAAGCGGCGTACATCGTCGCACTTGCGGTGTCAATCACGACGTTTGCACTGTCCATCGCTTCACTTGTCCAGCCAAACTGGTGCGTCGTCGCTCACTTCTCGTACGATCTCGTACGAAGGATGCGCCACTAACCCTCCCTCCTCCGACAACAGGATCACGTTCCGCACCCCTCCCTCCTCACCCATCGTCCTGCGCTCGTCGTACGGCCTCTTCCAAGTCTGTTCCTCCTCACACATCTCGTGGTCACCGGGCAAGGACAGGGACGAAGGGAGCGTGACGTGCCGCAAGTTCCCCACCAAGAGCCAGGACTGCTCAGGCGGCGTCACGGGCAGGTCCGCGTTCAACGAGGCGCACGAGCTCGTCTTTGGCACGAGTGGTGCGTTTGGGATCGAAGGAAAGAGGTTTAGGGTTGGCAGGGCGGCGGCGGATAGCGTCCAGGCGAAGGAGGCGAGGAGGAGGTTGGGCCAGAAGAAGCCCGCGTCGGACGATGGCGACGACGACGACGACGACAAGGAGGTGTGGACGTTCTGTGATAGTTGGATCACTGCTGCGTGAGTTCCCTTATCTGTTTGAGCTTTGGATGGTGAAGGGGCGTAGCTGATCCTCGTTGGACGAGCTCGCAGGTACGCGACGCAATTCTCGCTCGTCTTTGGTGCCGCCGCCATCCTCGCCAACATCACCGTCACGCTCTCAGGACGTCAAAGGCGTGAGACGGGGTGGGGCCTGGTTGTGGGGCTCATGTTCATCCATGCGGCGTGCTTGATCGTTGCAATGGCGCTCGTCGCGCGCGAGTTCAACCACGACTCGAGGTTCTACACTGGCAGTCGACTTGGTGTGTTGCGTTCCTTCTTATCCGAGCAATCGAGCTGATAGGAGACCCGACAGACACATCCTTCATCATGGCCACGACGGCTTGGTCGCTCGACGTCGTCACGGTCGTCGTTCTCGGACTCTTGGTCATTACGGGCCTCATTCGAGAGGACGACTACCTTCCCATTCCCGACCAGTAATTTCCTACCACACATTCAACCTGTATCACCCATCATCATTGTCTCCCTTGTCTTGTTATACCATCATTCCATGTTCCCGACCTTCACCCGAAACAACAAAGTCACGTGTTTGGCCCTTCAAAACCCTGAAAGAAGGTCGTTTCCGTCGGCTTTCATGACTGATGGAAGAGCTGTTTAGCCTATTCTCACTGCGTTAACGCGAGAAGTGAAACATGCAAGATAGGCGCACACTCTCACGCCATGTCTTCTTCCCCGCCTCCGCCACGGTTGAAGGGATCCACCTCGTTCCCACGAAGATAGCCGCAAAGTGCTCTCTTTTTGGGGCACCACCGGTAACCATACCAAAATACATTCAGAAATGAACGCTGTGTAGGCTATCGTCTCTCCGTCGCCCGCCCCGGTCGCCAGTCGTCCGTCCGTCCACGCGTACGCGCGTGACGATGTGGTGCGAAAGCTGCGGCCGGCTAAATGGTCGTTGAAGGTTTTCCCTTCGAGGGACGCGGGTTCGTGACCAAACTTGCCCAGTGTGGTCGAGCTTTACGGGTAAGGAACTGTCTCTACCATCCTCCAGTCTGCCTTCCAGGCCTCCACGTCAGCCGTTACGCGTGAGATCTACAACGCAGGTCACGTTGTTGTTGATCGCCCCTGCTCAATCTCCGCTCCGTCTCCGCGTTTCTAGCTGGGTCGGCTATGTCCAGAAATAGTGTCATTACCCCGGCAATCAAGCGCTGCCCCCACCTTTTCTAGCTCCACAAAACCCCTCAGCCCTGACTGGGGTTCCCCTTCTTCTTCTTCCACACTTCTCTACAACCTTTGGCTCGATGCTCGTCCAAGCTGCTTCCCTCCTCGCGCTCGCGGCGAGCGCTGTGGCCGCGCCGGCACCTTCAGCTTGTTCGGCCCTCTGGCAGACGGCGCCCAAGTTGATTTCGAACTTGACGATCTATGTTGCTGAGAGTTACCCAGGTGAGCTTCGGCTTCGTGGATCACGGGGAAGTGATGCTGATCCATCACTTCACAGACAACACCACCTTCTCTACTCCCACCGGTGCGCGGACTCCGCCCTCGACCTGCCAAACCCAAACGTGCTCACTCATCTATCCCTTCCATCGCAGCTACTACGGACTACAACACTCCTGTTACGAACCTCAGCGCGTTCTGCCGCTTCGGAGCTTACTTCAACACGTCCAGCAACTCCCGGGTGCGATGCTCTCCCATCCGACCTGACCGCAAAATGATGCTGACGTGGGTGTGGTGTTGCAGGTCCAGTTCGAGGTCTGGTTGCCAGAGGACTGGAATGGCCGATTCGCAATGGTTGGTAATGGAGGAGATGCCGGTGGGATCAACTACCCGAGCCTTGGTGCTGCCATGTCTGGCTGTAAGTGCGCTTTCTTGGTGTGAATACCCGGTAAGCCAAGCTGACGAGTCGGCGGTGCCAGACCAATTCGCGACTTCGTCGACTGACACCGGACACAATGGCACGAGTGGTGATGGAACTTTTGCGATCAACAACCCCGAGTCTCAGATCGATTTCGGATGGCGAGCCGTCCACCTCACCGCGGTGTACTCCAAGCTCATCATCAACGTGCGATGTTTTCCCTTTCCCGCACAGCTTACGTGGACTAAACTCAACCCCACCACAGGCGTACTACGGCAGCGAGGCCTCGAACAACTACTGGATTGGATGCTCCTCCGGTGGCAAGCAGGGCCTCAAGGAGCTCCAGATGTTCCCCGACACGTTCGACGGTGTGATCGCCGGTGCTGCCGCTCAATGGTGGCCTCACCTCAACGCCCAGACGTACCGTGTCAACGCCCTCGTCAACGGCGTCAACTTGACTGGACACCTCACCCCTGCTGACTACGGTGCGATCAACGCTGTCGTGCTCGAGCAGTGCGACGAGCTCGACGGGTTGAAGGACGGCATCATCACGAACCCGGATTTGTGCTCGCCCGACTTGTCGTCGTTGTCGTGCTCTGCTACTGCCGCCAACGCGTCGTCTTGCCTCAACGACGACCAGATTGAGACGATGAAGACGATTTGGAGCGATTATTCGAGCACGACGGGCGAGTGGCTCTTCCCGGGATTCAAGGTCGGAGCTGAGGGCTTCACTACTGAGTTGGTTTCTGGCACTCCTTACGGTATGTTTCTCTGACACATTTTGCTGAGATCAACACTCACCCCTTTGTCGCTTCAGGTCCCGGTCCCGACTACTTCAACTACCAGGTGCGCTGTTCTCCGTCCCTGCCTAGCCTACTTGAAAGACTGACGTGTCGCCACACCACGTGCAGGTCCTCAACAACACCGCCGTCACGCCCTTCAACATCACCAACAACGTCCTCTTTGAGGGTCTCATCGCTCTTGCCGACAAGACCGACCCCGGACAGACGAACGCCATCAACGGCTACATCGAGCCGTTCCTTTCGCGAGGCAAGCTCATCACGTTCGTGGGCCTTGCGGACTACCTCATCCCTACCGGTAGCAGTCTTTGGTGAGCGCTGATTTGAAAAACCACTGCTTCATGTAAACTGACTGTTCTTTTTGTCCAGGTACCATTCTCACGTCGAGGAGTCGCTCGGCCGCGATGTCAGCGATGCGTACCGCCTCTTTACTGGTACGTGGCTCTGTTTGTGTGATCCTTTAGTTGCTGATTCTCACCTTCCACAGTTCCGGGAATGGGGTACGGCTTGAACGTCCTCTTCTTATATCTAACTCTACTGATTGACACCTCCTCCTTTCCAACACAGACACTGCGCGGGCGGAACCGCTGCCCAGTACTTCGGCAACGGGCGGGCAGGCAACAAGGTCGCCTCTGATCCCAAGCAGGACATGGTCCTCGCCCTCATTGACTGGACCGAGAACGGCAACGCTCCCGAGTACATCGTGGGCTCGCAGGCGGTCAACACCACCGTCGGCATCTCGTCCGGCATCGCGTTCCAGAGGAAGCTGTGCCCGTGCGTGTCCTTTTTTTGCAGCTCCCATTGCTCTGGGAAAGGGAGCTGATTGTTTGGGATTACAGATACCCTCAGGAGGGAGTCTACATTGGTGGAGACGCCAACTCGGCGGATAGCTTCGAGTGTCAGACCCCCAAGGTCCCTGTCGGATGGTAGGGTCAAATAGGGCAGAACGAGAAGAAAGACTACGAAAACTAAGTGGCGCCAAAAAAGGCAGCCTCGCACATTGGAATCGAGCAATAAAGCTTTGAACCACGCGTATACTCCGACGAAGTCCCTTTGAGAGCAGAGCTTGAACTCTTGGACGACGTGCGTGCGGCCGCTCATGCCGCCGCCGACAAACACATGCAGCTCGAGCTCTTGGTCAGAAGAAGGACAGAACATGGCAAGAGACGGCGTCCAACATGTCTGTTGAGCAAGTACTGCATTGCCCACACTTTCAAAGTGGTCATGAAAATCCCTAATTACCCTACTGACAATGCCCTAACATTCTGCCTTTAGAAGATCGTCCAATCGACCTTCCTCTGCAACGAGCGTTCCTGTGCGAGTGAAAGTTTACGAGCAGCAGCGGTAGGTGTGAGACCACATGTGCCCTGGCAGGTCGAAGGGAGGCTGTCGTAGTTCTGAGCGAATTTGCTGGTGTCGAGCGGCGTGCGGGGACCCGTCCGGAGGATCGGGCCTGGTTCGTTGCCTATGAGAGAAGCGAAAGATCGTAAAAATCAAGTGACTTGATTTTAGGAGCCAAACATGACCAACAGATGAGGAAAGCACTCTGATGGGAGACAAAGTTGTTCTGCAGCGTCAACTTGCTGGTCCGCGTCGCATCATACACGAACGCCTGGGGGTTCGGTGTGAGCCGATTACCGAGGCACGACGCGCTCCGCTGGCCACCAAAGTTGGCCGTCGAAGCATCGTTATCGATCACGATCGCGTGGTCGTGCCCCGAGATGCCGATCGCGTAGCCGAAGTATCCGGTCGGGCCGCTCGTGAACGTGTTGCCGCTGAACACACCATCGTAGGTGTGGTAGCTGCTCGTATCGACGGTGCTCCAGATCTGAGAACCGATCGCGATTCCGACTTTGATGAATGTCGAGTATGCGTTGATGCTGGAAACGAAGGGAGATTAGCGGAGAACGGCGGTGCCTTCGAAAGGAGAAATGCTTACGTGTTGCCCGTCACGACGGTGCCAGTGAATGTCCCATTGTAAGGCACGTAGTCAACGGCGTTGATTGCTCCGAGCAGATGCCGAGTGTTTGAAATGATCCTGACAGGACCAACAGGACATCAGATTTCGGGACTACCGGTATGAGAAACAGCGGAAGCGGTGCTGACGTGTTGTTATGGATGAGAGACCCAGGAGCTTGGAAGACGACGATCCCTCCATCGGTAGCTGTGGAAGAGAGGAGTTTGAGGTCAGAAAGACAGTTCGCTCGAACATACGCGAAGCCCATAAAGCTCACCATCAGTAATCGTGTTGCCCTGGACGGTCGAATTCCTGCAAGCCATGCTGATCCCGTCGGCCCACTGACCGGGCGAGTAGATCGTGGTGTCACGTTTTACAAACTGAGCCCCGTTGTTCGGAGAGTTGCCCGACGGGCCGACCTGGTTGTTCTGGAATAGCATGCTCGCGCAGGCATTGTCGCCCTCTGAAAAGAGGACGGCCCCAGAGGCAACACCAGAGGCAACATGTCAGCGAAGGCTTTTCAAGATCGGCAATCCAAAAAGCTGGGAGACTCACCAAACCCATGCAAGCAACTCCATCCACGCGGCTCGTAGAGATGGCAGTCTCGAACCACCTGTCCGGCACTATTCCCGCCCATCTCCAGCAAGGCATTCCCACCGCTGACGAATCCAAGCGCTGGACGGTTTCCGTTGACTTGGATGCTCCGAACCGTGATGTTGTTGCAACCCGTGCAGATGCCGTAGATCGCTCCAGCCATGGCGGTGTTGGAGGAGCTGCCGACGACGGTAAGGAGCGCACGTGTACCGTCCGTTGGGTAGCCTGTGGAGAAGGTTCCAAAGTGAGTACATGATAACTGTGAGCATATTGGACGTCAAGCTACCCTGCGTGGAAAGCTCCTGGTTTGCAGCAAACATGGTGATGGTCTGCTCGAGCGAAATCTGGGCGCCAGGGCAAAGCGAGACAATGGTCCCCGCGCCGCCGTAATAAAACAGCTGCGTGATCTGGTACCCCGTCGTTCCGGTACCCAGACATGTCGCTCTGCTTGTAACGCGTTTCTCGAGCGCGGTAGTGACCTTTGTCGCATTCACCTTGTGCCTGGGCCTACGCCGAACGTGCGCGCCGTGGTGGCTCCTCGTGTCGTGGAAGTCGACGGCGGGCTTGACGTGTCGGCCAAAGGCGTGGTGGAAAAGAGCTTCAGCCTCGGCGGGCTCAGGCAGGTCGAAAGTTGGCGCGACGGGGGTCGGGGTGGCTTTCCTACGGGGCGAGGCAGTCGTCGCTGTTCCCCCGGCCGCGACGAGCGGCGCCAGCAGGGCCAACGCGGCGATGATTGATGGGAGATGAACCATCGTTGGTAAAGTCGAGAAAGGCGAAGTAAGAAACAAAGAGTACAAGAGCTTTCCTTCTTCGTTGGGAACGGCAGAAGCAGAAGACGGCCACCTCACCGCGATGCACCGTGCGTAACGCTCGGGGCCTTCTTCTGTCAACAGCCTTTCGTAGTTCCGCGCTGGGGAAGGCGAGAAACAGAGAAGAAGAGTCAGAGACGTCAACAGAAGACAAAGCTTTTGCTGCTTGGGTTGGAAGGAACAACTTCCGGAAAACTGAAACGGCGGGACCGCGAGGCAGTGCTGCCCAGCGCCCTGACGTGGCCTTGTGGATGCGCCCGTGCGCGAACCGTTCCGCCCAGGCACTCGTCGCGAAGAACGCCATTCCATGGAGGGAAGACCGTACAAAGCAGCTTTTCCCCTTTTCGGTCCACCTTTCCACAATCTTGAGGGTTTCGTGCGTTCAGAACGAGTCCGAGGTAGGAGCCAACGGAAGTGAATTTGAACCAAACCGATCTGGCATTTACAACAGGTACCGAAAAAATAGAATGTGTGGTTGGTGCTGAGGACGTGGCGAGACGACGCGATGGAAGTTCTAGCGGAACTTGTTCCAGAGGATGAGGCCGCTGCAAGGGACTCTCGTCAGTTTAGACCTTCCGGTTCCGAGAAGGAAGGGTAGCCCTCACATGAGAATCACAAGGACAACAATGAAAGACCAAATCATGACCCTAGTCTTGTACATCCTGCAACACCAGAGAAACGCAGCACGTTAATGTCAACGTCCCTCGTCCCAAAACGAAAGAGAGCTAGAAAAGCGAACGCACTGTCGAATCATCTTCTTCAACGTCCCCGTCGCCCTGCTGATGCTCCCATCCGTATCCTCCAACTCGTCCCTCGCGTTCGCCAACTGCGCGCCCTGCCCTCTCAGCGTCTCCAACACGTTCCCACCAATATCCTCGCTCTCAGCCGCCAACCTCTGAGCGTTCGTGAGGCGGCCCTCGGTTGTCTTGAGGAGGGAAGTCGAGTTGAGGAGACGGGTGCGTTGGGCGGCGGTGTGGGTGTAGGTGTCGGACTCGTCGACGTCGATCGTGTAGACGCTGTGGGCGGGGGCAGCGGAGGAGGAGAGGAGAGCGTCGCGGTCGGAGAGGGTCGATTCCTGTTGCTGTAAGAGGTAAAGATGAGAGGTCAATACTGTGATCCAGCACGAAAAGCGACAATTTGGCGGCGTGCGATAGCCTCCCTGCCTCCCCCCGCGGCATCATCGACCATCAACGGGAAGAATCCTCGCCATACCAGCAGCTAGAGAACGACCCGAGCGTGCTTTGAGCATCGTCCAGCCGCCTGCCACTCCCTTCGCGCTCACACACCAACGCCACCCCGAACCGGCGCGCGCCCGCCTCCACACGACACGAGCAGGAACGCTGAGCGAGCAGGACTTACGACTTCACCCCTGAGCCCCTGGACCTCTTTCTTCGCACTCCTGACGATAATCATCTGCCTCGCCTTGCCCTTTGCCTCGCCTTCCATCTGGTCGATCTGCGGTTGCGAGGGGGGTCCGTCAGCGCGCTCGTCTCAGCGAGAACCGTAGAACAAGTTACGCACGATCTCGTCCGCCTCCTCGAGCTCCATCGTGATCCTCCTAAGCGTCGCCTTCTTCTGCTCTGTTTGTCGCACGATCCCCAGACACCATCAGCGCTGCGAACGAACCTGAGACAACAATCGGACGAGCGTACCTCCAACCTGGGAGCGTGCGTCGGCGAGCTTGAGCTGGGCCGACGACTTGATCTGGTCCCATTCTGATGCGTACGATTCAAAGTTCGACATTTCGTGCGCCAAAGTCGTGCGAGAAGTGACGGCGCGGAGGGCGAGCGACGAGGTCGCCCGCGCTCGCTGGACGACTGGGTCGGGCCGATCGGGCAGCCAAAGGCGGGGCCATTCGGGGAGCCGCTGACGTGGCTCAAGTTCTCGACTTTTTTGACTCAGTTCATGTCACTCTTCCAATTGCATCTTGTCGAAGAAGCTGTCCTCCGTTTCAGGAAGAGTGCCTGTCCGTAATGGACCCATTGGCAGTAATTTTATACCGAGAGATCGTGGCCGTCCGAAGTTGTCGCAACTGGCTTGTGTCGCAAGCATCAGAAGCAGCCCAGAGCAACTCTTACACTATGAGTCTGACACATCATATCCGTGTTTCGAGGTCCGATCAATCTCTTAATGCATGCGTGTGCTGAAACAAGTCAGACCATTTCCATTAAGAGTTCACATCCACCCTCACTCGACACCCGCCATACGTAGTCCCATTTGGCTCACCAAGAACCTTACAAGCGCATGTAGGACACCTTAACCCCATAACTCTGACATATTTGCTTGAGACTACTCCACGCCGTGCCCGTCATCACCCGCACAACGCCTTTCACCTTCAAGCTTCCGCGCTGCACGACCACTGTCTCAGTCACCAGTCTCTTGATGACCGGGATCATGTCATCGGGATGCGAAAGGTCCACTAGAGTAAGATGATCAACTTTGAGGGTAGAAGAGAGGAGGGGATTGAGGAAACCGAGTTCGGCATCGAGGGTGAGGCGCTGAAGAGTCCCGCACGTGTCGTAAATATGAGTGAGGAGCGCGGGATCGTCATACCAGTTGCCGTGCAAACACAAACAGGTGAGGTTGAGTAAATGCAGTTGAAACTGAGAAATGATCTGATAGCCATTCAGGACAAGGTGGAGCGTCAAATGCGTAAGCGAGTGAGGACTGTTGGCGATGAGGGAGGCAAACGTTGGACCCAAAACGCTTCCAGAGCAGGAGACGTTAAGCTCCTGGAAAGCGAGGCCTCTATAATGTGTTGAACTTCTAGACTGGTCTTCGCACCTGTCTAGCTCGAGCTTCCTTAACCCTATGAGGAAAAAGGAGGTGCGTCAGCTCAGAGGAAGCGAACGGAGGACCGCTTGACTGACCATGGAAAGCAGGTGCAACCAGAAGAGCGGGAAAGAGATTGAAGCGCCACAGCTTCAGGTACTCAACTCCCCTAAGATGGTTGATGAGAGCCAAAACGTTTCTTCGAGAAAGGCGGTCATCGTAGTCGATGAGGCAAAGCTTTGCTGTACGATACCGTCTTGGCACGTTCGCTTTCACCATTTTCACCACTTCAAGATCTTCTGATATGGTCACTTCCCTCCAAAGAAGCATCTGCGATGGCTCAGTCCAGCTTCGAGCAACCAAAGCTGTCAATCGAAGCTGACGTCTCCGCTGCGGTGCCCCAAAGAACTCCGCGGTGCAGTCGAGTGCCTGCTCAAGGATCCAGAGCACTATCTCGTTTGGAAACCTTTGAAAGGTCGATGTTTGCCCGGTGGCATCGTGGAAGTTGCTGGCCAGATTCTGGATCACTGGCGACGCGGGGACAAAAGAGAGCTCCCTGTCGGCAAGAAGCTGACTGCAGATTTGAGCCAGAGTCAAGACCATTCGGAGATCTCACCTTTGGCTCTGTAAGACGTCCAAAGTGTGGTGGAGGTGAAAGTTGAAAGAAGGAACGAGCCGTTCAATGGTGGTCTGCGTGCCGCTCGCTCCAGAGCTCAAAGAGCGTGCTTTGGCTCCAAGCGCAGCTCCAAGACGCCGCTCGCCTCCTCATTCAAAATGATTTGTAAGAATAGCTTATGTGCCTTTGAAAATACTCTCCTCCCAGAGACGCATTCTTGCTCTACTAGTTTTGACGTGGGATTCTTGTCAAGCGGCGGCCGACGTGGTCCAGCGGAGTGAAAAGCAGTCCAGTCTTCACCAGCGGTTGTGTACGAAAGCATTAAAAGTCCTTTTTTTTCAACCCACCCGGCCGCCTTCCACCTTCCGTCCCTTTTTCGTTCAGCTGCCCCACACCAACGTCACCCCATTCGCACGACACACTTCCGCCACGTCATCCCAGCTCCTACTGTTGGCTCGAGAAACCATCCTACTGTCGATCTTCAAAGTTCCACCGCTCAAAACGCTTGTTTGGGTAACAAGTTGACCGATAGTGCGAGTAATTTCCGGAAGAGCGCATGGGCACCTGAAGACAAGCGTCGAGATTCGAATGTCGGACGAAAGGAGTGGACGAAGTAAAGGATCGTAAGGGACAGCAGTGAGCTGCTCAAGCATGGCGTAGAAGGTAATGAGGGCGCCTTGGTCATCGAAGGCTCCGAAGTTTGAGAAGAGCGTGAGAGACTCGAGAGCACGCGCGGCCGGTTCTAAAGCATTGAGGAGCCTTGTGCCCGAGTTGGCGAGGTAGAGTGTCAGCTGGGTGAGAGACAGATTACTGCTGCTGATGAGCGAAGTAAAAGAGTGCCCATCCACCCTCGGGTGAACAATCATGGTGCGAAGCGCGAGACGGACAGCGGCCGGCACCGACAAAGGATCGTCGCTCACGTCACTCAAGCAAAGAGACTTCAACTCTGGTAGCTGGGAGTGTCAGCACGTTTCTGTAACACTGAATAAAGCACCAAGCACGAACCATTCAGAGAAGGGAGCACAAATAGCGACGGCACTATCTGCGCGTTCGTAAGGTTCAAGTGACGAACTCCTCTAAGGTGAGTGAGGATTTGACCGATTTGGGACAAAGAGATGTTGTTGAGGTAAAGGTTGAAGGTCCGGTAAAGCTGAGGAGTCGTCAACGATGTAAAGTCAGCGATTTGGACCCCTCCCGTGGGACCGTCGAACGCCATATCTCTCCACAAAAGCATCTGCGACTGCATCCTCCAGCCATGAGCGACGAGTGCTAAAGAGAAGAGCTGCTGCCTTCGCAGATTGTTCGTATACACCGTCTGAGGACTTTCTGACTCTACCGAAAGTTCCAGGATCCTGAGGATGATTTCGGGTGGGCAGTCGTGGATGTTGGCGAGCTGCTGAGGTGGAGCACCAAGACTGTGCGCCATGGCTCCTGAGAGATCTGTGAAAGGATGAAGTAGCAGGCAGTGGATGAATTCGTCTGCTCTTCAGGCGTTTTGAAAGGGAAGTGGAGGTGGTCGTGCGATGAAGGGCGAGGAGGTACAGCGGCTGCTCGTCGAGTACCGAGGGTCGACTTGTGATAGGTGTAGATGCTAGTCGATTATAGGTTCGACTTAGGTGCGGGAGGCGTCAAAACTCGTGCGAGAAGTGGGTGGAAGCAGAGAGTCGTCGCCTCGAACTCGGCCCCCAAGTTGCCCGACCCCTGAGCTCGGACCGACAACGACGACAACAATGGTCCTGGAAGGCAGCTCTCGAGGGCGCGCTAACCCTCAACATTCATCAAAAGAGTCTTCATTCATCACCTTGCTAATGGAGACCGCCCTGACGAGGTCGGGCGCCCAACAGACACGTGTCCCCACACCCTTGAACCTGCCGCACTCAGGTTTCCGCCAGTCGCGTACCTCCACCTCTATTATGTTCGAAAAGCTCACCTATAGACTCAAAGTACACCACCGATGATGAAACCAGTAAGTGTCCGACGTGACATTTGAAGTTCGGGCGACGATCGTAGTGTTCATTCCCAGAAGTTAGAGACAGTACTACGTAGGAGGAAGGATCAAGGATGTGGTGGGTCGGGAGAAAGGGCTATGAGTGTGGTGCGTGGGGCAATGTATGGCAATAATGATAGATGAACTTCCCTGTGGGGAGGAAGGAAGGAGGAAACGCCACGTAAACTGGATGGAAAAGAGGTAGTGGCGACAACATGGTGCGTAAATCTCCTGACAATCCGCCGCTGGTAAATCTAGTGCGAGCTTTATGACAAGGAGGACAAAGAAAGAATGAATGAAAAGATCGCTGAGGCGCGAAAGGAGCAGCTCCGATCGCCTAGCACTCGGAGGCATGAGTTGAGAGCGACGTCAACGACGACTCGGAGTCGCTGGTCTCGAAGCGGTTGTTGCCGTGCTTGACTTGGCGGGAGGCGTCATAAGAGTAGCGCGGGTAGTCAAAAGCCCACGAATCGGAGTCGTCGTCGTCGTCGTCGTCGTCGGCCTCCCTCTTCCTTTTCCTGTCGACGCCGGTCGTGGGCTGCTGAGTCTGCTCCTGAGCCTCCACCTTCCTTTGCAAGGAGGTACTAGTACTCCTCGTGTCTTCTTCTGAGTGGCCATCCTGCAGAGTATAGTAATGCCTGTCGGTCCCAAGGATCAGGCCGTCTTCCGAGCGCGAAGCCCTAGACGATGAGGAAGCGGAGGGGTGAAACTGGGACTGCGACTGGTGAAGGAAGTGAGAGCGCGGCAGCTGGCCGTTGACGCCGTCCGTATAGACCGAGCTAGGAGACTTGGAATATGGTCCCTGTTGCTGAGCCTGGTCATGGTAGATCTGCGGCTGAGGTTGGGCGTGCGGCTGACGCGGCTCGCTCGAGTGGGGACGGAGCAGAGCCAGGTCCTCGAGCTGAAGAGGGTGGTAGGAGCGGGTATCCTGCTCACGCTCTTGATCGTCGTACTGCTGAGGGTGAGGGTACCCCAATGCTGGTGCCGAATAGCTCGTGGAACGTTGGATCGACCTGGTGAAGGCGTGCGCTACAGTCACTGTCGACGAGAGGCCACTCTGGCGATGGTGGAACGGGTACGACGGCGTATCCGAAGCAGGAAAGTGGAGCGTTGGTGAAAGAGAGCTGTTGCCTTGGGTTGATTCTCGGAGGTGTGCTTGAGGGAGCGTAGCCCTGTCCTCGTCCTCGTACCACCCGTCGTCGTCCTTCTTCGGCGTCGACTTTTTGCGATCCCTCCTCTTGCGGGTGATCTCGTCGAGGTAGCTGTCGTTGCCAGGAGCAAAGAAGCCTGATGGGTGACTGAAGCGAGGAGTGAAAGAGTCACAATGATCAGCACCGATCCGGGAGCTCGGTTGGGTCTCCGAGAGCTTCACTCACCGGAACTCGTACTCGTGCGCGCCTGGCTGAAGACGGGAAAGCGACCTGCGACGGTCAGAAAGACGCTTGAATCTGTGAAAAATCAAGAAAGCATCAAAGCAGAGTCAGCGACTGGGAACGTAGTGCGAGAACGCGCGCGGTGGATCGCCTTCAAAGCAATGAACGCGCAAGGGACGGAGGCTCGCCGACTCACCCGTAGTAGTTGAGCTGTCGGATAAAGCTGTCCACACTTGTAGCACAGCAAGAAAGTGTCACTAAGCTTGGCTAGGTACGAAAGCGCTCCCAATGTGGCGGACTGACCTGTTGAAAGCAAAGCCACCGGCGGCGAGAGCAGCGCGCGCCTGGTCATCGACCGACGTGATCCTGAACGCGTCGTCAAAGTCGTCGTTCAGCTCCGACCAGCTAAAGGCAACTCCACCCTTTCCGTCTTCGAGCAGCCTATTCGAGAAGTAGTGCAAGAAGTGAGCAGGGCGCGTCGCGAAGAGCAAGGGGATGGACGGACTTGTGCAGCCTGGGGACGAAGTCAGACTTCCTCGCCGGCGATCTCGACGGAGTGGACGACATGGTGTGAGCGGGTGTTGGTCTCTGAAGTTGGTGTGAGAAATTTCTTGAAGAAAAGTCGTGCGAGTTGTGGGCAGGAAGCGAAGGGACGGCGACGAAGGGGGCCACCGACTTGGCCAGGGGCGGATGACGACCCCCCGGACTGCGCAAGGCGGGCTGGGCCACGGGTCCCGCAAAACAAGTGGTGGTTCTCGGAGTCACTCAAACTTTACACTATCTTTTTCTCGCATGAAACTCGCTCAAGCCACCCCCGAAATTTTACCGCAACTGTGGCACTTCCGCCTCAAAAGCCCGAGGAAGGAGGAGGTCCTCGTTTATCTTGCTTCGAATATTTTAGGCAGCACCGGATTTTTGTACACAAAGTGCGCTCAAAAATCAGATACTAATAGAGCTATCTTTCAGGTCATTACGTCGCTCCTACCTCCCTATTAGTGTCAAAGGCATCCACGCTACCTATCTCGTCCGAGCCTCAAACCTCTCATGCGCAACCAGAGCCATGATGATGATCAATAGCGCATAAACTCATCCAGTGAGCTTTCTGGCCGGCAAGCGTAAATACGGGACAGCGGATCATCGACGCGAATCGGCAGTCCGGATCGCCGCCACTCATCGTTGAATGGGAGTCTGCGAGGCTTCGATTCAGGCACCCGCGAGGGTATAAATGTCCAAAAGGCTGGAGCCTTCTGCTTCTATTGATGATCACGCGGAGAGCTTGCGACGAGAGTCGGACCGGGAGCCAAAGCTGCGTAGAGTCGCTCTGTACAGCGAAGGCGTGGTGGTTCATTGTCAGACACAAACGATCACAAGCAAAGTAGATAAAAAGTTTTAAGAGGAAATAAAAGGACTACGTTGTGATACGAAATCAGCTCCTACTGTGCCACAATCCGAGCGCGCACGAAAACACCAGCGAAAACCAAAGCTTCCGAGAGCATCGCTGCTTCCGGAGTCTACGAGGCCGTCCTCATCGACTTGGCGCCTTCATGTCTGCATGAGCGCCACCTGAGCCCCTTTGTTCACCTCTTTTCAACGCAAAAGTCTGGAACTCTGGGCTCACTCAAGCATACCACTGTTGCTCGTGAAAATCACGTCCTCGCTCGGTGCTTTCCTCCATTACGTGCCTGCTGTGTCTGGAGCGCGAGCCCTCCAAGGTCAGTCTGAAGAGAAGTGGTAGATATGTTCTTCCTAGTTAGAGGACAGCAAGTCGGTAGCATATCCAGAGCAGGAGAGA
This sequence comes from Pseudohyphozyma bogoriensis, assembly GCA_024364755.1. NCBI lineage: Eukaryota > Fungi > Basidiomycota > Microbotryomycetes > Chrysozymaceae > Pseudohyphozyma > Pseudohyphozyma bogoriensis. The sequence goes on from JALBUQ010000042.1 coordinate 21,121, forward strand.
AAAGGGTGCGAAGGGGCCGACCGTTCACCCCCGGTGAGACTTTTGAAAGCCGGAAGCCAGGGGGTGCACCGCCTCAAACAGTCGCCACGTCAGTCCTCTCCGTGGCCCGTTGTTCATTCTGGGGAGCACGCATCGGATAGACCACCCTAACACCTGAAGTAAAATTCACTATAAACCTTGGACCAGTTGAAAGCGGGGAAGACGTTCTAAAAATCTCCTCCCTCTCATCTGCGTCGGGCGGAGACCTTGTGGGGACTGAGATTATTGATTTCATCCAGATCATTAAGAGCACGGAAAGTCCGAAGCTGATTGGTAAGATATAGGATCACTAAAAAAGGGGCTAGTGCGGAACTGAAGTGGAGTTAGGTGAGTTGAGGGGATGAGGGATGAGATGGGATGATGAGGAATGGAATGGGATGGAGAGCCGAGCCAGATAAATAAATGCACTAATGGTATCAACAATAAAGAGCAGAGAATAGAAAACGGAGGTCGCCTTTCTTGTGCACAGGATGAAGGGAGTCAAAGCTTGAGGCTGCTGGCGTCGTCGCTGGTCGTTTCGTCGGGAGGCGAGAGCGACGGCAGTTTTGCGTAGAAGTGAATGCGGTGGATGTCGTCATGAAGCAAGTTCTTTTCGAAGTCCGCCGACACGCCAAAAATCTTCTCGAAGTCCAACCAAGTCGACCCCACATACGAAGGGCAGGGAGGTTCGTCCGGCGACTCGCGGGAGGCGACGACTGCGTTGAAGTCCTCGGTGTAGATGGAGGAGTAGGCGGGCGAGAGCGAGATGGTGGTAGGAGGGGGAGATGTCGAAGGAATGAGCAGAGCCACCTGCTCAGCGGGGGACGGATAAGCCTCTTCCTTGGCGCGAGTCAACTTGGAACTCTCGGCTGGAGTCACGAAGAGCCGGCGAGGAGGGGCGTTGAAGAGGTCGTCCAATGAGTCGTCGCTCTCGGTGGAAGTGCCCTCAAAGGTGGAGGAAAGGGAGGGTGTGGGGGAGGGCGTGGATGATGGGAATGGTTCGGCGGCATGGGAAAAGCGAGCTTGCTGAACGGCCGACTCGTACGAGTTGAGCTGCTCGGCGTAAAGGAGGGCGTGGTGCGAGCCGTGAGGCGTGAGCATCGCGGCAGACGAGGGCTCGCGGGAGTGGTGGGCGTATGACGGAGGCACGGCTCCCGGGTAGCCGTATTTTGCTTCCTCTTCGAGAGAGTACGACGACGTAGGGGAAGAGTAAGGCGACGGCGAGATGGTCGTGTGCGAGTAGTAGATGGAAGGCGAGCTGTCGTATCCCTGAGGGAAGGTGTGTTGAGGGTGAGGCGAGAAGTGAGGGCGGTGAGACTGGGCGTAGGACTGGTAATTGCCGCCCTGAGGGACGGGATGGTCGAAGGAGGGCGTCTTGTAGTAGCTGCTTGTGCTGGCGTAGCCTTGGTGGTAGTACGACGGCGCGGGCGAGGGGGCGAAGGTGGAGGAGCGGGAGGGAAGTTGGTGGTGAGGACGGGCGGGACGACGGCCGTAGAGAGTCTCCTCGCGAGCGGCGACCTGATACCTGTTGTTCGTCTGCTCGCCGTGCTTGCCCTTCTTGGGAGTGTGCGGCTCGTGCGCGTCGTCGTCGTCGTCGTCGTGGTCGCTCCTCGTCCTCTTGCGCTGCTCGTCGACGACCTCGTCCTGCTCGGGCGTGGACTTGGAGGACCGACAGCGGATGTTGCGCTTCATCTCGCTGAGCTTGCTGCTGTCGCCTCGAAGGAAGAAAGGGTGGCTGAGATGGATGGATGGAGGAAGCGTGTGAGCGACGATGTTCGTCCAGAGCTCTCGAGAGCCAGGCAGCTGGGACTCACGAGAAGATGGCGAACTTGGTGTCACGGTCGCGCTTGCTCCTGTGGTCGCTCACACGCGTGAAGCTGGTGCGAAAAGTAGCACAAACTTGGTTAGTATTCAGTAGGGTGATTTCCCTCTCGCGACCCTCGAGTCCGCGTTTGCCACCCTGAGGGCTCCAAGCGGGCATGACGGCGCCAGGGCCAGGGGAGGGAAGGATCGCAAGACTCACTTCCAGTACGTCAACTGTCGAGTGAAGCCGCCCACACTAGAAACATGATTGAAGGTAAGAAACATATCTAGATATACTCGTCGAATCAGCCAGGGGGGAGGGCGGCTCACCTGGTCGCGCGGCAGCCCACAGCTCTGAAGGCCTCAGCAGCGTCGCTGAACGTGAGGGCGACGGCAAAGCTGTTGTCTCCGACCCAGCAAAGGCTGGCATGTCTTCCAGACTCGAGGACACTGTTGGGCGCAGAAATGATGCAAGTTAGCGGCGGCGGTCTCGCAGGGAAAATTTGAGCGCGAGGAAAGTGACTTGCTGGTGCAGCTTCCTGATAAACTCGCTGCGAGACGGGTATGGGGAAGTGGACGAGCTCATCGTGGTGCGAGCGGCGAGCAGACGACTAGACTCGAAAAGTGATGAAAGTTGTGCTGAGGGGAGTAGGGTGTGGGAGGAAGGGAAGCGAGGGGCCCCCCGATTTTGGCGAGACGAGAGGCGCCGTCGCCTGGCCCCCCTGTTTCTCCGCTGACCTCAGAGCTGGTTCGCACGCTTGCTGCGCCGGACTCCTAATATCGTGCGAGTTGTACGGTCGTCGGGGCTCTGATTGAGCGGAGCTGGCTAACTCGTCCACGAAACAACTTTAGTTCGCTCGTACTGAGCTCCACCAGAAGCTCGCGCGCACAATCCATCGGGCTGGCAGTTTTCCGTTTCTACTTTTTGTCTATGCCTTTTCATAGTTTACCATTTCTCAGCCTCCACCACACGATTTGTTGAAACCGATGGGAGCACCCTCCACAGTGGCGCGAGTACCGCAAGCACCCCCTGTGGCAGGCGCGAAGCTGACGTCCTGGCGGCATTGTACGCTTATCTATCGCATTTTGCCTCTAGCAGTGTCCTATACCGCTGTTAAAGCATCTGACGCAAGCCCTCGTCCGAAAGGTTGAGCCCTCCGACAAGTCAACGCACAGGAGCAACCCGAGGAATCTGCCTCTAGTCGTGTGAATGAAGCCAAGAAAGATCGTGAAAAGAGCTGTTGAAGGTCATGAACTAGTGCGCAAGCTCCGCCCTGCATCAGCATCCCGTGTGAGAAGACCCCGTTGGCCGACCAGTGCCGTCTCCGAAGTCCCTTACTCCTCGTCAGTCGCACAAGTTGCAACATCTACCCGTGTGGAGCTGCTATAAGCAGTCAGTAGGGTAGCAACATTGGTGCTATGTTTGGCAAGTAGAGCTTTAATGGCTACGAAACACGGAAAGAATGAGGTTGCCCGTGTCGTAAATTCGCTGGGAGAACAGGCTGTGAGCGAGCCTTCGGTCAGCGGAAGAGAGACCAGTTCTAGTCACGACCTGCTTTAAATTGCTGTTTGCAAAGGACAAGTGCCGGACAGTCGCCAAATTGAAGCCAATCAAGCTGCTGGTGGAGGCTTAAGGTAGGGTTCTGGTGAGAAGAAACCGAGCGGTTGGCTGCTGCACCGCCCCGACACGTGGTCGTATCAGACAGCTCAGGGGTAGAAGCGGCCGCTGAAGGAGAAGCGCAGCTGTATGAGGAACTCGTTGTCTCGTTTTCAATTCCTTTTCGGGCCGCGAAGGCTGTCACGATCTGGATGGAGCCCGACTTTGCAACGCCTGAAACAGCACTCGTTGCAAGTGTCGAATTGGCTGACCAGTCGATAATGCGTTCAAGCTGGTACCAGCACAAGTGCAAGATTGAAGGTTCTTGCAAGCTCCGGAAAGGTTGACATAGAGATCCCGTCTTCCACAAAGTCGACGAGAGCGAGCGAGGAACAACATCGCGGAGTCAGAGAGCGCGGCCGCACGTCGCCTCTCACTCTTCGCAGACGACGGAAAGGTTATGAGATGCTGCCAGTATTACACAGATACGCAAAAAAGACGAGACGTAAAGAGCAGGTCACGGGTAAATAAAGGGTCGTAAGTATACAAGGTTGTATGAAAGGTGTGTGTGTGAGTGGGTGGAAAGACGAAAACGAAAAGCAAAACACAAAAGTCAACAGCGTCCCTACTCCAAAGAGCCTCCCTTCACTCCCAATCACTATCCTCATCGCTGTCAACCTTCGCAGCAACCTTCGTCACCGTCTCGACCTCGGGCTCTCCCTCTGACGGCGCGCCAGACGTGACGCCAACGACGTCGTAGCTACTCGCTCCATCGCTGCTCGCCCTCGGCGACTTCTTCTCCTCCTTGTCCGATGACGGCGATGATTCACGGTTGGGCGAGTGAGATCGGGGCTCGGAGGAGGTGGGAGGAACGGGAGTAGTTGGGGAGGAGGCGTCGGTTGGGAGGGTGGTGGGAACGGGAGTCGTGGACTTGCTGGGGAGGGATGAGGTGGTTGCTGGTGCGGGCTCCTCCTCGTCGTCTTCCTCCTCCATGTCCCAGCTGAAATCGTCCTCGTCGTCTGCTGCCGCCGCACCTGCACGCAAGCGAGAAGGATTTCTGTCAGTGATGCTGCTCCTCACACTGCCTCCTCTACGCAAACAGAGATAAAGAGCACGCACCCTCAAGAACCTCCCGTCGCCTCCTCTCATCCTCCTCGATCAAACTCCTCCTGAAAAAGTAGCGACTCCAGAACGCCTCGGGCGTTAACTTGGCCGGCACGAGCTCCGCAAACGTCTTGGCGAGGTTCGCGTCCTTCTCCTCCGAAATCTGCGCCCTGAAGCTCTCGCCGTCGAGTCCACCGCGGTCCTCGATCCCCTGGAGGAACTTGGAGAACGCTTCGCGCGTGTCGCCTTGCGGTACCGAGTCGTCTCCCGTGGGAGCGGAGGGGGGCTGAGCGGGGTCGATAAGGAAGAGGGACGGGGTGGTACGAAGGCCGAACAGAAGAGTGTCCTTCCTGCCCACCGCAACCTGCTCGGCCTTCCTCAGCCTCTCCTCCCTCTTCCTGCTCTTGTCGCCACTGGGAGGCACCACCCTGATCGCGTCCTTGGCCATCTTGCTCAGATCTCCGCCAATCTCCGCCAGCCAGTGCTCACCCTTGGAGAGGTAGTTCTCAGCGGCCTTGGTGTCAATGTGCTGGATTTGGGTCTGGAGCTGGTTGAGGTTCGTCTGGAACGAGGCGGGGAGAGTCGAGAGGTTCGACTGGACCTGGTTGAGCTGCTTCTGCAAGTCCTTCCGGAGGCCCTCGACGTTCGGATTCGCCGCGAGCTGGGTCTGCATCTTGGTGAAGAAAGCGGCGGCTGCAGCAGCCGGGTTCTGCGTCGGGACCTCCGAAGCCGTCTCGGTCGCGTTCGCGTCGCCCTCGCCTTCCGTTCCAGCGGGCTCGTCTGCGCCGCTCCGGTCGACGCCCTTGCCCTTGTCGACCTTTGGCGCGTCCTCGCTCTTGGGTGACGAGACGGTTTCGACCATGATGGGGATGCCGTCGACGCCGATGATGACGTCTCCAGGGCTGGTGGCGGAAGCTTCCGAGAGGCGGTTGATCTCGGCTTTGGTCTGCTCGCTCAGGTGGTCGAAGTTGGCGCGTGCTTTCGAGACGAGCGGGGTGAGGTCCTTGCCGTACTGGTCGACCTGCTTCTCGGCTTGGTGGTAGGCAGCGACACTCTGTAGATAGTGTAGGGATGAATGGTTGATTGTCAGCGATGGTTCTCATGTTCATGCAGAGGTGCAACAGCTGGAAGGTGTGTGGGCTGAGCGACGCGCCACGCCCCGCTCAGCTCACGAGACCCGCCTTGTGCCCATCACTTGGCCAGCCCGTAAATCTCATCAATCGGACCATCTAGTCCCTCCGTCCATTACAAACACCCGTAAAGACAGCCGTCAAGAGTCCCGTCCGCCACTCGCAAAGTCCGTTGTCAGACGGTCGAAGGTGGGGCCTCGCGTGGTCCAACCGCGCTCGCACCAGCTTGCTCGACGACATGCAGCGCGATAGACGATCGACTCACCTGCTTCCTGACCTTGCCCCAGAAGCTACCGAGACCCTTCATCACGCCCGCGAGTTCCTGGTCGAGCGTGGGCATCTGGACGGGTACGGGGTCGGGCAGCGTCGCCGGCTGGTCGCTCGTCGCCCCGTCGGCTGGTGGAGCAGGAGCTGAAGTATCGTTAGTGGGTGGAGGTGGGGCATCGGCGGCGGCTGGAGGAGCAGCGGGAGCTCCGGCGGAGGCGGCGAGAGGAGTGCCAGGACGAGGAGGCACGTAGAAGCCGCCGGTTTGTCTGTGAGCAAGATCCGGGTCAGCTGGGTCAGCTCTGGCAGAAATAGTGAGAGTTTGGTACGCTTACTCCATGATGGATCGAAATTAGTGCTAGAAATGGGACGGAACAAAGGGCGCGAGACGAGCGAGGCGAGGCGACGTTTCGTCCAACTTTCCTGCGCGCCGTCGCCTCGACGCTCGCTTAGGCAACCCGACTCGGCTCGGACGCGGTACACGTGGCCTCGTTCTTGTTGCTCGCTGCATCGTTGGGTGCGTGGGAACCGTGACACCTGATCAGCCTCCATGGAAGTACGCAGCCCTCAATTTCTTTCAAGTGGACAGTGTCGGTAGTGCTACGAAATGAAACGAGCCAACGTTGGACACTTGGTCATGCCACAGCAATACCGGCTCGGGGCTATTTTCCGCTGAAGGAGTGTATTTCTATCTGTATCTATGCTATCATTCTACGCCCTTCTCAAACAATGTCTTTGAGGAACGGCACCAGCGCGTCGATCGATTCCTTCTGTCCAGGCTGGAACAAGTTGGCCGCGGGGATGTCATCAAGGTGCGCGAAAGCATCCTTCATCTTCTCCACACCGGCGAGAGTCTCAACCCTGGATAGACAGCACAAAAGATTAGCTAAGTGAGAACGGTGACACGTGGTGGCGGAAAGGAAGACGAACATGGCATGCACGACGAACGGCACATAGTACGGGGAGTAGCTATACTTTGAGATCAGTTCCGATCTTCATGATCACAGAGTGGAACCAGCTTACCCTCCTTCTTGAAGACACACGAGCTTGCCACCGCAAACCGCATCGGCGACCGTCTTGAGCTTGGTGAGGATCGACTTGAAGCCCTTGGACGTGACCATTTGTCGTCCAAGAGGATCCATGGCACTCGCGTCCGCACCTATAAGAGTCATAAATATCATTAGGCTACACCTAGCTAGGTTAAAAAGGAAGAAGGAGACGAACCGGAAGCAACCAGGATGATGTCGGGCTTGTACTGCATCAAGGCGGGGCAGATCAACGTGTCGAACGCATACTCGTACGCTGGGTTGCCGCAACCAGCATGAAGTGGGATGTTCAAGCTATAAAAAAATTTTCTATAAGCGTGACAGCCAACGTTGAGCACAGAGGGACAAACTACGCACTTGTAGCCCAAGCCTTCGCCCTCTCCACGGTCCTTCGCGTAGCCCGAGTAGCGGGGGTAGTTGCCGTCTTGGTGAATGGAGATGGTGAGTACATCTAGATCAAACGAAATCATTCTTGTTAATCGAGTGAGGTGAGCGCTCAAAGACGGACGGACTCACCTTTCCGGTTGTAGAAGCCCTTCTCGGCACCGTTGCCGTGGTGGACGTCGTACTGCAGGAATCTCTCAAGTCAGTTCCAGCGAGACGCGTCGGATCGAGAGAACACACATCAACGATTGCGACCCTCTTGCAGCCATTTTTGAGTGCCGTCTCAGCACAGATTCCACTGCAAGGAGAATGTCAGCTCAGTTGCCGCCTTCTCCCTCGGTCTACCTGGCCACCTTACATGTTGTTGAACACTTCAGGGTAACAAATGCTTTTAGTATACTACTCTCCTCACAATGGACGACGGGAGCTTACTGCAGAAGCCCATGCCAGACTCTGTTCAAGACACGTGGTCAGCTCGAGCTGCGCTTGGGGCATGGGAGACTGCTTACGAGGCTCAGCGTGGTGGCCAGGAGGGTTGATAAGAGCTAATCAACGTCGTTAGCTCAGGTGATCGCAAAGCAGCAAAGCAAGTCGAGCCTCACCATAGCCGTTCGGTGCGTCGCCCTTGAGGACCGTGTCGAGCACCGAAAGCGCTCCGCCGAGGGAAAGGAGGCCCATCTCGTAGCCGCCCTTTCCAAACTGGTAGAGAATAAATAGTACTTCAGGATCAGTTGAACGGCGATTTGAAAGTATGGATCGAGCGGACTCACGTGAGTGACCTTGCATACGTTGAACCCGAGGTCCGACTTGGATCCCTCCTGGACTTTTGCAAGGTACTCGGGCGTGTGGAATTTGAGGACATCGTCAGCCTGTCAGAAAACTGTCAGAACTTCTTGCCAATGTCTGTATAGGCAAAATCACACACAGTTGCGGGAGTAGGATCCACGCGGTTGAGCTCCTTGAGGAGACCGGACGCTTCGATGACCTCAAACGCCCTTCTTTTCGTGTCCTGTCAATGGCAGTTAGTGTAAGGGCTCGATACTCTGACCATAGGACGGATTGGGGTCTCACAGGGTGGCACAACCCAAAAGCAACCGGCTGGAGGCCATTCAGCGGGTCCGCACCAAAGCTCGGCCCAGCGCCCAAGTCAGTCCAAGCGTAGAGCGAGTGCCAGGTGAATGCCGTCTTTCCAGTAGCCATTGCGATGTGAAGTGATGTAGATGATAACGGGAGGAAGGAGAGAGCTGATTAGAAACGGCGATTGTGGATTGTCGCCGACGCCCGTGCCGCCCGCGCAAGCGTGCCGCGCGACTCTGGCCCCGGCCAACGAGGCCTTGTCGCCGCGTAGCGAGAAGGGCGTACTGCTCCACTGCCTTGTACGCGGAACCAGCCCTCAAGTTCTGTTAGAAACCACATCTCGAGCACGAAGAACGGCCCTGAACAGAGATCCGTCAAAGTCGCGCTGGGCCGGCGAACGGTAGCCACGTGGCCTGGTTCTTCCTGCCTGCCAGCAAGCGTACGGACCCCCTCGATCCAACCTAGCAAAGTGACACAGCAGTATGTTTGGCTACTGAGCCGTGCATGTACTCAATTATGGCTGCAATGAGCTCAAGTGACGAAAGAACGAAGAGAAGCTTGCACCTCGCTGCCCCTGACTTTTTTCCGCCGCAAAGTACCGGCACTGGCTTGGGGCAGCTGTTGACCCTTCAGTTCTCGCACGATCGCACCTCAGCATCAGTTGATACCCACAAGTAACTCTACATACCCACTTCGTCGACTACCTGACTCTCTCCGCCCCCCTGTCAACGCACCCACGGAGCCGACCTCCAGAGCATCGTCGTCGCGGCCTCGGGACGCGTCCAACTCGGTCCAGCGCAACAGTACGACGCATCACGACATCCAGCAGCCATCCCTCCTCTCTATTTTATCTCGCTTCCATCACCGTCGCCGTCCCGCCAATGCTCGAGCTCCTCGCCGGTCTCGCGCGGTCCATCCCCGCCAATCCCTGGCTCGCCACCGTCCTCCTCCTCGCCGTCGCCTACTACCCCTTTCGAAAGCTGCTTGCAGTGGCTGTACAAACACTCCACCACCGCTCCCTCACCTCCCAGCGCGAGGTCGTCGCAGCCTCCCGTCGCGCCCGCTTCGGAGTGGCGCCCTACTCCCCCACGACGCTCACCTCCCTCGACTTTATCCGGTGGAACAACGACGTCGAACGCAACTTTGCGACTCGGAATCATGCTCCTCTTGTCGAAAGCATCAGGTCGTACCTTGTCGCGAGCGCACACGACCCGGTGGACGAGAATGATGTTGGCGAGGCGTATGGCGCGAGGGTTGGACGGATGAGAGAGCTGCAGGAGAGGACGTGGCAGTGGCACCTCCGGGTCAACAACACGACGAAGAATTTTTTTCAGAGGAGGGATGGGTGGGTGAGCTTGGAGGAGGAGGCGAGGAGGGAGGTGCTGGAGGAGGCGATGCAGAGGTGTTGTCTTGGGGATAGGGACCTCAGGGTTGGGAGGTTGCTGGCGCCGGAGGTGAGAGTTGGGGAGCTGGAAAAGGGGAGGAAGCTGGAAGGAGATGGGGTGCCGATGGTGGAGCTGATCGAGGCGTCGATTTCGGAGGAGATACCGAAAGGGCTGCACCGGATCCCAAGTCGACACGCCGACATCCTCCTCACGTGAGCTCACTTCTTTCGGTGACTGTTCTACCAGTATGAACATGCTAAACTTTTTCTCTCTCCAGGCAAGCGTTCGTCGGCACAGCAAAGGGCCACAAGCTCAAGCTGATGAGCGGGAACGCGTTGACGTGTCGACACATCTTCATCTACTCGTTCATCCACGAAGTCATGATGATCTGTCACGAAAGATACGCTGCTGGAAAGTGATTCGTTCCCTATGATGTGTCAGAAATTTGTGAGACGTTCGTGAGCTGGACTTGGACGATCTCGAAGGAAACAGCACAAGTCCGCGCAAGTTCGCTGTAGTCTCGAAGCGAGGCGCTGCTCGGTCCCTCGTCCTTTGACCACTTTTAAACTCAAATACGGAACGACCTTGAGTCATCGCAAGCTGTGAACAGGCGTGAGCACGCCCACCGTGACCACGCATCCTCGCCGTCCACGACGCGGGCCGACAGCTTCTTCCCCTTGTCCGACAACTGTCCTCCTTTCGAGTGGATCAGCGTCAGTGCGAGATCCTCTCAGCTAAGCTGCTACTACTGTGAGTTGTATATTTTGTGCTATTGCATGAACCTCCCGTCCTTTTTCGCCCCACCCATGGCTCGACTGACCACCCCCCGTCCGTTTGCAGACCACCCCCTCGCGCGACCTCACCAAACTCTCACCATGCCGACCCTCCTCACGCTCCCACCAATCCTCCTCCACCAAATCATCTACGAACTATCAGTGACCCCAGCAAGCGACACGCCGTTCCTCGCCTACCTCTTCACGCGCCCGAACCTCGCCTCAGCCGCGCTCGTCTGTCGCGCGTTCGTCAAGCCGGCTCAGTCGCTCCTCTTTCGCACCATTTTCTACCCTTCCGCTCGTCAGATGCGGTTGTTCATTGCTGGGAACAAAGAGAAGGAGGTGGCGAGGAGGTGCGTGACGAAGACGGTGATTGTCAATCAGGCGGTGGATCAAGAGGTGGAGCAGGGCGAGGGTGCGATGATGGGTATTGATGGAAGGTTCGGAGGAGACAGGATCACTTCAAGGTTGGTGATGGAGTTTGTAGGGTGCTTGAAGGGCGTGGAGAGCCTCGAGATCCAGGGCGTGGAAGTGCTGGACAAGGACCTGTTGACGCTGGATTCGCTCACGAGTGCGGTCGGCTCGCCTTCCTCTTTCTCCCTTTCTCTACTGACTACTTTGCGAAATAGAGCTCAAATCACTCCACCTCTACCACTGCACTTTCCTCGCCCCGACCATGCGCCTCCTCCCGACCTTCACCGCCCGCGTCCCGTTCTCGCTCACCTCCCTCCGTCTCCACGTCACCCACGCTCAAAACATCTTCCCCGCACTACTCGACCGCTCCACCCCGACCCTCCGGCAACTCTGGTTCCTCAGCGACCTCGCCTCCGATTCGACGTACGACGTCGACGTCGCGCTGTACGACTGGCTCTTCTCGTTTGGCGCGCAGTTGACGGACCTCGCGGTGACGGCCGGGCACGAGAGCGTCGCCAACTTGTTCCCCAAGCTCGTTGGTCTTCAATCCATCACCCTCTCCCAGAACTGGAGCGTGATGAGGACACTCCCGACGCTCAACGCTACGCCGGTCGAGATCCATCTCGGCAAGATCGTCCCGCCCGAATTCAAGTCCGAGTTGCCGAGATTGATCATGCAGGTGTTGGGTGCGAGCATGGGGAAAGAATTGAAGAAAGTTTGGGTGGGGGAGTGGAAGTGTCCGAGGATTTGGGGAGCGAATGTGGACGAGTGGGCTGAGGTGATGGCGATGGCGAGGGCCAGGGGCGTGCACGTGGTGTTGGAGGGGTGGAGGGAGGACTATGTCGCGCCGAGGGTGGTGACGGGTGGTGAGGTGGAGCTTGAACGTGCTTTGGAAGTAAAGAAAGTGCAGGAAGCGGAGGAGGAGACGACGGATACGGGAGGCGAGGAGGATGGGAATGAAAGTGAGCAGTGTGTCGGGTGTTAATAATGTAGTGTGTATTGCACGTGGTTGACTTTGACCTTCTTCAATTGTGACTACTCCAAACAATGTAGCTGGTAAGTCTTGAATACGAAACTTTCTCATCAATTCAGACCAATCGTCGGCAGCGCTGTGAACCTTCCGCACCGCCTCGTTTCAGCGAGGGGTGCCCCAACATTTCACGCAAGTCCGAGAGGCACAGCGCCCTCGCTCGTCCGAGCGCTGCCACACCTTTCTCTGCAACACTCACCATCCACTTCGCCCACAAAAAGTCTCGCACAAAACTTCATCCATCGCACGATGACGAGCATCCAGAGCTGCCCTGCCGAGATCCTCCACCGCATCCTCGAACTGGCTACGAACGGTTGCTCGCGGCGCGAGCGCTACGACTTCCTCCTCTCGACCTCGCTCGTCGCTCAGAACTGGACTGGACCTTCACAGAGGCTCCTTTGGAGCAACATCAGTATTTCAGAAGGGAAGCTGAGCGTGTTCGTCGCTGGGAATTCGCCCGCCCGCTTCCCGAGTCCGGTTGTGACCATCAACACGCAGAGTCCCGTGGAGCCTGAGAGTATCACGATGTGGCTGCTCTACGGAAATGGCCCAAAACCCTCAGACTTCGTAGCCCGCTTCATTTCACACTTGCGAACTGTCAGCTCTTTGACCTTGGACGACCGGGGCGACGGCCTCGACCTCGACCCGAACGTGCTGACGCTCCCTGCGCTCGCCGGTATGTGGTCTCTCTTCATCTCATTGAAACAAAGCAGATCTAACTTTGAATTCAGGCCTCAAATCTCTCACCATCGAAAACACCCATCTCCGATATGTCGCGCTCGAGAACCCCATCACGTTCCAGTTGACGTCGTTGACGCTCTTCTTAAGTCCATCCGCTCCCGCCTATGAAGACATCCTCAAATCAAGTGCGGCTACCTTGAAGATTCTAAGCTACACGTACCCGTCTATCCTGTCTCGCCCTCAACCAGGCGAGACTCTCGGAGACCACTTGGTCGCGCACGGCCTGGGATCCACGATTCGCGTACTTTACTTCAATGGCCTACCTTCAATGTTGAAGTCCGCTTTACCTCATCTAAAAGAGCTCGAAGTACTCGCACTCGGAGACTTGGACCTGCTCGACGCCCTAGACACTCTCGCCTCGTTCCCGACCGACGTTCGCCTCGATTTGAAGTTTGTCCACTCCCAGCGCACGCTCGACGACCTCCCAGCGAAACTTGAGCGGATGCTTGACTTGGAACCGTTTGAAGAAGTCGAGATCGTCAGGATTTATGGAATGAGCCCTTCGACGATGGGAGAGTTGGTGCCCCCCGCTGCTGGGGCGTGGGATGGGGTGGAGGAGATTTGTGAGGAGCGGGGGATTGTGTGGGAGGTGAATGGAAAGGTGGGGCAAGATGCGTAAGAGACAGCTTTGAGCGAGTGTAAAATTGCTTTCCTTTGGTTTAAATCAAGCGTTAGCGTCCTGAGAGACCCAGAAAGGAGTTGTGGTCGTACCAGTTAAGATGGCTTTGTAGGCCGCGGCGTTGAACAGGCCGGTTGACTAGGATTCAGCCAGCCTCAGCCTTTTCCTCATTTTTAATCACATTTGCGCTGCACCTCGTTGCAAACCACTTTCGTCTTAACTGTGAAGCTCTTGCACCGCCACGCCGCGCCAACATTTCACAGAGCCCAAAGTGCGTCTCGCTCCTGCCCCTCGCGTCCACACTTCGGCCTTCCTCCACACACAACGCTCAGCACAAGTTTCCACATATCACGATGACGAGCATTCAGAGCTGCCCAGCCGAGATCCTTCACCGCATCCTCGAACTCGGCGCCGACGGACTTGGTTCGAGCGACTGGGACTGGGAGGTACCGCACCGCGAAGCGCTCGACTTCCTCCTCACGACCTCGCTCGTTGCTCAAAGATGGACCCAACTTTCGCAGAGACTCCTTTGGAGCAACATCGCCGTTACTTCAGCAGCCGACATGGAACTTTTTGTGGCCGGAAACCCTCGTGGACGCTTCCCGACCCCCATCGTCCTCATCATTTTGGAAAGTCTTGAAGCCAATTTCGACACAGGACCACCCATTTATCACTATGATTCGCTCTTGTCGGAACAGATCACCCAGTTTCTCTCACATTTGCGAGGTGTCAGGTCTCTGAGTTTGGGTGGCTGCCGCAACGACCAGCTTGACTTGGATCCGAACGTGCTCGCAGTGGAGTCGTTGGTTGGTGCGTCCAGCCTCGTCTTGGCATCTTCTTCCTTTTATCGTACTGACTTCTAGCTCTTAGGCCTGAAGGATCTCGAATTCCTACACACTCGCCTTCGACACGTCGCGGTCGAGCGCCCCATCGCGTTTCAGCTGAACACTTTGAACATCTTCTTCAGTGGATACGCTCCCGCCTTCGAAGACATCCTCAAAGCCAGTGCAACCACTCTCAAGTCCCTCACGTACTCAAATGAGCCTCGCTTTTGGCGCCCCGAACCAGGCAACACCCTCGGAGATCACTTGGTCGCACACGGGCTCGGCACAACCCTCCGCTCGCTCGACGTCCGCGGCCACGAGTCTATGATGGAACCGGCTTTACCTCATCTCACGGAGCTGACAAGATTTAAATTAGGAAGCTCGGAGTGGCTAGAGCCGCTGCACTCTCTCGCCTCGCTTCCCACTTTCTTTTGCTTCGACTTTTCGCTCACTTTGGACCAATCCGTGCTCAACGCGCTTCCAGAGAAAATCGAGAAGACTTTACAGCTACCGCCTTTCAGGAAGGTCGAGAAGTTCAGGATATGCGGCGCCATTCCGGGTAATACTGTGCGCCTGGTGTTCCCCAGGGCCGGGGCGTGGGATGGGGTGAAGAAGTTGTGCAAAGGGAGGGGGATTGAGTGCACGTTCAGCGGATTCGTGGAGGAGGCAGAATAGTTCCTCGGTTAAGAATGACTTCCTCGGTTAAGAATGAATAATGCAAAAGATTTTGTTGCTCAGCTGAGGTGTCGAGTTTCCTCTTAGAGTCTGCAAGGTTTCGTAAGGCGCGTCACGCGAGTAGCGTCGACGTCGCGGCTCTACGTCTCATTTTCGTTTTCGGTTCTTGACGTTTCCAGATACTCTTAGGAAGTTGATGATACTAACTGTTCTACAATGCATTACATGCGCCCACCTAAACCAAGTTGACAGGGGTGTTCGGGACGCCGGTCTTGACGTAAGCGACAACATTGTTCAGCACCTCGAGCTGCTCGTCCTCCGCGACAGTGTGGTTGTACACAGCAACGTGCGGCGAGAGGTTGATCTTGTAGTTTTGCTGGATGCGCGGGTTGACGTTGGGCTCGTCGTTGAAGACGTCGAGCGCGGCCGAGGCAACCTTGCCGCTGTCGAGGGCGTCGCAGAGCGCTTCCTCGTCCATCACGGGACCACGGGCAGTGTTGACGAGGATGACGCCGTCCTTCATCTTTGCGATCTCTGAAGGAGGGAAAAGGAGTGTCAGAAGTTGGTTTTGACGAAGGGGTGACGGTAACACGTGTCCTTACCGGCAGCGCCGATGAGGCCCCTGGTCTTGGCGTTGAGAGGGCAGTGGAGGGAGATAACGTCGGAAGTGGCCAAAAGCTCATCCATGGTAGCAAAATTGGCGCCGTTCTCCTCTGTAGAGGACCGAGCCACGTGGTCAGCTTTGCTCGCCTGCTCGTTGCGGTTATGGGCTCACCAGACTCGGGAAGACGGGTGCGCTTGGTGTAGATGACCTTCATGCCAAAGTGCTGCATGTGCTGAGCCACTGTTTTTGGTAAGAATATAATCATCAGCTTTCGTTCTTTCCCCCGTACCACACCGTCCAGGGTCAAGCAGGCGACTCACCGTACTGGCCAATCTTTCCCATACCGATCAAGCCGATGGTCGACCTCCTAGCATCAAGAGCGACAACACTGTTGTCCTTGAACTTGCCGATGCGCGTGTTGTGGTCCCCCAACGCGCTCTTGCGCATCGCCATCATGATCATCATCGCGCACGAGTCGGCCTGGAGTCGCATCACCATTAGCTTCGGATATCGTGCGAAAGTTATGAATGGAAGGACTCACAGTACGGATGGCCATAGCGATGGGGTTGTTGGCGTAAAAGACGTTCTTGCTGGTGAACCAGTCGATGTCGGCAAAGTCGAAGCCAGCACCTCCGATGGTCACCTTTTTGGATAAAAGGCAGGTAGAAGAGAAGGGAAAAAAACAGAAAGGTGTCAGCTGACCGCGTTCTTCTCCACTTTCGTCAACCCCCAAAATCGCTCCAGCCGAATGGATCCATCGAACGCACCATCTTGCACCCAGTCTCGACGAGGTGGGACATGACGCCCTCATCAAGAGGGTAGCACACCGGCTGTCCCCATTTGAGGAAGATAACAAATACTACAAATTCCGAACCACAGCGTTAGCTCCCGTGCCCTCCTCCCCGCACCAGCGCGGATCGGACGAAAGCCCGCCCCGACGACGGCGGCGGGAAACCACACGAGAAAAACGCAACGCGCGACGTACCCTCGAACGGACCCTGCTCGTCGACAGTCTTGTTGATGACGGGGATCATCTCCTCCCTCGATCCCTGGTCGATGACCTACAGCTCCTTGCATCAGCTTGTTGTTCACTCAAGCGCGGAAGAGGAAGGGGCTCACGGTCCACTCGATGATATCGTCCAACGACTTGTAGTACTCGGGATCAATGTGCTGCCCAACGTTCACCGACAGCACCTTGACCTTGCCATCGGCGGTCCTCGTTCCAGAAGAAGTAGCGTGGGGCATCGTGAAGCTCGGGGATATGTGAAGAAATGAAGCGGAGGCGGAGGTTGGAGGAGGAGATAAAGAGCGCGCTGCTGGCGGCGGCAGGGCGCTCTCGGCGAGGCGGCGTTCGTGCCGACGCCCCCGCAGCCCGGGTTTTGATCGGGTCTTTGCGGCAACAAGCGATGAGGTCCCGTGGTCTGCTCGTGCGATTTGTTTCTTGAGTTGCTTCCTATCTCCAAATGCCGCTGATCTCCTTCGTTGCCCCTGCTAAGCTCGTGAAAGGTTCGGTGGTATCGATCGAGTTTCCAGCGATTTCGACGCCAGAAAAAGCAAAGGAAGGAAAGTGGTGCAAGATGGTATCTCGTGTTGCACATCTATGTTCGGCTCCCTGTCCACCATTCTTCTATTGTCCGCCACGCGATCCCATGAGGCATAGGGATATATCGACACTCGTTGTTGAACACCCCCAACGTCAACTCGAAAATCGCTGCAAGGCACGACGGTCGCGTCGTCAGCTCTCCCCTGACCCCCCAAAGACTCGAGAAAGGGATGAAGAAAGCTTACTTATAGTCACCGCACTGCCCACAAAGCTACTGACCAACGTCGGTCTCAACCCCACCGTGAACCCTTTCAGTCCCAACACCCTCAACGCCCACTTCTCCGCCTTGGGATTCGGCACCGGCCGTCCATCAACGAGCTTGCACCCCGGTCCAGTATTCGGCGGGAAGACCGACGTAGAGAGGAAGTTGTACACCCGGGTCGTGGGGTAGCTGTATCGGAACGCCTCCTGCCCGTCCCGGTGGATCTGGCGGGCGACGCTCCGCGCTGTGAGGGGTGCCGCAGGAGTCGTGTGATCGGCTTTCGATTGGACGGTGGAGGTTTGGAGGCGAGTTTTGATGATATCGACACTGTGTGATTTACGTGAAGCGAGGGTGAGGTCAGGGTGAGAGGCTGGGTAGGCAGCCACGTCAGCGGGAGGAAAGGACGTACGGGTACGGCACGACGGCACTGAGCAGTCCTGCCACACCTCCAGCGAGGAACGTCCGACCTATCTCGGAGCCGTTGAATCTACCATCCTTGAAGACTTTGGGAATAGCATCCAGGTCTGGCGAGGGGGAGAATGGAGATTCGCCGCGAAGGAGTCGCTTGCCGACGAAGGCTAGGAGTGCGGAAGAGAGCCAGATCAACCACCCTGCTCCAGCCCTCGATCAAAAAACAGGGAATCGGAAAGAGACTACTCACTACCCGAAAAGAAGATGCCACTCGAGATGCCATCCCGGAACGCAGTCATCAATCCTCCGATCCAGAATCCTCTCATACCCTCGCTCGCAATCAGCTTTGTGATGTTCCATGACCCCAGCTTCCGCCCATGCTTGTCTAAACGCTCAGCTTGCGCTCGACACTTGATGACTTCGACCTGTCGGTCCCATCGCCAGCGTGAAAAGAGATTAGGTCGCGTACTAAGGGACAAGGAAGCGCAAGGGGAGACAAACGGGCGTCTGTAAAAGCGCACAAACCGCGCCGCTCATGACACCCGACGCAAATACTCTCGAGAGCTTAGCTGGGTCGTCTCGATCCTGCCCAAACGTCCTCCTGCTCGTCCATGCGCCCAAGCCACATCAGCTCCCCAGCATTCATCGTCGCCAAACAGGCCGAAGCAACAAAAGTGAGACGCACATGGACATGCCATACCCAGCAAAGAATGCCGCATCGATGAACGCCAAGCCTACTATCGGTGCCGCCGCTCCCGCGAACAGGAACTTTGTCCCTTCGGCGCGCCATAACGAGATGAAGCCTGGTTTCGGCGTTGCGGGGGCTGGTATGGATGATGGCGGCACAGTCGGTGGTGGGAGGGAAGGTGTAGAAGAAGGTGAGGAGATGTTGGAGATGAATTTGCCGATGGGGTTTGTTGGGGAGGGCGTGGGGCGGGAACCAGCGCCGACGCGGGAGGATGGGACGCGGACGGTCTGGAGGCGGACTTTGAGGACTTCGAAGCTGGTGCAAGTAGTTTAGCTGCCGGTGCTATGTGGAGGATAAAGCAGGATGGGGCTCACGGGTTTGATACAATGATGCCAGCTGTGAATGAGGAATAAAGTGAAGGGAAGGAAGCGTCAGTATCCGAGGTGTTCAGCAGGGATGAACGGTCGTGTGATGGTCGAGGGCGTGCGAGTTCCCCGAACCAGCTCTACCATCATCTTTTTGTCCTACACAGTTCCCCCTGAGCCCAACATGAGCTCGTGGTAGCTCTGGTTGAGCGGACCCGAGTCTTGACGAACGACAGCTTCGGAGAGAGAAAACATCGCCGCGAGATGCTGCCTCGAGCCGTCCTCCTCAGCATCCTTCCTGGCCATAGTCCACCCATACTCATTCTACTATACCTATTCGTATATATGGTAACGAATTCGGTGTCCGAGAGGTCGGGAACGGGCGCGACGAGCCTCCCAGCCAACGAGAGCAACAAAGAAGACTCACTGCCGCCTCCGATCCACCCAGCGACGAGGTCGTGCTTCGTGTCTTGGTCAAGATATTTCGCTCTCCATGACGACTTTTCCGGTATTGAAGTTTCCATATAGTTTTGGGATCGTGTGAAGTGAAGGGGCGGAAGCAGAGCGCGACGACGGCGGACGCTCGGGCGCTTCGTGCGCTCGTCTCGCGGCTTCGCTCGACTTGCCTAGCACACGCGCGCAAGTTCGCTCTGCTTTGCACCACAACTCGCATCACCTTCACCCAAAACTAGCGATACTTTTGAGAGCAAGTGTCTCACCTTCCATCACTGCTCTTTCCTCGACTCTGTCACATCGCTCGATCAGCCCAACCGAATCCGCGTTCGTCTGAAGCAACAATGAGCGCCCACGCTGAAGCCACCTGCACCGCTCCCGTAAGCTCCATTCTCTCTGTACTTTTTTGTTTTTCTATATTCTTACAGGCTTCCCATCGACTAGGTCAACATTGCCGTCATCAAATAGTGCGTCGCTCGACGCGTCTCCCTTTCTCCTCCCGTCCCAGCCAGCAGCACTGACCCTTCGTCCTCCAGCTGGGGCAAGCGTTCGACCTCGCTCATCCTTCCCACCAACTCGTCTCTCTCCGTCACCCTCTCGCAGGACCACCTTAGGAGCTTGACGTCGGCCAAGACGGTCGAGAGCGGCAAGGACCGCCTCTGGCTCAACGGCGTCGAGGAGGACATCGCGCCTGGCGGCAGGACCGAGAGGTGCCTGAGCGAGATGAGGGAGATTAGGAAGAGTATCGAGGTATGCTCTGCTTTCCTTCCACCACCTTTTCCTGCGAATCGAATGAGCACGACGCGTCGGGCACGGAGCCTCCTCCACGGGCCTCGCTACTCGTCGTCGCGCGTCCTCACCACAAAAGCTGACCCCTCGTGCTCCCAGGCCAAGGACAGCTCCCTCCCCGTGCTCTCGTCCCACCCGATCCACATCGCCTCCGAGAACAACTTCCCCACCGCTGCCGGCCTCGCCTCGTCCGCGTCCGGCCTCTCTGCGCTCATCGCGACCTTGTCGACGCTCTACTCCCTCCCCGACCACGGTGTCTCCACGTCCCAGCTCTCCCGTATCGCTCGCCAGGGCTCTGGATCCGCCTGTCGTTCGATGTTTGGAGGTTACGTCGCGTGGGAGATGGGCAGCAACGAGGACGGGAGCGACAGTGTCGCCGTTCAGGTCGCGGACAAGGCGCACTGGCCCGAGATGGACGCGCTGATCCTCGTCGTGTCGGACGCGAAGAAGGGCACGCCTTCGACGGCGGGCATGCAGAGGACCGTCGCGACGTCCGAGTTGCTCCAGCACCGCATCAAGGACGTCGTGCCGAAGCGGATGGCGGCGATGGAGAAGGCGATCAAGGAGAAGGACTTTGAGGCGTTCGCCGACATCACCATGCGCGACTCGAACCAGTTCCACGCGGTTTGCCTCGACACTCAGCCTCCCATCTTCTACATGAACGACGTCTCGCGCGCCATCATCGCGCTCGTGTCCGAGTTCAACAGGGCCAAAGGCAGGAACGTCGCCGCGTACACGTACGACGCCGGACCGAACGCCGTCCTCTACGTGCTGAAGAAGGACGTCAAGGAGGTGCTCGAGCTCGTGTTGAGGTACTTCCCTCAAAAGGCTTTCGATGACGTGTTTGGCTTGAAGCCCTCGGCCGCCCAGACGCTGCCGGAGGGATTCAAGGAGGCCATCATCCCCGTGTGGAGTGAGGGCAGCGTGAGCAGGATCATTCACACGGAGGTTGGTGATGGACCGAGGGTGTTGGGCAAGGAGCAGAGCTTGTTGGGTGACGATGGCTTGCCAAAGGTCGTCAAGGCTTAGGGTGGAGGGGTGTGGATGACAAAGCGGATCGGGAGGGAAAAGTACAAGCTATACGCCGAACGGTAATCGAATATGGACATCTTAATTGGGCTACCTCTTGATGGTCTTTTGAGAGGAAGTCGGGCCTGCGACAGCGGAAGGTGGGCGCTGAAGGTATCTCTCTGGAGCACACGTCATCGCTCCGAATTGGCCTGGAAACGCAGACTCGATTCGGCACTAGAACTGGGAACAGCTACGAATACGAAAATGGGAGGAGAAGCATCAAAGGAGTATATTGACGGAGGGTGGACTTCTTGCGTCGATTTTTTGAAAGGTGGAAGGGGAGGGGAAGGGGAGGGGAAGGGGAGGGGAGGGGAAGGGGAGGGGAAGGGGAGGGGAAGGGGAGGGGAAGGGGAGGGGAAGGGGAGGGGAAGGGGAGGGGAAGGGGAGGGGAAGGGGAGGGGAAGGGGAGGGGAAGGGGAGGGGAAGGGGAGGGGAAGGGGAGGGGAAGGGGAGGGGAAGGGAGGGGAAGGGGAGGGGAAGGGGAGGGGAAGGGGAGGGGAAGGGGAGGGGCGAGTCGGACTACTGGATCAGGGCTTTCGACTTGCCCTTGTTGAGCTTCTTTCGCGGTGGAGGAATCGCTTCGACGCCCTCCATAGCTTCTCCTCCTCCGCCTTCGTCGGCGTCGGTCGCATCCCTGACTTCGCCCTCCTCGAGCTCGTCGACGTCGCTGTCGTGCGAACGCTTTCCGAGAGACCCGGAGGGGAAGCTCGCGGGGTGCGGGAGCGTACGCTTGATGTCGAGGAGTTGGTAGGAAATCGCAATAAGCTCAGGTGAGTCGTAGAAGTCCGCTTTGGTGTCCGACGGAGGCGAGAGGGCGGGCTTGATGAGCTGCTGCTGGACCAGGTTGATGATCTTCTTGAAGCGATCCTCGGGCACCGTAATGAATCGGTCCTCCAGTCTGAGTGGCGATGGAAGCTAACATCAGTGCGTTATTCTAATGGTCGCACGAGAAGCGAGAAGTACAGTGGCGTGAACTTGCTCTCCGCCATCAAGAAAGGATGATCGGGGCCGGCACTCGTAAGGACTTTGTGGAGCTCTGCAGGGATACGTGTGAGCAAGCCTCTCATAAATCAAGTCGTAGTACGTACCAGACCTCATGCTTGTCCAAACGTGGCCTTTCCCCTTCCCTTTAGAATGAGCCGTATAGTTGTAAAGCTTCGTGAGGATCGACTTGACGCTGCAAAAGGAAAAAGAAAAAGAAAAAAGGGAAGCCATGAGCCTTGGGCTTACGGATTGAAGCACAAGAAAGAGACCTTACTCAGCTTCGAGCTTGTCCCACATGTTCACCCGAGAGTCCATGACGCCGTCCATGACGCTCTCGAGCCCTTTTTGAACACGATGACGGATCTTGTCGCAAGTCGCATCGCATCGGTCCTGGAGAAAAGCGTCAAAGTCGGGAAACGCGCCTTTGAAAGAAGTATTACTAAATAAAGGTGTGGCAGAGATGGTAGCTGTATATGCCTTACTAATGAGGTCCTCAAACAAGCGCCTCGTCGCCTTCTCGACCTGTCGAAGGAACTGGTTGTTGACGTGCTGCAGTGTGAAGTGTCAGTCTCCCTTCTCCTCTATGACCTCTTGCTTAGTTTCCGACACTGATCAACGACCTGGTACAGATACGACGCCCCGTTCCATCTTTCCGAAGAGACGTCCAACGCCAACATCGCTGCTCCTCGTGCGATCGCTGCCACGGTCCGCGTAAAGTAGTCTCACTACTTGTGCTTCATACAGCTGCTCCCAAAGAGCTGCGAAGTTCTTCCTCCAGGAGTCGGTGATTTGCTTGTTCCACGAAAAGCGCTTGGCCGCCTTCTTACGCTCGTACTCGCCCTTTCCCTTGATGATGTAGTTGACGGTTTGTCCTTCAGAGCTAAGGATCAGCCCTTTTCTTTGACTACTGGAGACAAAAATACTCACCGTGCGCAATGCCGTCCAGGGTGTCCAAGCAGGAAACGATGTCCTTGACGGCGCGTTCCCTCGAGCTCGTGACGTGGCGCTTGAGGGAGCTGACCTTCCTGTTGAGGCTGGACACGTGAAGCGCAACCTCGGCCAGAAGATCCTTCCTGAAGCCATCAAAGAGGGTCGCAAGCCGCTCTTCAAAGTCGTTCTCTTCGAAAAGCTCGACTCCATCGAGAGACCCGCACGACATCGAGTCCAACAAGAGCTACACCGTTCTAGTCAGCTTCCATAAGAGCGGTGCTCCGAAAAAGGAGACATACCTGAGCGTCGTTGATCAACACATGAAGATCTCTTGCCTGCTTCTCCTCCAAGCACCCCCTCACGAACTCCACGAGCTGAGGAATCCCCGTGTCGTCCTCGGTTTGCATAGAAGGGTTTTTGATGTCGAGGCTGGTGGTCGAGGTCGATTTGAGTCGCGAGTAGGTTGGCGCCGAGACGGAGAACGCGCGAGGCTGTGGCCGATTTGTGGTTAGCCGATAGAGCGCAGTGAGGTCTGTAGCATCACCTGCAGCTTACCGTCTTGATTCCTTTCGATGAACGTCCTTGAGCGGAAAGCTGGGGCAATAAACTGTCAGTGAATACCTCAACTGTTCGGGGTTTGTTAACGGCGTACCTTGGCGAGTTGCGTCGACGACACCTTCGAGATCATTTCCTTCTGAACAGAGACTGAATGATTTGTGAAGTGTTATCTCAGCTCCACTGCGTTTTTCGAGCTGCAAAACATACCATTGCGAGCGTTGCGGCTCAGAGCGGCACTCTGGTACTGAACGTCTTCGAGTTGGTGCGAAAGCTCTTGCTGCTTGGAGATGAGCCTGGCGCGAAACGTGAAAGGTCAAAAGAAGAGCATTAGAAGGGGTAGAAGCGTACTGGATGAATCGAGTCTGAGCCTCCGTGCTGACAATTGGACCGTAGAACTTAGTACCGGTTGACGTGGCTCCTGTTGTCAAAACACGTACCGACGAGTGGGATGGAAAAAGTCGTTCTGAGCTGCCTTGAGTTTTTCAGAGATGGTAGCAATATCCCTGGCCGTGTACGAAAAATGGGCTTAGAAATTCTCAGCACCAAAGGTTCAGTCGAACTCACGCGTCCAACTGCGACGCTCTCGATTGGAACGCCGCGACTGCTTCGGAGCATTGACTGTCGCGAGCCAACGCCTCTTGAAGATCAACCATCTCATCCGAATGAGTTCCAATGAGATCAAGTGAGGGGATTTGGACATCTTCCCAGCCACGTTAGCACGATGGCCGCACAGATCGAGTCTGGGAGCAGGCGTACCTCGAGAAAGTTGGAACTCCACAAGAGTATTGATGAGGTCCTGTTCAAGCGAATCAATTATTCGAATTAGCTTGAAAGCCTCTGGGACAGGACATACCTCCACCTCACTGCTCGTAGTCGCACGACACTGATTGTAGACGAGCCACTGTGAAGTCACTCGTTAACTCACACTCAAGAAACGGTTGAGAAATTTCTCACAAGATGCCTTTTGGATCGAAATCACATCAGTTTGAATGGGAGTCACTGAGAAAAAGAAGGGGGAAGGACGTACGTTCCACGAGTCCAAGTGTCACGACCCTTGGCGCTTCGCGCTCGCACCGCGTCCTTCAGACCAGGCGAGTCGACAATCACAGCTCCAAGCTCCAACAGTGGAGACCAAATGCTTATTTCAACCGACTCGATCAATGGCCACGTAGCTGCGGGGTTGATGCGGCGCGAGGCGGGCGCGGAAGCGGTGGTGGTTGG
The DNA here is from genome assembly GCA_024364755.1 of Pseudohyphozyma bogoriensis. NCBI lineage: Eukaryota > Fungi > Basidiomycota > Microbotryomycetes > Chrysozymaceae > Pseudohyphozyma > Pseudohyphozyma bogoriensis. The sequence goes on from JALBUQ010000042.1 coordinate 45,884, forward strand.
AGGCACGGCGGAACCGAGGTACGGCGAGATGATGGACTTGAAGGTCCAGTATTGGGTCTCTTCAATCTCAAAGAAAGATCCAAGGGGAAACTGGTTCTTGAGGTTGTTGATGAGGAGGTCGATCTGGTGGTCGGTGTGTCTTCGAAGGCCTTCGCGAGTGAGCTGAGGGTGGACGAGCTGGATTTGCTCCCACGCTTGGTTCCTGTTACAAAGCAACTCATCAATCATGAAAGACATCTACAGATAAGTAGAGTATTGTTGAGAGCGTACGCAGCTTCACTTTCCTCATCATCAGGCTCGTCACTGTGTGTGTGTGTTAGCGCAGCTCTCGGCCACGTGGAGAAAGGGGCCTACCGGATCAGCAGCAACGTCTCCTTCCATTTCTCGACGTTGATGGCTTTGACTACAGCGGAGAAGCTGTGTTTCCCTCTGCTTGGGTCGTAAGAGATGACGACCGGAACATTCGTGACGGCTCCGGAGCTTCCGACGGGAAGGAAGTCTGGAAGGTCGATGAGGGCGTTGGCGACACCGCTCTTGCCGCCTCCACTAGCCCCAGCGATGATGAATTGTTGCTGAGCCCCAGCGTGAACATGTTCTTCCAGGTCTCGTAGTTCAGTCTTTGAAGCAGCGTATCGAGAGCTCGACTTGTTGGTGTCGAGTAGCGCGTCTGCGGTGCAGAGAAACCACGCCGTCAGCGCCCTTCCCCCTTGCCAGTGGTGTCCCGCACAAAGTGGTGTACTCACCCGTAGCCTTCAAGCACGACCCAACGGCGAATCTTCCTTTGGCAAGTTTTTCCAAAAGGGACACTTCGGGGTCTTCTCCGAGCCCTTTGTTGTCGCCTTCTGCGGTTGGCAGAAACCAGGTCAGCTTATCCACCCGCGCGTTCGGACCAATCTGCATAGAGAACGCAGAGTGAAGGGAGGACTGACTGATGGCTGGAGAGGACGTGGGGCCCGTTGGGCTCCCGTTGAGAGCGATACTGGAGCTCCCAGCGAGCACTGGCATGGCCTGGGAAGCTGGGCCGCTCGATGTGGATGGGGTCGAGAAAGGAGGCTCGGGAGGCTTTGAATGACCGGAGCTCACTAGAAAATGCTCTGTTAGAAGAAATGCATTCTTCCCAGGAAGATCCTGCTCACTTGTAGAAGGTCGAGTCCCGGCAGAGGTGCGGGTGGATCGCAGGGATGGAAGGACCGAGAGAGATGCAGAGGAGAGTCACGCAAGGAAATTAAGGGGCAATTTCTAAAAAGTGCAAAATCCCCGGAGCTGCATGACACTCGACAAAAGCACAACGAACCAAGAATATGCTTTGAGGGCTGTAGACCTTCAGGCGAACACGTAAACTGGCTGGCTGACGTGGTGTCGAGCGATGGCTCCTCACTTAACAGGCTCGTAGTGCCACAGTACCGGCAAACGGATGCACCGCAATGCTTATCTACTGAGACTCTTTAAAATTCATGGAGCTGAAAAGAGCTGGTCTAGAAGCCAGTTTCGTTTTCGATCATCGTGGGTGGGGTGGGCAGAGTGTGTTGATGACGTGGCGCAAGCCGACGCACCAGGGGAGCAACAAATGACACAAATGAACACACCAACACCATGAATACATGTGTTAGCAATTCTATTATCTTATTTGTAGGAGAAAACAACGAAGCAGAAAGTATCTGCGACCGACAGTCACCCCGGTCTTTGCGACGCAGGTGCGCGAAGCTGAGCTGTGAAATCTCGGTGTTGGGGTTGTCAGGGAGGTCGACAGGTATAGATGCAAGAAGGAACCTGTGGAAGTCGTAGGAGCCAGTGGACCTTTTAGGTTGAGCAGGGGGCTTTGTTCAAGGGGACGAGGATGCCGTGTAGCTGGACGGTGTCAGCAGCACCCTCAGCAAAAAAAGCTCTATCATTCATAAAATCAAAGCTATATCAGTCCTGCAAGTCGCTTGAAAAAAACACTGCAACTTTTGGCGTTAGCGAGGACGCGACGGTTCGCCGACAAGCGACGACGCCGACGCCACTGTGAACCGCTCGCGCAGACTTCGAAAAATCTGGCTGAGGGGCCGCGCGCCGCTCCGAAGTTGTCGTGCTCCCTCGCGCCGACACTTTTCGCACGACCCACAAAAGTCACACGATTATGGCACCAACACGACCCACGAAGCGGGCGAGGACGGCGATCCAGTCAGCACCGTCCGCGTCGACGTCGACGGGGCAGCAGGGCGGCCTCTTTGCGCCGTTCCGCTCGCTCGGACATATCACGACGAACGTCCCCTTTGTCGTCCTGTCGAGATCGTCGAAATACCTTCAGACGCCAGCATTGACCGTCGTAACGAGTCTGGGATCGAGCTGGGCCATGTGGGAGGGACAGAGCTTGCGCTTGTTGTTCGTCGGTGAGTTGCTGAGCTTTTTGTTGCTGCTTCCTGGATCTCTACGCGGGAGGTGGACCTGGGGACAACGGTGGGTGGAGCTCGAACAGAGAAGTGCGAATTTCTAGGAAGTAGTGGTGGAGTTGGAGGAGGAGGCCGCGAGATGAAGGGGGAGCGCTTCGCCGTCCATGAACACAGGTCGTGGATGATGCAACGCAGAGCTGACCACTTCACGTAACCACCAGGACCCGACATGGGAGCTCCGATCACCTCTCTTGCCATGTCGATGGATTCGGTCTTCGCCGCTGCTGGCTCCTACGTCGGCCGCTACGTACGAGGCAAGGAGGTCGGCCGCTTCGTCCTCCCCACCTCCCGCTCCTCCGCCTCCGACTCTGACGATTCAGACTCCGACGATTCTGGTTCCGAAGCATCCGACTCGGACGACTCTGAAGACGCGTCGATGGACGAGGACGCGCCCGAAGCGACCGTCCTCACGAACCTCACCATCTTTGGCTCGACCCTCCTCGCGCTCTCCTCCTCCGGCACCAAGATGTACGTTTGGGACATTCCCCAGCTTACAAACCCAGCTTCCGTCGATCCCTCTGCCGCATCGACGTCGAAAGCGAAACAGAGCACCGAGGTCACCCCGTACGCGACGATCGACTTTGCGCCTGGATTCACCGCCAACCGCGTTGTCCACCCTGCGAGCTACTTGAACAAGGTCGTGGTTGGAAGCAAGGAGGGTGACTTGGCCATCTGGAATGTTCGGACTGCGTGAGTGACGGTTTCGCTTTGGCTTTGGACAGCGCGAGAGGCAGGCGAGCTTGCGGGAAAGCATGGCTAACTCGATCTTGTCTCGTCTTTTCAGCTCCCTCATTCACACTTTCGAAGCCTCTTCCCTCGTCACCTCACCTTCTCCCGTCACCGCCTTGACGCAGTCCCCCGCCATCGACGTTCTCGGAGTTGGATACGCTGGAGGCGAGACGGTCTTGTTTGACGTGAGGATGGGCGAAGTGTTGGGCCGAGTTAGGTTGGAAGGCGAGGGATGCGGCGAGGTCGCTGGCGTTGCTTTCAGGAATGGTTCGTCTCCAACTTTCGTGCAGAATGGAAAACGGCGCGCTGACGCGTGTTCTTTCTCAGACGACATCTCCCAGACGCTCGCTGTTTCGTCCTCGACCGGACACGTCGCCCTCTTCGACCTTTCGGCCAAGCTTCGTTTGCTTCATCTCGTTCGTGCGGCTCATGAGGGCCCAGTGGGTGGACTTGAGTGGATTGCTGGCCAGCCGTTGATGATGACTTCGAGCGGTGACAACTCGCTCAAGGTGCGTGCATTCATCTATTCCAGCCAAACATGAGACTAAGCTCCCTGTGGTTTACAGCAATGGCTCTTCGACTCGCCAACGTCACCCCCACGACTCCTCAAGCAGAGGTCCGGCCACCACGCGCCACCTCACTTGGTCCGATACTACGGTGACGACGGCAAGAGTCTTCTCACTGCCGGTGCCGATCGAGCGTTGAGATACACGAGTGTTGTGAGAGACTCGAGAGGGTACGAGTTGTCGCAGGGTGCGTTGCCTTCCCACCCCTCTCGGCGTTTACAACACAGCTGATATGGCATGGAACTAGGATCGATTGCGAGGAAGGCCAACCACCTCGGCGTCAAGCCCTCGTCGCTCAAGCTTCCCGTCATTACTTCACTCTCGTACTCGAACTCGAGGTCAAAGGATTGGGACGACGTGGTTACGATCTCTGATGGCGAAGCTTTGGGAAGAAGCTGGAGCGTCGAGGGCAAGAGGGTTGGCAAATGGACGCTGAAGGCTGAGGGAGAGGTCAAGGTTCGATGTTACTTTCCACGATTTGGCAGGCGCTCGGCGGCTGACGACGATTGATGGTAACAGACGACGGCAGTGACGGCGTGCGGCAACTTTGGACTCGTCGGCAGCTCGGCGGGCGAGGTCGCCATGTACAACATGCAGTCCGGTATGAAGAGGAAGATCTTCAAGGTGCCCAACGCTGGTGCGGGGGACGGCCGAGGTCGACACGTCACGGGCGTTGCGACCGACTCGTTGAACAGGATCGTCGTTGTGTCGACTCTCAAGGGCGGTGTTCATGTGCGTCAAAGTTTCTTCTTTTGTTCATTGTGCGGTATGACCTGACCCAAGCATGTGATACAGTTCTTCAACTTCCAATCGATGAAGCTCCAATCGTCCATCACGGTCCCCGCCGGTGTGACCTCCATTCTCCTTCAGCGCGAGAACAACCTCGTCGCCGTTGTTTGCGACGACCTCACCGTCCGCATCATTGATATCGAGACCCAGAGGATAGTTCGTGAGCTTGCTGGCTTCCGCGGCAGGATCTTGGATGTGGTGCGTTGCTTCCTTCTTCCACCACTTGCAACTTTCACGCGCTAACGTGGTCGCACTCGAACACCAGGCTTTCTCTCCCGACTCGCGTTGGGTCATCACGACATCGCAAGATTCCATCATTCGCACTTTCGATGTCCCGACAGGCCAGCTCGTCGACGCGTTCCGCACGGCGACCGTCGCGACGAGTCTGTCTTTCTCCCCGACTTCTGACTTTTTGGCGACGGCGCATGTCGATAGTGTCGGAGTTTACCTTTGGTGAGTTGGGATGGATTGAGTTGGGGAATGGGTCGAGGTGTACTGATGGATCGTTGGCGATAGGGCTAATCGAGCTCAGTTCTCGGAGGTCTCGCTGAGGTCGTTCGTTGAGGAGGATCTCGAGGACGTTGCGTTGCCCACGGTTCAGGGCGTCGACGTTGATGAAGGTCCGTGTTCTTTCGATTCTTGTATCTATGCATTCAGGTAGAGCACGAAGGCTCATGTCTTCTCTATCCACAGGCCTCTCGGAGCTTACTGCTCCAGTCCGATGGGAGGACGTCCAGCCCTACACGACGCCCGACCAGCTCTCGGACGAGCTCCTCACTCTCTCGCTTATGCCACGATCAAGATGGCAAACTTTGCTCAACCTTGAGACCATCAAAGTCGGCTCCTTTTTTCTGAAATCGAGAGACGAGTGTTGTTACTGACGATAGTGTCTTCTTCCAGCAACGCAACAAGCCGAAGGAAGCACCGAAGGCTCCTGAAAGAGCACCATTCTTCCTTCCCACGCTTCCGGGAGTCAAGCAGCGCTTCGACTTTGGGACTGAGATGGCGACGGAGGTGGCGGAGGTCAAGTCAAGGAAGCTGGACATGACTTCGGCGAGCGTCGAGACGGAGTTTGTGCAGAGGTTGTTGAAGGAGGACAAGGCCGGGGATTGTGCGTTCACTTCTTCACACCCCCTTTTTTCCGTGGTGGGTCGCTCACAGATTGTTTCGTTTAGACCAATCATTCTTCGAGTACCTCAAGGCCCTCTCGCCCTCCGCAACGGATCTCGAGCTCCGCTCCCTCACCATGCTCCCACACCTCGAAGCCTTCCTCGACGCCCTTTCCGGCCGCCTGGCTTCCCACAGGGACTTTGAAGCCGTCCAGACGTTCCTCGCGTGTTTCCTGCGGATCCACGGCGACGTCCTGGTGCAGAACACGGAGCTCAAGGGCGCGATGGAGAAGGTCGCGGAGGAGCAGAAGAGGGAGTCGTCGAGGTTGATGGATTTGACGCATTACTCGTTGGGAGCGTTGGCGTTCTTGAGGAGTACACCGATTGCGTGATTGGAATAGAGTGATGTGGTTGTTAAGAGTGACATGACGTCGGACCAGCTTACGACTACTGGAGAGACTTTTCATGCTTTCAAAAGTGGTCAATCAAAAACTTCGGTTTTCCTCCGACGAGCCGGTGCGATTGATGGCAACTCGCCGTGCCACGTCAGCGCCGCCCGAACAAGCGCATCGTCGTCCAGCACGCTCGTCCTCGAGCCGGTCAAAAAGCCCAAACTTAATTCTGCTTCATTCGTTGTGATACTTGTATTTCCCATCAAATTTGACCCATGAGACAGGGCCTCGGCACATGCCGCTCATCTGCTCTGTTCTGACCGTAGACTGACTCTGGAGCAATGCTGGAACTATGCTGAGATACTCACCACTCCGCCGGAAAGTGCTATTGGGTACAAAATGCTTGTTTCGAAAACAATACGGCTGGCCCCGAGAAAGCCAGAGTGTCCCTGCATGGCGTGCGAATCGTCCACGATGCAACGCGCACCTAGGCTTCGGAACCCTGACCCCCACTTCCTTTGACTCTGTTTGTGTCTCTCGTGCAACTCTCATCATGACGAACCCGGACAGACCAATCCATGTTGCTCTTGTGCTATTCCCAGCATTCCAGCTCCTTGATGCCGCTGGTCAGTCATTCCTCCGTTCTTGTTGTCTGGAACCACCGTGACACGACTTCGGGAGGACATCCGACCTCCGCCGATGGGCTGTGCTCACCGCACACACTTCACCTCTTGCAGGTCCCTTGGATCTGCTCAGCCTGGCCTCACAAAGCAAGCGCCTCAAACTGTCCATCATCGCCGACAGCCTCGACCCAGTCTCGACGAGGTTCACCATGCCGACAGCGTCGCAAGGACTCTTCTCGCAGTCGATCGTGCCGACGCATACGTTTGCCGAGTTGCCAGAGGAGAAGATTGATGTGATACTTGTTCCGGGAGGGATGGGGACGAGGGCACCGCCTGGAGAGAAGGTGGAGGAGCATTTGGTAGAGGTGAAGGAGTTCTTGAGGAGGAAGGCGCCGGACGCCGAGTATTTGTTGGCCGTGAGTGGTTTTTTTTGCCTGTTTTCCCCTATCTGATCTGCTGGAAGCATTGATTTCGGATCTTCCCTTCCAGGTTTGCACCGGAGTCGCCCTCCTGGCCCAGACCGGACTTCTCGACGGCCTGCGCGCCACGTCCAACAAGCGAAGCTGGCCCTTCGTCCTCAGCAGTGGTCCGCACGTCGACTGGGTCTACAAAGCTCGCTGGGTCGTAGACGGCAAATTTTGGACGAGTTCTGGGATCGCGGCGGGGATGGATATGACGCTCGGGTGGATCGAGCATGTTTGGGGCGACGAGTTTGCGACGAGGATCGGGAATGAAAGTGAGTATGATTGGCATAGGGACAGCTCGTGGGATCCGTTTGCGGATTTGTACGAGCATGGAGGCATGGAAGAGAACTAGGGCCGTCAGGGAAGGCGTGCAATTGACAACGAACAGATCACCACTCTTGACACGTGGACGCGTCCGCTCGTTGCTTGGAGGTAGACGTGATCAAACCCAGCCATGATGCAACAGAAGAGTAGATTCTTTCCTTGATAATTTCTTGTCCTGAAAAGTGGTAGAAGAGAGGACGCTTGCTAGGACACGTCAGTGTCTGGGAAGTGTTGTGGTCCGTGCGCGAGGACGGGCGCCACTGTGTCCGGCAGAGGAATTCTCTCGCTGGTCGCCTCCGCCCGCCGACGCGACAGTTGGACGATCGTTCGACACCGCCAAAAGTGAGCATTCTTGACATACTTTCGACATACGTATTGGAGGCATCGGCCAGATCTGGCAAGTTCTCGTGGGGGCGGAGGCGGAGGGCACGACCTTGAACTTTTTGTGGGAGGATAACGGCGGTGGTCGACGAGGGGTGGGAGCTCTTTGCGGCGGCGGACGATTGGCTGATGGATATGGGCAACAATATGGTGTGTATCAGCTTCGTTCAAAGCGCGGTGCTGACTTTGTGCGCCTCCTTCTTCCCTCCGAACCAGGTCGCTTCACGATGGATTCCGACTCTGACATCGACATCACCTCGGCGCTCCTCCCCACGAAGAAGCCCAAAACTCTCACTAAAACCAAGTCGAAACCTTCCACGTCGACCTCCGCCGCGTCGCCGTTCCCCGAGCCGACCGAGTCGGACCAGGAGGAGGAGGATGCCATCTTCGCGAACCTGTCGTCCCTCTCGCGCGCCCGCAACCTCGCCGAGGGCACCGCCGTCGTCAAAGGCCGCAAGGACCTCAAGTCGAACAAGGGGTTGACTGGTGGAGGATCGTTCCAGGCGCTCGGACTGCCCGCGTCGCTCCTCAAGGCGCTCCTCCAGCGCGGGTTCACCACCCCGACCCCCATCCAGCGCATGGCACTCCCGTCCATCCTCGGCTCAGCAGAAACCGTCGTAGCAGGGAAGAAGATGGTCGTCGCGAGGGACCACTTGTGCATGGCGAGGACCGGTTCCGGAAAGACGCTGTGCTACCTCCTCCCGCTCCTCGCCCAGCTCTTGTCCCACTCGGTCACGTTCGGAGCGAGGGGACTCATCCTCGTCCCGACTCGTGAGTTGGCCTTGCAGGTGCTCAAGGTTGGAAAGGACCTTGCGAGGGGCATCAAGGGCGAGGGCGAGTCGCTGCGGTGGGCCATGATCGTCGGAGGAGAGGGCATGGAGGAGCAGTTCGAGATGATCTCGGGCAACCCTGACGTGTGAGTTTCCTTTCTTTCGTCACATTCTAACCTTTATTTATCTGCCAGTTTTTGTTGAGCAAGGAGCTGATTTGGTTTCGTCTCGCACCAACGCAGCATCATCGCCACTCCCGGACGTCTGCTCCACCTCATCGTCGAAATGTCGCTCGACCTCCGCGCGGTTCAGTACTGCGTCTTTGACGAAGCCGACCGTCTCTTCGAACTCGGTTTCTCCGAACAGCTCCACGAGATCCTCCACCGCATGCCTCCTACCCGCCAGACGCTCCTCTTCTCCGCCACGCTCCCATCTACCCTCGTCGGCTTCGCCAAGGCCGGTCTTCAAAACCCCAAGCTGATTCGTCTCGATGTCGACAGCAAGATTTCGAAAGACTTGCAGATGGCGTACCTCAGTGTTAAGGGGAGTGAGAAGGAAGCGGCGTTGCTCGGCGTCTTGAGGGAGGTCATCAGCGTGCCGTTGATGAGCGACGAGCAGAGGAAGCACCAGGACGAGTACTTTGAGGACGAAAAGGATGACGGAGAGAGGGGAAGGAAGGCGTGGAAGGGCAAGGGCAAGGCCGACCGCGGAAAGAAGCGAAAGAGAGGCGACGAGGACGATGCGGACGAGGATGGCGAGGACAAGATCGACCTCAAGGCTCACCAGACGGTCGTTTTCGTATCGACCAAGCACCACGTCGAGTACATCACCGCCCTCCTCATTCAGGCCGGCTACGCCGTCTCGCCCATCTACGGATCCATGGATCAGACCGCTCGTCGCCTCCACCTCGCCCGCTTCCGTGCCGGCCGTACCTCGATCCTTGTCGTCACAGATCTCGCCGCTCGTGGTATCGATGTGCCCGGTGTGGAGAACGTCATCAATTACGACTTCCCGAACGGCACGAGGGCGTTCGTGCATCGTGTTGGACGTACCGCTCGTGCTGGTCGCAAGGGTTGGGCATACACCTTTGTCACAGCTTCCGAGCTTCCTCACCTCCTCGACCTCGAGCTTTTCCTCGGTCGATCGGTCAAGACCTGCCCTCTTGCCGAGACTGATGCCTCGAAGGTCGACTACGCCGACCAACTTGTCCTCGGAACGGCACCACGTCAGCTCATGGACCTCGACCTCGAGACTTACCGCTCCATGATGTCGACTCACGAGCAGATCGACACGCTTGGCGGCGTCGCTCGTCGCGGTCAGAAGATGTACGAGCGCGGTCTGCAGAAGGCGTCGGCGGAGAGCTACCGTCGTGCGAAGGAACTCGAGCGCAAGGGCAAGGGCCTCGCTTCTTCCAACACTGGCGAGCAGAGTGGGATCCACCCAATCTACGACGAGTACCTCAAGATTGCGGGTGGGGATAGGAACCTCGAGGAGCAGCGCGCGAACCTGATGAAGATTGTCAACGGGTTCAAGCCCGCCGAGACGGTGTTTGAGATTGGCTCGAGGGGCGCGTCGGCGAACGCGCAGTTGATGCAGGAGAGGAGGAAGGCGATGCTCAAGAGCGAGGCGGCGAGGAGGGTCGTCGTTGAGGAGGAGCAGGGAGAGGCGGGTGAGGACGACGAGGAAGACGAGGAGGAGGCGTTCGTGCCGTTGCCCGTTGACGAGGCTGACGCTGCTGAGGTTGAGGTGCGTTCCTCTTTTTTTTCACCGACTGCCCGAGCGCAACGGTACTCATTCGTCGCTTCACGTTGCCCAGGAGGTCTTTGGTGCTCCACGTAAGCGCAAGAAGGCGTCGGGACCTGGGGCGACGTACCGCGACCCTCAATTTTACCTCGATTACGAGCAGGAAGGTGCCAACACTGAGCGAGGGTGAGTCTTCTAAACCTCCCACGTTTTGACGCAAGCAAATTGACATTTTGTTCTTTCTCCATAGATACGCGCTCACCGCCGGCGACTCGTTCGTCGCGCAAACCTCTCACGCACAATACGACGTCTCCGGCCGAGGCGACACGGAAGGCACGCCTGCCGACCACCTCCTCCAGCGCGCGTCGACGCTCCGATGGGACCGTCGTACGAAGAAGTTTGTCCGAGGCGACACGGTCGGGCAGGACAACAAGAAGCTCATCAAGTCCGAATCGGGACAGAAGCTCGCGGCGTCGTTCAAGAGTGGGGTGTACGACGAGTGGCAGAAGAAGAAGAGGATCAACGTGCCCAAGGTGGGTGAGGCCGAGTTGAAGGGCCGCACGAACACGGGCACGGGGGAGAAGCGGTACAGGCATAAGGCTGGCGTGCCGAAGAGTGATGGCGAGAAGAGGAAGGGCAGGACGGTGGGCAAGCCTGGTAGGCCGGGGGCGATGCCCGGTGGGCTTAAGAGTGCGGATGAGGTTAGGAAGGAGAGGGTGCAAAAGGCAAAGAGGGTCGCGAGGTCGACGCAGCCGAGTAAGAAGAACCCGGGTGGGAAGGGCGGAAGGACTGGCGGTGGAGGTGGTGGAGGGGGTGGGAAGGGAAGGAGGTAGACTGTGGAGAGGGTTGCAGCTTAATTGCAAAGGGTTTGCCGCCGTTGGTCCGCGTTGGGAGATGTGAGAGGATCTTTTGAGCGCAGAACCGACGTCCATTGGTCGGAGGTCGGGCAGTTTCAGGGGATGCCTTGACCGACAGATCAGAGGCTGCTGGGTTTGTCAAAAAGAATATGATGGCCGGGACACACTTCGACATGGCCGATGGTGCGCCAGGCGAGCGATACTTGCAGCACACTCCACGCCAGCGAGCACGGCCGTCGTGACTTTGGAGCAAAAGGAAAGAAAGAAACAGCAAAAAAAAAGAAGAAAAAAAAACAATCATATGAATATGAGAGGAGGAAGGGTAAAGAAAGATAATTCAGATCCCTAGTGGCCCTCGAAACGGGAGGGGAGCAGTAAAAGGCGGCTTCCATTTTCCAAGATGCGAGGGCCAGGACCGATTGCTTCAGTGACCGCGACAAGTGTCAGGCAGGGTGAGCAACTTTTAGGTGCGCGAGACGCGCGTGGGCAAGGGTTTTCGAGAGGGGGTTGGGCGCGCGTGAGGGGTCTGCGGGGTGGTTGACCAGTTGCCAGGACTTCATTGAGATTAGAGAAATGTATCTAGATTTTTTGCGAGCGTCGAAAGCCATGAATGAGGTTTGTGGCGGCGTGTGGGAGGACGACTGGGTGCAGGACACGCGGTCGGACGAATCAGAGTCGAACGAAAAGCGGATTTCGAGAGGCAGACTCGGAAGTGTGTAACACTGGCCAAGAATCCAGTCATGATGTATTTTGAGCTGAAGTTAGTGTCCACGTCAGTGATGGTCTCAGTGCGTTCTAGATGATGAATAGTCGCGATGTCCGTGGAGTTGACCCAGACGAGGCGGAGGGCTTCCCCGCCCCGCCCACTGCCCAAGCTGAGACTTCGTGGCCCCCTTCGCCTGATCGAGCGCCCCGGCTCGCTTCTTCGCTTCCTTCCACAACTCTTCACAAGTTACATCAACTTTCTGACACGATGGCCACTCCCGAAGCAAAGAGCAAGCGCACCAGGGGCCAGCCGTCCATGGTCAGTCCTCGTTCCAGCCGTCTCCTTCCACTCCTTCGCCTTCGCCTTCCCGTTCCCGCGATCAAGCCTCGCCCACCTCGCTTCCACGCTCGCCGCTCAGCGCTCGTCCTCGTCCTGGACCAGCGTGGGCAGCGTTGGACACTATCGTCTATTTATTCGTGGTCTTTGTGGAGCTGGCGGGGGCCCTCGACGAGCTGGACGAGCCACGGTGGGGCGACGGGAGGGAGGCGCGTCATTGCATCCACTCGTCGCATCCCCACTCGAGTCCGGCTACTCACCATCGCCACACGCACTATCGCAAGATTTCGAGGTATAGTATCTGTAGACTAAATTGGTGGATCATGCTTGGTGACAACAGGACTTCAAGTCGGCGGCGACCGAGTTCATGAAGGACGAGCTCAACTCGATGATCCAGAAGATCGACGATCCAGAGTACAAAAAGGTTCGCTCTTTCGCTGCATCCTCTGTTGTAGACTCTAGTATGGAAGCTAACATGTATGAATGCGTAGGCGTTCGAGGCCGAGATGCAGTCCTTCTTCGTCCTCTTCAGCCGCTACATCGCGGAGCGGGCCAAGGGCACCAAGATGTTGGTCCACCTTCCCTCCCCTTCCTCGTCAGCTCACCTAACTCCGACGACTCCCACTCTAGCGACTGGAACAAGATCCAGCCTCCAGCACCCGAGCAGGTCGTCCCTTACGCCGACCTGCCGAAATGCAGCGACCCCTCGCTCCTCAACAAGCTCGCCGTGCTCAAGCTCAACGGAGGTCTCGGAACCACGATGGGCTGCGTCGGCCCCAAGTCCGTCATCGAGGTCAGGGAGGGCCAGACTTTCTTGGACCTTCTTGTCAAGCAGATCGAGGTGCGTTTTTCTGGATTCACCGATCGTTGAGCGTCGAGGAGCCGGTGTTCGGAGCGGTTGGGAACGGGAACGCACCATGTCACGTTTCTTGGACTGGTGTCAGACGAAGCGGATGGGAGAGGACGGCACACAGCCCGAGATTTCGAGGGCAGAAGAGCTAATCTATCCTTCGAATGGCTTCGTAAACAGCACCTCAACGCTGCGCACAGCGTCAACGTGCCGTTCATCCTCATGAACTCGTTCAACACCGACGAGGACACCGCCCGCATCATCCAAAAGTACGGCAACCACAACATCGAGCTCATGACGTTCAACCAGTCGCGCTACCCTCGTGTCAACAAGGAGCTCCTCCTCCCCACCCCGCGCTCGCCGTTCGAGGACAAGTCGAGCTGGTACCCACCGGGTCACGGAGACTTGTTCGACGCCATCACCAACTCGGGTCTCGTCGACAAGCTTCTGGCGCAAGGCAAGGAGTACCTCTTCGTTTCCAACGTTGATAACCTTGGTGCCGTCGTCGATCTCAACATCCTCGAGCACATGGACAAGTCGGGCGCTGAGGTGCGTCGAAGATCGCCCGAGTTGGGGCGGGAAGGGAAGCTGATTTGTTTGCGCTGTTTAGTTCTTGATGGAGGTCACCGACAAGACCAAGGCTGATGTCAAGGGAGGAACCCTCATCAACTAGTACGTCGATGCTCCCTACCTGTGGCGCGCGACGAGGATGCTGACCCGTGCTCCTCCAGCGATGGCCAGGTCCGACTTCTTGAGATCGCTCAGGTGCCCTCCGACCACGTCGAGGACTTCAAGTCCGTCAGGCACTTCAAGATCTTCAACACCAACAGTGCGTTTGCTTTCCTCTCTCTGCGCTCGTCTCTGAATGCACTGACTCGTTGCCCTACTTTCCAGACCTTTGGTACTTGCTCTCTCGACCCTTTCGACCCTTAATCTATAGGACTCACATATTGATGCTACAGGGTCAACCTCCGCGCCATCAAGCGCGTCATGGACAACCACGAGCTCGACCTCGAGATCATCGTCAACAACAAGGTCTCCGACAAGGGCGAGGCTGTCATTCAGCTCGAGACCGCCGTCGGTGCTGCCATCAAGCACTTCAAGAACGCTCACGGTATCAACGTCCCCCGTTCGCGTTTCTTGCCCGTCAAGCAGAGTTCCGTGAGTTTTGACATCGTTGATGGAAAGTTGAGGGGGGAGGACGGAAAGCTGACGCGGGGTTCGGTATAGGATCTGTTGCTTGTGACGTCGGATCTCTACATCCAGCAGCACGGTGCGCTCGTGATGAACCCCGACAGGATGTTCAACTCGACGCCAGTCGTCAAGCTCGGCGACCACTTCAAGAAGGTGCGGCTTCGACTTGACATTTCCAGAATCAGAGACACGTGCTGAACTGGGTCGTTGTTCGTGACTACAGGTGTCGGCCTTCCAGAAGCGCTTCAAGTCGATTCCTCAGATGATGGAGCTCGACCACTTGACCGTTGCCGGAGATGTCAGCTTCGGAAGGGGCGTCATTCTTCGTGGTACCGTCATTATCGTCGCGAACGAGGTTTGTCCCTCCCCTCGGCTGTTATTCTTTTGGTTTGGGGATTGTCAGCTGACACGATTTGGGGGAACAGGGTCAGAAGATCGAGTTGCCCGACGGCACGATTCTGGAGAACAAGCTCGTGTCGGGCAACCTCCAGCTCACCGACCACTAGACGATGTTCTACACTAGGATTCTTGGTACTCTTCGCGTTCGTTAGTTTCCACTCTTCTTCTAGAAACCAACGCTGATAAGGGTTGTCCGTCGTCGCAGTACGTAAACACCGCCCGCATAGCCCCACCTCGCTCCCCGCACACACACACATAACCCTTTCAAAAAAGAAAAATCCACGTAACGAAAAAAGAACAGGATTGTTTTTTCTCCTTGCTGCAAGCTATTTTTTTGGTTGTTTTTGCTATCAAACTTCGAGTGTGGGGCTGAGTTCGGGAGAGACACGTGGGCGTGGTGTGGTGAAGCTGCTCTAATGCAGCTTGATGCACTGAGAGACGGAATCATGGAATGCCTCGAACAGTAGGATTTGATGTAGATGACCAATAGAATTAATGCCTTTCCAAACCCATCTTATGCTATTCACCTGATGTGGTCCCTTCTCCACTGCCCCTAAGTTACTCAGTCTTCTGTCCAACCGGAGCGACCTTGTCGTCGTCCGCCAAGTCCGCAAACTACAAACATGGTGTCAGACTACTGCCCCACATGATAGAGAAGAAGAAGGAAGACGTACGTTGACGCGCGGGCCGACGAACCACTTTCTCGCGTCGATGACCCACCACGCGAGCGAGAGGAGCATAGTGCCTCCGTAGAGAAGGGAGGAATCTGTGGTATCGTGTTGTTAGCTTATGAGATGATAGGAAAGGAAGAGGGTGAGACGACGGACAGTTCATAGCCTGGGCGTTGAGGTCGCCGCCCTTGACGGTCGGGAAGCAGAGCACGGGGATGATGACTGTTTGTTCGTAAAAGTCAACCGAACAGCACCGTACAAAACCACCCATGGGAAAGAGCTTTACCAGCGACAAAAGCGACGGCCACGGCGTTGATGGGACGACTGAACCTCCCGAGGTTCCAAGGTCCGGGCTTGAAGCGACCGTTACCGCCGAAGAAGAGTTTGATCGCTGCCCCCCAGACGAGACTCGTCAACCCTCGTTCCTCAATTTGTTCAATCGCATGTAACTCACCAACAGGGATGATGAACGCGGCATATTGCGCGATCGCACAGAGGCTGAACAGCGCGCTGATGGCGACCGTGCCAGCGAACGAGAGAAGGCCGAGGAGCGCGCCGACGACGACGACAAAGATGACGGCGTTCACGGGGGTCTTGGTGACGGGGTTGACTTTACGCCAGATGCGGGAGAAGGGGATCGCTCCGTCGCGGCTGTAGGCGAAGATGACGCGCGAGCAGGCGATGAAACATCTGGGGTACGTGGCGTGAGAAGGAGTTTGGGGGGGGGCGTAGGGAGAAGAAGGATACTGACCCCAACCCGACGAACCAGGTGGCGATGAGGATGAGGGTGAACACCGCCAACCCACCGTTCTTTCCAAGGATCTGTACATGCGATCGTTTGTTAGTTGATGAAAGGATTTTGAGCCGCATGTGCCCTGACACGTACGTTGATGAGGTAGGTGACCATGGGCTGGCCGATGGGCGAGGCAAGAGCGCCCGCAACATCACTGGAAACGAAAGCTCCAGTAAACTCATCAATGGTTTTTTTTCTGGGGGAGAATCACTCACGTCACGGTGTAAGCGATGACGAGGAGGATGAAGAACCCGAGGATGCCGCCCATGTTGACGGTCAGCGCGATGGCTCGAGGGGTCGCAATGTTGGCGTTGGAGGTCTCCTCAGAGAGGTGGAAGGCGCAATCGAACTGTGAGGAGAGTTAGTACTGAACTGGAGCATTGTTTGTTTATTCGGAAACGTACTCCGGCGAGAGTGTAGATGACTGAAGACCAGTCGTGAGTGTACGTGCCGCGACGAATTCAGAGAAGCAGCGACCCACCAGCCAGGAAGGTCTGCATGAACGCAAAGCCAATGGGCCACTCGGTGTTGTTGGTGCCGTCGGAAATCCAAACTTGGTGGTTGGAATTGAACCTGGGAGAGGCCTTCGTGCAGGCCGGAATGATGACAATAAAGATGAAGACGAGCGCCATGTTCAAGATTGACCCGAAGCCGGTTACCCTAGTCAGGAGTTTCGAGCTGCCGCAGGCGACGGCTCCCTGACTGATGAGGATCGCGAGGTAGACGAGGTAGGCTGGGGATTGTTCATTATCAGTAGAGCGTGCCTTTGAAAGCGAGAATGTAGCATACTGTGCCAGTTCTGAGCCACGTAGTTCTCGTGGTACAGCGTCGCGACCGAGGTGATCTCCGACGCCAGTCCCCAGCCCAGGGAAGATGGACTAGTGAGCTGACCACCTGTTGAGATAATCCTGTCATCAGCAAGAGGTCACGCTCGGTGGCGGTAAGCAGAGCACGAACGCACCGGCGTTACTCCAGCCAGTCAACCACGCCGCCAGAGGACCCCATCCTTCCGGTGCCAACGCGGCACTAGCGTAGTAGAGTCCACCTGCAGTGGGGAGGCTGCTTGCGATTTCGGCCATGGAAAGGCCAAGGGCCTGGATGAGGAGAGCCGCGGCTGTGGAGCGTGGGCGTAAGTCGAAGGAGATAAAGCTAGACGAGCTTGGCCATGGACATACCAATCCATCCCCAGGTCATTCCAATAAGTCCAACGTAGCCCATGGAATATCCCAACACACTCGTGATGGATGGCACCAATCCACAGACACTGAATGCGATCCCAAACGACGAAATGAACGAGAACTCGCGCTGAGGGGAGGTGTGGTCGAGGCGGTGTCAGCGAGGCCGGGGAGCGAGTTGCGAACCAGCGGTGACTGACCTTGAACTCATTCTCGTAGCCCAAACGTTCGAGGACGTTCTTGTCGGCCTGCTCAATCACCTCACGGGTCGAAGGTTCCGCCATGGCTGATACAGAGCGAGATGGGGGCGGGTAGCAACAGTGGCGCCACAAGAAAGAAAAACTCGGCAGCGGTGGTCGGGCGGAGGTGTGGGTCAGCGGGTCGTGTGCTCTCGCGTGAGGAGATACGAGATAGCTCGATACGAGGAAAGGAGCGAAAAGGAAGTGTCGGGACGCCCAGGATCAGACCGGGTGAAAAGCAACTTTGGCGCGCGGATGTCGTATGCTTCAACCAAGGCGCGATTTGGTCTCGTCCTCAGGGCGCGGCGGAGCCCAGCGGAGGAGTATCAAATTCTGCCTGCCGTCGCTCGGATTCCCGCCGCTAAGCGGGTCTAGAATCATGTTTGGGAGCGTATCGGGGGCGAATTCAAGAAGAAGATGGCCGCCGGCGTTGCTGTGTCGAGACGCGCGGACGCGCGCGAAGGAGCGGCGTCAACTGCGTGGCGTAAACCTCTCACGTCGAAGGAGTCACATCTGCGATCCGTGTTATCACCAGATCAATTGCATCCACTGCTGTCCTGTAAAACAGATGGCCGATATTTTACTCCACAGACTTGAGCGAACTGGGACTCGGCGCCAGCTTTTCTTCGTTGGCGGGCAGATGCTTCGGCTGAAAGGCAGATAAAGCGCCGTGAGAGGCCAGGTCTGGGTCTAGCATAGATAAACAGCACTCACACTAGCACGGGGACCGACAAACCATTTCCTGGCGTCCACAATCCACCAGATAGAGGACAAGAGCATCGTACCGCCGTAGAGCAGCGCCGAATCTAGATACCAGGCCCCAACTCAGCTTGCGTGTTGATGAGAACTGGCAACGACTTACAATTCATGCTCTGAGCATTCAAGTCGGCGCCTTTGACTGCAGGGAAGCACAGAACCGGAATGATTACTGCGAAGGAAAAAAAGACGTGAGCTCTTGTCCAGAGCTGTTCTCGCTGCGAGTCTGCTCACCCGAGACGAATGCGACGGCGACGGCGTTGATAGGTTTGCTGAACCTCCCTAGGTTCCAGGGACCAGGCTGGAACCTTCCGTTCCCTCCGAAAAAGAGCTTGATAGCTGAGGGAAAAAAAAACCCCCCGCACGTTGGCTGACACGCTGTTGTTGTCTGAGCAGAATAGGACGCACCGACCGGGGTCACGAACGCCGAGTACTGGGCGATGGCGCAGATGCTGAACAAGGCAGAAATGGCGACTGATCCACCGAATGAGAGGAGACCAAACAGCGAGCCGAGGAACGCGATGAGCCAGACGGCGTTGACGGGCGTGTTGGTGACAGTGTTGACGTGGCGCCAGTAGCGGGACAGGGGGAGGGCGCCGTCACGGCTGTAGGCGAAGGCGACTCGAGAGGAGGCGGTGAAGCACCTGTCTGTCCGGGTGAGCAACAACCCCGCGTGCCAACTACGGAAAGTGTGCTTACGCCAGTCCGACGAACCACGTGGCTATCATGATGAGCGTAAAGATTGCGAGGCCGCCTGTGTCGCCAAGTACCTACAGTATCACCGTATAAGCAAAATCACCCACGTCATCGCAACAGAGAACGCTCGCCTGGTTCAAGTAGGTGATCATGGGCTGCCCGACAGGACTGGCAAGCGCGGAATCCGGATCACTGAAGAAAGGAAGAATGAGCCAGCTACCCACAAGGGCGCCGGAGGTGAACTAACGGGATGGTGTAGGCAATTACAAGAAGCACCGCAAAGCCAAGAATGCCACCAAGCTGGACCGTGGCAGCGATCGCACGAGGAGCAGCGATGTTGGCGTTGGACGTCTCTTCGGAAAGATGGAACGGGGCGTCGTATCTGTACCAGGTCGTTGGTCAGTGTCGGAAACTAAGAAAGAGGTCATAGAGGAAGGAGCATACCCGGCAAGGGTGTAGATGACTATTGAAAGAAGACGGTCAGCGATCATCAATGACTGATCCAGGGGAACCCAGCCTCACCTGCCAGGAACGTCTGCAGGAACGCAAACCCCTCCGGCCACTCGGTCGAGTTCGTTCCGTTCGACTTCCACACCGTCGCGTTGGAGTTGAACCTAGGTCTCGACTTGGTCGCAGCAGGGATGACGATGATGAAGATGAACACGAGGGCAGCGTTGAGGAAGGAACCAAGACTGGCGACCTGGGCGAGACGCTTGGAGCTGAAACAGGCAATTGTGCCGTGGGTGAGGAGGATGGCGAGGTAAATGAGGTAGGCTTCATTGAGCCGTCAGCACCTTCGAATGGATCTTTTTTCGAGAAGGACTCACTGTGCCAGTTCTGCGCCACGTAGCTCTCGTGGTAGAGCGTCGCAACCGACGTGATCATTGAAGCCAGAGCCCAGTCAATAGATGGACCAGTGGTCGCTTGACCAACCATGTTTGACCAGCCGGTAACCCACGCCGCCAGAGGCCCCCAGCCATTCGGCGCCAGTTTGTAGCTCGCGTAGTAGAGACCACCGGCAGTGGGGAGACTGCTCGCGATCTCAGCCATGGAGAGGCCGAGGGTCTGGATGAGAAGCGATGCGGCTGAAAGAAGTTCTTGTGAGCGGATTTCTCCGAAGCAACCAGCCAGGTGAGCACACGTGGAACTTCTCTTACCGATCCAGCCCCAGGTGGCACCAACAAAGCCCACGTAGCCGAAAGAGTACCCCAAGACAGTGGAGATGGACGGAAGAAGACCGATGACGGAGAACGCCACGTTGAACGACGACAACACGGAAAAATCGCGCTGCCGAGTCGCAGGGATACGAGTATTAGCTTGCAGCGTAGGTGAGGGAGCGAGTGGATGGACGGACGCACCTTGAACTCGTTCTTGTAACCAAGTTGCTCCAGGACGGCACGGTCCGCTTCTTCAATATTTTCACGCTTTGACGGTTCCGCCATGCTGACTGCTGTGCTTGTTGACCGCAAGGAGCCGAAAGGCAGAGAAGATGGCGCTGACGTGGTTTCCGCCGTCGCCGGGAGAAAGTTGTTGACGGGCTGGCGCGGAAGGCGTCGATGAGAGGCAATGAAAGGTAAGAGAGAAGATGTCGTTTCACGGCTGAAAAGAATGGGAGCAGAACAGGAACAATTTGGTCTCGGATGACGGGATAACAAGGCGGGATCGCGCCAGAAGGTCACGAGCAGCTCGTGGCCAGACGTGGGCGGAAGCAGATATCAAATTCGAGGCGATCCGCCGTTGGCGACTGTTTTGCTTCGCTCACGGTGCAAGGCACCATACACGGATTTGGAGTGAAATGTGTTTGAAAGCAGCACGGAGACTGACCGACGGCTCGATAGGAAACTGTCTGATTGTCGATGTGGCACATTCGCAATTTTTTCGATGGTATGTATGCAGCGGATGGCGGCTACTCCACTTTCAAAATCAATTTCCCGGTCGTCTTTCGGCTCGCTATACTCAAACGGTGTCAGTTGTGAGAACCAGCAATGAAATAGAAAAGGAAAACCTACCAAAGTCATCGTGTGCCGCGCGAACGCCTTCCGTCGTGAACGGATACCCGTCCTCCTTGTACCTCTTCAGTCTTAACGCACCCTCTTCCACCAGCTTGAACAACTCGTTCGACCAGTACACGAACTCTTCACGAGTGTGCACGTAGCTGAAGACCTGGGGTCGCGTGACTAGAATTGAGGCTGTCAGTGACGCCCCGCGCGGGGAAGAATGCCACGTGTGCTCACCGCTCAAGCTCTTTGCTCGAAGGTCGAGAATCTGGAACGGAGGAATCGGCCCAGACGCATTACCCAGAGCAATCATCTTTCCTTTTCTGCTCGCACCTGGGGTGAGACACGCCTCCATTCAAGAGGCACAGCACAGACGAACCTCTTGAGGAGCTCCAAGCTCTGCCTGAACGTTGCCTGCCCGACACCGTCGTAGATGACGTCCGCACCCCGATCAACGCCCTCACCGCCAGATAGCTCGCCGACCTCGGCGAGGATGTCGTCGGAGTAAAGGAGCGCCTTGGTCGCGCCCGCTTTTTTCACCAATGCCGCCTTTTCCGGTGTCGACGTGAGGCCAACGACTTTGGCGCCAAGATGTGATGCACTGCAGTCCTATATACGATTAACTTTTTTTGTTTGATGTTTCTTACGAAAAGGAAGGGAATGTCTCACAGTTGAACGAGCAGGAGGCCCAATCCACCCGCGGCAGCCTGGACGATTACGATCTGTGCTGGCTTGACCTCGTGCGTCTCCTTCACCAGAGTCACCGCTGGAATAACAGGAGTCAGCAGTGATAATAAAGCTTGGCTTATTGTTTCGTACCAGTGAGACCCTGGAGAAGAACAGTAGCGGCATCTTTCGAGGAGAGCCAGTCGGGGAGCTTGACGACGTGGTTCGAGCTCGCCAAGGCGTACTCGGCGTAGCTCCCACTCTTGGTGAATCCCTGCGAAAAGATCATCAGCGTGGGTCAGAATTACCCCTGTGTGGACAGAGCCACGTACTGCGACGCGATCGCCGACCTTGAGTCCCGAGCTGGCGGAGGCTTCACCGAGAGCAGCAACCACGCCGCTGGCTTCGTTGCCGAGCGTGAATGGCAGTTCAGCCTTGTATGTTCCATCTCTCTGATACGTGTCGAGGAAGTTGACACTACAAGAGGCCAGCAACAATCAGCCAAGCGGTTGTGGTGGGGATCGGTTCGGAGCGGAAGGCGCGACGTACCCCGACCAGTCGACTTTGACCAGCACGTCTAATCCGGTAGGCTTCTTGATAGGAATCTCTTTGACCTCCATCACGTCAGTGCCACCTTGTGCCGCAATCTCGACGGCCCTCATCGTCGCCGGCAACGAGAGGAAGCGCGCGCCGGATGGGGACGCTCCGCCTCGGAGACGGAGGACCCTCGATGCTGGTCGGAGAGCTGGGAGTGACATTTTATAGTAATGAAGAATGTGCAGAAAGAAGTAGCGAGGAGATAGAGCTAGAAAAAGGATGGCCGCGGCTCTGGCCAGAAGCCTCGCGCCGCGATGCGCCACACTCGCCGCCGCCGGACGCGCCGACGTGGGGACCCGAAGCGGCGTGACTGAGTCAACTCACACTCTCTTTTTCACCATAACTCACATCAATGTTCTCTCAATCACTACTTCGACTTGCTCCCAGGACTGCTCGTGCTCCGGTAGCTCGCCTGGCTCGGGGCCTCGCTTCCGCTGCTTCAGCGGCGGCTCCACCAGCAGGGCCTTCGCCGGACGAGCCTCACTCGACTTTGAATGATTACTTGAAGCAAAAGAAGGTGTGCATCAGCTTTTGAGGATCTAATACCAGCTCCAGCAGCTGACTGCATGATTTCGCTGGCTTCGGAACGCTAGGTCGCTTGGAGTGTACGCCGGCAGTTTGCTCGCATCTGACAGATGCTGCTGAAGGACATTGCTGAGGGACGCCTTTCCTTCCATCTAGATTCGCATTGACGACCCTCCTCGCGACCTCTCCGCCCGCACAGTCATCAAAGGTTCGTCGCTGGTCGCCATACCATTCTCCGAGCACGCGATTGTTGACCACGAAGTTTTTGCCGTGTGCAGGACGTTCTGGAATCCGAGAGGTGACGATCAGGGACCACAAGATCATCTCCGATGGTGGACTTGGTTTTGCTGGGTGGGTGGGATCAACTCTAGCGGCAGGAGGGGGCGAGGATTGGCGGTGGAGCTGACGGACGGTGGTGTGCAGATATGATCTCGGACCTGGAAGTCCGTGAGTAGTGCCATTCTTGGTTTGTGATCCCACTGAAAGCTAAGAATGGTTTTGCAGAGAAATCCTTCTCGCTGGCGTGCGTAATCCCACCGGCTCCAGATCCTACTCGCATCGCTGACATTGCTCAACCTGCACAGCTCTCCAGCTGCGTCGGCCACGTCTACCTTATTATCGCCGCCACGATGGACATCCCTCTCACTTCTCTCGAGATTGACGCGAAAGGCAGTCTCGACCTCCGTGGGCTCCAGCCTGGTCTGTTCCATCATCGCATGACGTGTCGTATGCCAGCACTGACCCTACTATTTCACCTGTGACACAGGCTCAGACCTTCCACCACCAAAAGTCGAAGGGATCCACTATGATGTGTACCTCTCTTCCACGGCACCAGCAGCAGACATTGAGAAGCTCCACGCGCATGTCGAGAAGGTGTGCCCGGTGCTCAACACGTTTACGAGCCCCAACACCGTCACCAGCAAGCTTCACTTTACCTCTGAGTAGAGTGTGCCCCTGTATGCAATGACTACCGGGCTCCAGCAGAAAGGGTGAGCATTGAAGGCGGCAACGGAGAGCTCGGTTCGCCACGTGGCTTCTGCTTGAGTGGCTCCAATTCCCCAAGTCGACGTCAATTGTGTGAGAAAGAATTCATGTCACAGATCCAGCTTGAGGAATATAGTCTGAATCGCCCGAACGAGTCCTCTGCCCACCCGCTTCGTTGCTCCGCCCAGCTCGGGCGGGCTTGGTTTCGATTGTGGCCCGTGCGAGCGAGGCTCAGAGCGGCGCCACGAAAAAGTGTTGGACCCGCGCGGCGTCGGTTGCTCTCGTTCTGCATCTATTCGTACCTGTTGAGCTCAGGTTGCTTCACTTTTTGCACTACTTTTACTCGAGTCTTTGAGCTGGATAGTCTCGAGACTCTCTCAAAAGTGCGTCGTCTTTCCTGCGCTTCCTCGTTGCGGCTGCAAGTACTCGGGCAGCTGACGCTGTGTTCCCTTCATTCGTCGCTGCACCTTCAACAGTGGCCAAGTCGAAAGCGAAGCAAACGAAGACGTTCTTGAAGAAGGGCAAGCTCGAGGACCAGATCAAGAACCGACACAAGGCGCGCGCGTTCAAGCAAAAAGTCCAGGGCCGCAAAGTCCAGCGCAACAAGAACGGCCGCAAGCCGATCGAGGTCAAGGAGGACGTCGACGAGGCAGATTTGGACGTCGAGCAGAAGGACGAGAGCGACAGTGAGAGTGAGCTCGATGTGGATGCGGTGCTGGGAGGGGAGGGCGTAGAGGAGGACGAGGAGGAGGTGAGTGCTTGCTTGCGGTTACTTTGGGTGTAGACGGGAGGGGCTGACTTGCTGGTTGTTGGTGTAGGATGAGGGATCTGATCTCGAGGACGACGATTTGGAGGGATTGGACGACGACGAGGACGGACCGATCAGCAACGAGCAGCACATGGCCGACCTCAAGAAGCTCGCCGAGAAGGACCCCGAGTTCTACAAGTACCTCCAGGAGAACGACGCCGAGCTGCTTGGTTTCGGCGAAGATGGTGCTGCGACTGCTGAAGATGAGGACGAGGACGATGAGGACGACAGCGAGGAGGATAGCGATGTCGAGATGGAGGAGGCGAAGAGCAAGAAGGGCAAGGGCAAGGAGGTCGAGAAGGAGATTCCCGTATTGACGAAGGAGATGCTCAGGGGATGGCAGAAGACTCTTCTCGAGGTGCGTGTGCTTTGGTGATGAAGTGCTTGACCGCGATGGAGAGCTGACGGTCGTTCTCGGTGGCGCAGACCAAGTCGATTCGTACGCTCACGAAGCTGCTCCTTGCTTTCCGCTCGGCTGCTTCGAGTGGTGCGAACGAGACGGGAGAGGGACAGTCTTACGACATCCAGTCTCCAGCTGGTTCGTTGCTCCCATCTTCAGCTTCACATTCACAAGTTGACCATTTGCACGCACACAGTCTTCCAGAAGCTCATTACCACCACTCTCAAATACACTCCTGTCGTTCTTTCCCACACTGTGCCTTTCAAGGAGAACAACGGCAAATAGTGCGCATCTCCGTCCCCCTGGAGATGAGTGCGAGCTGACGTTCACTTGCGTCAACAGCAAACTGGCGACGAGCTCGAAGCAGTATGCTACTGCCCAGCGTATCATCAAGTCGTACTTTGTCTCGCTTCAGGCCCTTCTTAACTCCGTAAGCTAGTGCCCTTCTAGAAACTTACATTCTCACTGACCCACCTCTCTTCTCAGGTTTCTAGCTCGTCTGGCATCCCCGCTCTCGCCGTCTCCGAGTCGGCCAAGCTCATCCCTTATGTTGTCGGTAACCGCAAGGTCGCTCGTGGCTGGCTCAAAATGCTCCTCAACCTTTTCGATACCGCCGCCGATGAGGTTCGAGTTGCCGCTTTCCTTGCGCTCCGCAAGCTTGCTGTCGCTTCCGATCATAGCGTCAGGGAGTCGGTCATCAAGGTGCGTGGAATGAGTTGTTCAACAACGCTTGATGTCGCTGACTGTATATGAACCGCATATAGGGAGTCTACAGCACTGTCCTCGCCTCCGCTCGCCAAACCTCCCTTTACACTCTCCCTTCCCTCACGCTCATGAAGAACGCCGCCAGCGAGCTTTTCCTCCTTCCCGGAAAGGCTGAGGGCGAGTTGGCATACCAGCTCACGTTTGGCTACATCCGTGCTTTGGCAATCCTATTGAGGAAGGGTGTCAAGGAGGGATCGAAGGTCCGTCGTGCAGTGGGTTTGTGACGGGAGGAGCTCAGGCTGACGTTGGTGTTCATTCCGTCCCTCAGGATGCGTTCAAGGCTGTATACAACTGGCAGTTTGTTCACGCGATCGACTTTTGGGCCACCGTGCTATCCGCGTCCAATGACAAGGAACACGTGGCTCAGCACGGCCCGAGTCCCCTAGAGCAGATGCTTTACCCTCTCATCCAGGTCGCTCTTGGAGCTATCCGGTGAGTTACGACCTACGTTCGGCTTGCTGAGCACACGAACGCTAATGTGCGACCCTTTCCAGCCTTGTCCCTACTGCTCGCTACTACCCTCTCCGCTTCCACCTCATCCGATCCCTCCTCCGCATCGTCCAGCGCACTGGCACCTTTATCCCTCTCGCCTCCCCACTTTTCGAGATCCTCGACTCCCCCGACCTCACCAAGCGCTCAAAATCCGCGTCGCTCAAGCCGCTCGACTTGGAGTATTACATCCGCTGCCCGGCCAACTACCTCAAGACCCGCGTCTACGCCGACGGTCTCGCCGAGGAGCTCGTCTACCTTCTCACGGACTACTACGCCTCGCTCTCCACCTCGATTGCCTTCCCCGAACTCGCTCTGCCCGCCATCGTCTCGCTTAAGCGCCACGCGAAGAAGACGAGCAACCCCAAGTTGGGCAGTCAGGTCAAGGTGTTGGTCGAGAAGATTGAGGCGAACGCCAAGTGGATCGAGGAGAGGCGGGAGAAGATTGAGTTTGCGCCGAATAAGCGGGATCAGGTGAACCGCTTTTTGCAGGGCGAGGAGGTGGCCAAGACGCCGTTGGGTGGGTACTTGAGGTTGCAGAAGAAGATCAGGGACCAGAAGAGGGCGACGTTGGAGAAGGCTGTGAGTCAAATTCTTTCGCTTTGCTGTCGTTGCATGATCACGGGAAGTAAGTGCTGACGCTGGTTTTTGCTGCTATAGGCTCAGGGCGATGCAGAGGACCTGTAGTTTTCCCGTCTCGTTTTGGGCAACATTACCATCATCTAACACGGTTTCGATTCTTTGTGAGATATCTGTTTGTGGTGGTCCTTGGAGAAGCTAGGCATTCGAGCGAGCGGTGCTTCTGTCGAGACTCTTTGGACGGCGACAAAGGAGAGCCGTGTTCGCACCTCGCGCGCGTTTGAGAGCGACTGGCCTGGTGATCCTGTTTGTAGGGCCGTAAACAGAATGTCTAGCTAAAACTTGCGAGGTTGAGGCCACGTCAAACGTTGCTGCCAGGGCCAAATGGGCCGATCGGGGAGGGGGCGGGCCGAAAACTGACGCATTCATTCAACTCTGATTGTTTGGACCTCCCCGCCCGTTCGCCTCCCTCCCTCTCCGACACTGCACCAAACTTGCTACAGTTTGCACAAGTCACACTACTTTCGTAGGCACTGCACTACCCGTCACTACCACCTCGTCGCCCTTGTTTTCTTTTCGTTCGCCGGCCTACTCTCCGCTCGTCATGCCCCCCAAGTCTGCCGCGTCGACGCCGACCAAGAAGCTGTCGCCAGCGCAACGCACACACCTGGCCAAGTCGGACAAGGCGTTGACCCCCGTCAGCGTGTACCTCGTGGCCTACAACGTCGCCTCGGCCGCGGCGTGGGCGTACGTCCTCGCTCGCCTCGTCGCGCACCTTGCGAGCGACACCGAACTCTGGAGCATCAAGGGCGCGTTGGGCATCCAGGGGTGGTGGGACAAGCTGCTCGCTAGGGCTAGCACTGGATCTGCTGAGTGAGTTCAGGTTTTGATGCATTATTGGGAGCGCGGAGGATCGTTGTTTGGGTGCGAGAACCCGCGCAGAGTGGGCTGGATGGAGGGCTTTGTTTGGATGACGGCGGACACGGGCAGAGCGCTGACAGTCTTTCATACTTTTCACTAGTTTCGGAACTCTCACGAAATGGGTGCAGACCGCTGCCGTGCTCGAGGTCGTCCACTCCGCCCTCGGCCTCGTGTGAGTGTTGACCCACAATCCCCTCCCCAGCCCCAACGCGCTAATCCTCTCGCTCGTCCCACCTCTGCCAGTCGAAGCGGGTTCGGCACCACCCTCGCTCAGGTCTTTTCTCGCATCCTTCTCGTGTGGTATGTTGCTGAGCAATACCCCATCGTATGTCTCTTCCATTCGCTTCCTACGCAGGCGCTCCACGCGCGGGCGGGCCTTTGTTTACGCGGTCGTCCGATGCTAATCTGCGTGTACCAAATCGCGAATTCTAGGTCACCAAGACGCCCATCTACTGTACCATGGTCTTTGCTTGGGCTTTCACCGAGGTCGTTCGCTACACGTTCTACGCCGCTGGTCTGTTGAACATCAAGCTCCCTATCCTCGATACCATCAGGTGCGTCCGAAACATCACTTTGCTGAAGTAATTTCTGGTTGCTGATGCTCGTCGTGACGTAGGTACAATGCCTTCTACTTGTTGTACCCCATGGGAGCTGGATCCGAGGCCTACTTGATCTGGAAGTCTGCCCCGTAAGCGCTCTTTTTCTGCCTCGATTTTCGAAGACTAGCGCTGACACCCCAATCCTCTTTCCAGATACGCCAAGGCACTCTACGGTGACCTCGGATACTACGGAACCTACGCCATCTTCGCGATCTGGCCTCCTGGTCCGTCGCCGTTCCTCCTCCCATCCCTCCCCTTTCTCCTCCTCGCTGACGTGTTCCCGACCATAGCCCTCGCGTTCCTCATGTCCCACATGCACGCCCAACGCCGCAAGTTCATGCGTGGCGGCAAGTCGGGTAAGAAGAGCATCACGTCGGGCGAGTTGAGTGATGCTGGGTTCGTTGGGACGGCCGATACGCCCGCGAGGAGGACGAGGAGTAAGGTCAAGGCGCAGTGAAGAGGCGAAGGAGGTTGCGGTTTTTGGAGAGTGTGAAGGATGATGGTGAGATGAAGATGATGCTGGAGGAGGGTACGCAAAGGCGAGGCGAGGGGCGGCGACATGAGACGAGCAAAAGAGGGAGCGAAAGGTTTCGAGGATGAGCAAGAGTCGCGAAGTGAAAATTGCTTAGGAGCTGGATTCTTTCTTTTAAATGGAAGGAGGTGGAAGTAGCGAGGATGTAGCTATCACAAACGTTTAAATTTTATACCCCATGAGTGACATTCACCCTTCCGCGACATCGCTTGTGCGCACACGTGCGATCTCCGAAGTGATTCTTCAGCTGCAATTGCACAAGGTGGATCACATCTAAGGTTTCAGAGACAGGAAAGATCCCACAGACAATTTGATTGCCTTGAGTAGCTTCACTTGGGCTTTTTTCGCAGCCTTGCGTGTCGCAGATATCCGTCGCCGGCCTTGGGAGTCCTCGCTGACGTGTTTGTTGCTTTGTGCATGACACCGCCCTAGTTCTTTCAATCGAGAAATGCTTATCAAACTCCAATCAGCTACATGCTTCTTTCGTATCTGGATGAACAAACCTTTCAAACTGGACGTGCAAGAAACGCCTTGACGTGGTCCCACTTCCCATTCGAGCGTTTGGGTGAGCGGTTCACTTCTAGAAGAAATGAGGCTACCACGCCAGCCAAACAGAAAGTCTGCAGCAGTCTATCAACTCAAAGTGATAGAAGTCAAGCTCTTGATGCCTCCGTGGACCGGCAGGCGTGCCCGCAGCCTTAGCGCTGGAAAACCCTCGCTCTCGCCCGCCTGTTTCAGGCCTTCCTTCGTCCATCCGTCTCGTTTGCTGGCCAGCACAAAACTCGCACGACTTTACAGCAGACACTGAGCCCACCAAGGAGATCTACACACGCTCCCACTATGGACGCTACTCAACCTCGCTCGAGCTTCCTCGCTCAACTGCTCCAGTGCGTCCTCCCACGCTCGGCCCCTCCCTCGCAACGCGCCCAATTGATTCCTCCCACCATTTGCTTGACAGCGCTCTGAACAGCCCAAAAGAGCCGCAGCTTCTCGGCTGGAGCTCAGTCCCTGACCACCCCCACGCCTTCCACATCTGCACCGACGACGCGGAGCTTTGTCGAGTTTTGCGAGAGTCGGGAGTGTTGTGTCAGGGGTCAGTTTGCCCAGCCTATTTCTCACTGTTGATTGTTACATTTCTGACACCAAATTGAGCCTATAGGTCTGGGCTGAATGGCTTTGAAAGGAAGCTCAACTCTTGGGGGTGAGTGAGAGGATAGTCCGCTCGGCCCGCCGAGCGCGCCGGGCAGAGGCGGACAAGAAACTGAGCTCCCGGTCGCGCTTTGCCTCCTATAAGAGTGACTGACCATCCCTCAAGTTATTTTCTCAGATTTGAGAGGGTCACGGATCGTCGCAGCACCTTGCACCGTAGCGTATCCGTCATCTGCTTCAGGTCAGCGGTTGCGGGCTCCCATCAAGAGGTTGTGCTGACATTTGCCGCATTTCTGATCTTCACATTTAGTCATAAAAGCAATATAGTCACCGCACACGCCGATCCGGAGCACCTCTCCATCTTGCACAGGCCCAGCACGGCCAAGGCGTCTCAGCCGCAGAGGAACGACGAGAGCGACGTGCAGGGTGTCGGAGAGGGAGGATCTGGCGGCCAGGGCTCAAGCGAGCGCGAAGAGGCGCTGAAAAGGGAGTACCAAAGGGAGTTGCAGAAGAAGGTTGATGCGGCCGACGCACTCCTGAAGCTGAGGGGGAGCCATGAGCGAGTGAGCGACGATGGCAACGAGGAGGCCGTCGTCAAGGGGGACGAAGATCGGATCATTGCGGGGATTGAGAAGATGCAGGGGCATCAGTACGCCATGCTCCTTTTTCTCACTCGCATTCAGCCCCTCACAAGCAGGAAATTTCCGACAGTGACAGTGGAAGCGACCTCGGCTCGTCCTCCACCTCACTCTCCTCTCACGAGTCCGAGCTTTGAGTCATTTTTCCCTTTCCTCCGACAAGAATTCTCTCTTTTTTACACTACACCGGCTCTCCCATCCAACGTCCCTCCCTATTTGCGCACGCCCACGTCTCGAACCACTTTACAACACTTCCGCTTTGCCATCTCCCGCGACACATCATTCCCCCACTCGTTCTTTGCTCCAGAGACATACCTACACCCTACGCTTTAATCACGCCCCACCAATGAGACCTCACACCCTCTGCATGTTGTTTCGATAAACATGATCTCTAGCCTCCTGCAACGTGGGATAGTTGTCCGTAGCCCTTTGAAGCCACACGCATGTTTTCTTTACCAATTTTTCACAGAAGCCCCAGAAGGTCCAACATAAACGAAAATCTTTACGGTAAGGGAAATGGATTTGAGAGATGTGGAGGGAAGCAAATCGATGTATAGTGTCCAAGAGGTGCGTCAAGGAGCGCTGACTGGAACCAGGCCGCGGAGTGTTCCGCGAACTCGGACGCTCCAAGCTCTGCTTTCCACCACTTCCATCTCTTTCCTCAACCACAAAACACAAAGATCCGTCTCACAACAGATGCTGTCCATACTAGCCGAAGTGTGCAGTCAAGTGCTTGCCGACGAACAATTCGCCTCACCATCGCCGATTCAACGGCTCGTCGATGATGGTCGACACTCGGGCTCGCAACTCGTTACACTTCAGACCTTCCCGCCTGAGCTCCTATACATGATTCTGGAGCTAACTGTTGAGTCCTATGGCCTCCATGAGGACGAGCAGCTCCGAAGACATCAACTGTGCTCGACTGCCTTGGTTGCTCGCAGCTGGACTCGGCCGTCGCAGATGCTTCTGTGGCGGAAGATAAAAGTCTTCAACGATTCAATAGTGGACAAGTTGATCGCAGAGACACCGCCCCAACTTTACCGCACCGTGATGCTCATGCTCATCGTCCGTCACGATGGCCTGTCTCTAGGGAGGATCATGGCCCTCTTTGATCACCTGAGGGGAGTTATTTATCTTGAGTTGTGGAACTATGCCGAATCGCTTTCGTTCTTTCTTCCGCCCAGCTTGGATGGTACGTGTCGCCACCGTCGCTGCACTCACGTTGAGCTCACATGCCCCTCTTCCCGTGATAGGGCTGGAAATACTTGTTCTGGTTGAAAGTTGTATTCAGCATGCCAGATTCACCGGAGGTTTTGGAATCAGGCTCAAGGAGCTGGTGATCGACTGCTCGGCCGCCGTCGTTCAAGGATCGCTCGCTTCGCTCGTCGCCCAAAGCGCTGGGTCGCTTACCGTTCTCAAGATTTACCTTTCTGGGTACGGCGAGCAGACAATGGCTGCATTAAAGGGCGCAGCTTTGAACCTTACACACCTGACCCTTTGCGGTTTTTACGACGGCGACCCAAAGGTTCTCACCCGTTTCTACGACACGTGCGGCACGCTGGACGAACTCCTGCTTGATAGTGACCCTTCATTTGTGGAGCCTCTGCTCTCATCTAGCATCAAAGCTTCAGAGCTCAGAATAATCCAATACTTGGGGGCGGATGACGTCCTTCCCATCCTTGCGCAAATTGTGACCGAGACGGACGTCGTGGCTCGTGGGAGCTTGACCGTCTGGGGATCACTGAGCCGTAAAGACCCGACCGGATGGACGGGGCTAGAGGTAGTGTGTGAGCTCGAAAAGTCTTGGTGAAGGAATCGGATTGAGGAGGCCGTGGAGATTTGCACCGGTACGCGTGACACGTATAAGAATGAAACCGAGCTTGCTGTTCAACGGAACTCCAGTAGGCATCCGTCAATGTAGCGACTCTCACCTAACCTTCATATTCGGGCCAGAGGTAAAATCAATGGGAGTGTGCTGGGATGAAAGGGTATTGAAGCTCCCCAGGGGGTCCACCGGTGCCTGCCATGGGCCGGGGGCTGCGAGCGGCACTCGAGCGTGACAGCCTTCGCGGGCCAAAAAGGAGTCAAAAAAGAGACACCAAATTCCTCATGGAGTTTCGCTTGTCCTTTCAGCGGCAGCTTCCACCCCTGAGCCGTTTGAGACGACCACGTGTCGGGGCGGTGCAGCACCCAACCCCTCTGTTTTCCTCTCACCAGAAACCTACCTCAAGCATCCACTGTCAGCTTGATCACTTTTGAATGGGTTGATGTTTACCATTCTGCCCTCTTAACCAGCAATCATAACCAGGTTAGGACCAGAATCGGTCCGTGGTCCGCCGACCGAAGGCTCATCGCTCAATGTTCAGCGGATTCATCACACGACAACCTCGTTCTTCCCGTATTTCATAGCCATTGGAGCTTTGTTTGATACGAAAGTTGTTGGTCTGGCTACTCCTTGAAGCATCTCCACACGGGTAGATGTTGCAACTTGTGCGACGGAAAAGGAGTAAGGGACTTTGGAGACGGCACTGATCCGCCAACGGGGTCTTCCCATACTGAATGCTGATGCAGAGCGGAGGTTGCGCAATCGCTCATGATGTTGAAAATCCCTTTTCACCATTTTTCTTGGCTTCATTCACACGACTAGAGGCAGATTCCTTCGCGTTGCTCCTGTGCGTTGACTTATGGCAAGGCTCAACGTTTCGGAGGAGGGCTTGCCTCACATGCTTGATCGAACCGTAGAAGTACTGCTTGAGGCGAAATGTGATGGATAAGCGTACTATGCCACCCAGACGTCAGCTCTGCGCCTGTCAGGGGTTGCGTGCGGCGCTCGCGCCACTGGGGAGGGTGCTCTCATCGGATTCGATCGATCATGTGGTAGTGTTTGGGCAGTGATGGGTGATTAAAAGGCATAGGATGAAAAGTAGGAACGGAAAACTGGCAGCTCGCTGGATTGTGCGCGCGAGCTTCCGTTGAGGCCGAGTACGAGCGGATTAAAGTTGTTTTGTGGACGAATAACCTGGTCCGCTCAATGTGAGCCCAAGCGACCGTACAAGTCGCACGATATTAGGAGTCCGGCGCAGCAAGCGTGCGAAACAGCTCTGAGGTCAGCGGAGAAACAGGGGGGCCAGGCGAGCGCGGGGACGCCGCCTTTCGTCTCGCCAAAATCGGGGGCCCCTTGCTTCCCTTCCTCCCACCCCCTCCACCCCTCACCACAACTTTCATCAACTTTTGACTAGAGTCAAGTACTCGCTACTTGTACCACGATGAGCTCGTCCACTTCCCCATACCCGTCTCGCAGCGAGTTTATCAGGAAGCTGCACGAGCAAGTCACTTTCCTCGCGCTCAAATTTTCCCTGCTAGATCGCCGCCGCTAACTTGCATCGTTTTTGCGCCCAACAGTGTGCTCGAGTCTGGAAGACATGCCAGCCTTTGCTGGGTCGGAGACAACAGCTTTGCCGTCGCCCTCACGTTCAGCGACGCTGCTGAGGCCTTCAGAGCTGTGGGCTGCCGCGCGACCAGGTGAGCCGCCCTCCCCCCTGGCTGATTCGACGAGTATATCTAGATATATTTCTTACCTTCAATCATGTTTCTAGTGTGGGCGGCTTCACTCGACAGTTGACGTACTGGAAGTGAGTCTTGCGATCCTTCCCTCCCCTTGCCCTGGCGCCGTCATGCCCGCTTGGAGCCCTCAGGGTGGCAAACGCGGACTCAAGGGTCGCGAGAGGGAGATCACCCTACTGAATACTAACCAAGTTTGTGCTACTTTTCGCACCAGCTTCACGCGAGTGAGCGACCACAGGAGCAAGCGCGACCGTGACACCAAGTTCGCCATCTTCTCGTGAGTCCCAGCTGCCTGGCTCTCGAGAGCTCTGGACGAACATCGTCGCTCACACGCTTCCTCCATCCATTCATCTCAGCCATCCTCTCTTCCTTCGAGGCGACAGCAGCAAGCTCAGCGAGATGAAGCGCAACATCCGCTGTCGGTCCTCCAAGTCCACGCCCGAGCAGGACGAGGTCGTCGACGAGCAGCGCAAGAGGACGAGGAGCGACGACGACAACGACGACGACGCGCACGAGCCGCACACTCCCAAGAAGGGCAAGCACGGCGAGCAGACGAACAACAGGTATCAGGTCGCCGCTCGCGAGGAGACTCTCTACGGCCGTCGTCCCGCTCGTCCTCACCACCAACTTCCCTCCCGCTCCTCCACCTTGGCCCCCTCGCCCGCGCCGTCGTACTACCACCAAGGCTACACCAGCACAAGCAGCTACTGCAAGACGCCCTCCTTCGATTATCACGTCCCTCAGGGCGGCAATCACCAGTCCTACGCCCAGTCTCACCGCCCTCACCTCTCGCCTTACCCTCAATACACCTTCCCTCAGGGATACGACAGCTCGCCTTCCATCTACTACTCGCACACGACCATCTCGCCGTCGCCTTACTCGTCCCCTACGTCGTCGTACTACCTCGAAGAGGAAGCAAAATATGGCTACCCGGGAGCCGTGCCTCCGTCATACGCCCACCACTCCCGCGAACCCTCGTCTGCCGCGATGCTCACGCCTCACCGCTCGCACCACGCCCTCCTTTACGCCGAGCAGCTCAACTCGTACGAGTCGGCCGTTCAGCAAGCTCGCTTTTCCCATGCCGCCGAGCCGTTCCCATCATTCACGCCCTCCCCCACGCCCTCCCTCTCCTCCACCTTTGAGGGCACTTCCACCGAGAGCGACGACTCATTGGACGACCTCTTCAACGCCCCTCCTCGCCGGCTCTTCGTGACTCCAGCCGAGAGTTCCAAGTTGACTCGCGCCAAGGAAGAGGCTTATCCGTCCCCCGCTGAGCAGGTGGCTCTGCTCATTCCTTCTTTGACATCTCCTCCTCCTACCACCATCTCGCTCTCGCCCGCCTACTCTTCCATCTACACCGAGGACTTCAACGCAGTCGTCGCCTCCCCCGAGTCGCCGGACGAATCTCCCTGCCCTTCATATGTGGGCTCGACTTGGTTGGACTTCGAGAAGATTTTTGGCGTGTCGGCGGACGTCGAGAAGAACCTGCTCCATGACGACATCCACCGCATTCACTTCTACGCAAAACTGCCGTCGCTCTCCCCTCCCGACGAAACGACCAGTGACGACGCCAGCCGCCTCAAGCTTTGACTCCCTTCATCCTGTGCACAAGAAGGGCGACCCCCTTTTTCTTTTCTATGCTCTTTATTGTTGATACCATTAATGCATTTATTTATCTGGCTCCGCTCTCCATCCCCTCCCATCTCGCATCATCCCATCGCATCTCGCATCAACCCATCTCATTTCATCCCATCCCATCTACTCATCTTACTCCACCCCAACTCTGCGGTAGCCACGTCTTCTGTGATCTCATATTTCCACTTTCAGTCTCCAATGATCCGGATGAAATCAGTAGTCTTCGTTCCCACAAAGTCTCTGCCCGACGCGTATGAGTGGGAGGGGAGTTTCAAAACGTCTTCCCCGCGTCCCAGCTGGTTTGAACATTAATAGTGAGTCCAATTTCAGGTATTAGGGTGCAAGCTCCAGGGCGTGCTCCTCATAACAAGGAAGGAACAAAGCGGGAGAGCTGACGTGGCGAATGTTTGAGGCAGTGCACCCCTGGCTTTCAGCTTTTCAAAGTCTCACCGGGGATGAATGTCGGCCTCTTCGCAATTTCTTCTGCTGTCGTTGTGGTCTCGGCTTGATCGCTTTACATAGCCTGAGAATACCTATCACTGTTTTATAGACGGACCTCGAATAGCTGGCGGCCTAGACAAAGCAGACAAGTGGTGGAGCAAGTCCAAGGCGAGGACGGCTCCCACGGCTGTGGTTTTCACAAGCAAACGCGGTGTGCTGGAGTAAGCTCATAGCTTCTAATACAATACCTGTGGAGGTGAGCAAAGTTTTTGTGGTGGTGTTCACGGGCTTGAAAGGCGCCAAGTCGATGAGGACAGACTCGTAGACTCCAGAGGCAGCGATGCTCTCGGAAGCCGTCGTTTTCGCTGGTGGTTTCGTGCTCGCTCCGGCGGTGATGGGGGTCATAACTATTTCTGTATCAAAAATACGACCAGAGCTTTTGCTTAAACCCCTGTATCTGATTTTCTTCTCATCCTTGCACCTGGCAAGGAACATCGAACCACCTCGCTCTCGCTGTACAAGGCGACTTTGTGTAGCTCGGGCTCCCGGTCCGAACTTCAGACTTTCGTAGCAAGGTTTCCGCGTGATCATCAGTAGAAGCGGGAGGCTTTAGCACTATGTACATTTAGACCTTCGCGGGTGCCTGAATCGAAGCCTCGCAGACTCCCATTCAGCGGTGAGTGGCGGCGATCCGGACTGCTGATCCGCGTCGATGACCCGCTGTCCCGTATTTACGCTTGCCGGCCAGAAAACTCACTGAATGAGTTTATGCGCTTATCTGATTTTTGAGCGCAATCTGTGTACAAAAATCCGGTGCTGCCTACATATTCGAAGCAAAAGGTAGACGAGGACCTCCTCTCGCGGGCTTTTGAGGCGACACTGCCACAGTTGGGGTGGGATTTCGGGGGTGGCTTGAGCGAGTTTCATGCGCGAAAAAGATAGTGTAAACTTTGAGTGGCTTCGACTCCGAGAACCACCACTTGTTTTGCGGGACCCGTGGCCCAGCCCGCCTTGCGCAGTCCCAGGGGGGTCGTCATCCGCCCCTGGCCAAGTCGGCCGCCCCGTCGCTGTCGCTCGTTCGCTTCCTGCCCACAACTCGCACGACTTCCCTCACGAAATTTCTTACATCAACTTCAGAGACAAACACACCCGCTCACACCATGCCGTCCACTCCGTCGAGATCGCCGGCGAGGAAGTCTGACTTCGTCCCCAGGCTGCACAAGTCCGTCCATCCCCTTGCTCTTCGCGACGCGCCCTGCTCACTTCTTGTACTACTTCTCGAATAGGCTGCTCGAAGACGGAAAGGGTGGAGTTGCCTTTAGCTGGTCGGAGCTGAACGACGACTTTGACGACGCGTTCAGGATCACGTCGGTCGACGGCGATGCGTGCGCTGCCCTCGCCGCCGGTGGATTCGACTTCAGGAGGTGCGTCTGCTCGACTCGCCTGTCACTATTGATGCTTCAGTGTTCTTACGTATCTGCCCTAAAGCTTGCCCCGCTTCGTCCGCCAGCTCAACTACTACGGGTGAGTGGGCGATCTACTGCTTCGAGCGCTCGCTTGTGCCGGAGGCAAAAAAAAAAACGAGTGCCACCGCCAGCGCAAGCACTTCCCACATTTTCGCTCAAGCACTGACTTGAGCATATTGCGAATTCTTAAAAAAAAAACAGATTCCAGCGTATCTCGGACCGCCGCAGGTCGCTTGCCCGCCGTCAGCACCCCGTCGAGCAGGAGATCGAGTTCCGGTTAGTGAATGCTCTCGGAAGCCATGGCGTGCTCCCGAACCATGGAATTGTGCTCACCATTGTGGCTCCTCCGTCCCGTAATGCAGTCATCCCTCAGGCTTCTTTGTACCTGGCGACAACACCGACCTCGACCAGATCGTGCGCAAGCGCAGGGAACGCAAGAAGTCGACGCCCAAGAAGGACGACGAGGACGAGTTGTACGAGGACGAAGCAGCCGTTCACCGATCTCCGGTCCAGAAGACTCCACAAAAAGCCGAGCGCTCACCGTCGTCGTCCGACCTTCTTTATTTCAACACCCCGTCGTACCCGTACCAGCCGGCCCAGCGCACCCAAGAGCCGACCTTCTCGCCAACGCACACGCCCACGAGGTCGACTCGAGGACCCTCCAACTTCCCTAAAGACGGTCTCGCCTACCCTCGACCTCACGAAAACCATCAGCAGCCTCGCTACCAGGAGCCTCAGATCCCTGCCCCTCTTCAGCTCGACGACTTGGACTCGCTCCCTCCCCACTCGACAGGGCGCCGTCACCCTCAGCCGCAAGCCCAAGCTCAGCCTCCATTCCAGCGCTAGGAGGTCCAGCAGCACAAGTCGTACCACGTCACTTCCAGCGCGTCTTACACGAGCAGCTTTCCAGCTTATGCCCGAGACGGCCCTACGTCGCACTCGTACTTTCACTCCCCCTCGCTCACGCCCCCCTCCGAGTCGCCCTCTTTCTGCAACTTCCCCTTGGAGGACAAGACGAGCTCGGGTATCGAGATTGATCACCATTATCAAGCAAGACAGGACGCGAGGAATGGATCGAGGAGTAGCAGCACTGCGTCGACGAGGAAGGTCGAGGCTCAGGAGGAGACCCAGCAGCAGCGCGCGACCGTCGTCGACAGGAAGGGGAAGAGGAAGTTCGAGGAAGAGCAGGAGTTGAGCTCGTGGACCCATGACTACGACGACTACACGCCTGACTACTCTGGCAAAGCGAAGCATCACAACGACCTCTTCGAGACCAGCGACCCCGAGTCGTCGTTGACGTCGCTTTCCTCCCACGACTCCGATTGTTAGGCGATCAGACGTGCTCCTTGCCTTCCGACCCAATATAGTCTTCGTTTTCCTTCTCTTCTCCCCTCCTTTCATCTGCGCCGCATCCGATTTACTAGCGGCCGATGTCAGGAGCTTTTTAGTACCTTGTTGTCGGCACCACCTCTTTCCCTTCCTGACGATCTCTCTCCTATCATCCCTATCATATATTTGATGTATCATTATTGTCTTGCATTCCCCATCCACTCCTTGGTCGCGCCTGCTTGATCTTACTCCTCTCCCTCTCCTCGTGGTACTTTCTTTGACCTCTGGCAATGAACACTGCGATTATTGCTCGGGAAGTAGACGCGACCTAGCCTCACTTTTTACACTTACAGAAGAAGGTCCAAGAGGCTCATCGGTTTGGGACAAAGAGTGAATGAGTTTTGCCTGGCCTTCAGAGTGGTGAAGCTTTAGGCACGTCTATCGCGGCTTTTGCAAGCCCGGTCAAGTTTACTTTATTTCTCTAAGCTGAATCCAGAGCAGACTGAAGGAGAAGAAACTTGTACTTCACGCCTCGCGGCTAAATGCTGGCCACCACGTGGAAGGTGCACCGCCTCCTTCCTCCGAGCACTACTGCCGGCTCGCGCACTCTCGAAGCGTAACTCAAGGGACGAGTTCTTCCATAAGGTAGCGCTTTACGCAAGACGAGATATACCAATGGTGATGAAGATGGTTGGAGCCTTCAGGCAAGTTAAGGAGAAGAACCAGCGCCTGGTGACTTTGAAGGTGGTTGAGCTGCGAGCCCAGTCAGTGGTAGAAGAAGAGCGCCGACACTTCTCTTCGGACAAGCGCTAAGCAAAGAAAAGTCTCAATCACGTTTAACAATTTATAAATGCCGCAGTATTCCAGCTTTAATGCTTCAAAACGTTCACACGGGGACGCGCCCTACCGAGACTCGACGCGACAAAGACCGACGAGGCGCCCAACGCTTGTGCTCCGCCAGGTCGTCCAGGCCTTAAAGGGTTGGGATTCTCGACCCTATCGAGGATGATGTAAAACAATGGGCTCTCACGTCCGTCGGGCATCTTGTAGAACGTGAGTCGGATTTGGCTCGACGGGGAGTGTTGGGTGTCGCGGGAGATGTAGACGCGTTGGTGAGGAGCTACATTGGCAACTCAGTAAACTCAGTGAAACTTGAAGGGGATTTATCAAGAAAAACGACCTACTAGAGGGGTGAATGACCCATTGGTGATCGGTGGGCACGAAAATGTCTCGGCTGTTGGTAAGCGACTGAACGGCGTAGTGGATGGTTCCCGGGGAACCTACACGTCAAGGTCAACAGCAAATCACAGTAATAGTGGAATACATACTTACCATCCTTGACCCAAATGTGGCCTCCGGACACGTTGCCAAACTGGTTGAGCAACTCTAGCAGCTGCAGCTCGACTTCTGGGTCGTGATGCTGTTGATGGGCAGCAGCGTGATCCGGGTGCTGGATCGGTTGCCACACCACAGTGTTTCCAGGATGCGCGTGGGGTTGGGGTAGAAAGTGGATGAGGACGTTCCAGGTTCGGTCATGCTTCGCTTGGTGTGGAGGATTCACGGTCGTGAGATGCAGCAAGACACCGTCGCTTGGCTGTGTAGGAGAAAGGTCGGCGCGGACATCCACTGAGGTCTAATTCAGTCCACTGTCTTACAATGCCACAAATCAAACCAATACTCACCTGTCGCCGCGATCCTTTTCTGGAATTGAGTACCGGCGGGTCTGGGGCTGGCGGAGGTGGCTGTTGGCTGCACGTAATAGATCTGGGTGTCTTCTCTGCCTTGAGTGACAACTTGAAGCGACAAGGTTAGTTTCGCTATCTCACTCAGGAGCAGGCTCGGCGTACTACTGCTCAGCCAGAGGTGGCCCGCTCCCTTGAGAAAGTCGACCAGCAGTGCGTCCGAGTACTGCATCTGATGAAGTCGCAACGGGCTCATACTAGCCAGGTCGGGCGTGACCACTTCCCATCCAGTCCCCACCTGGCCCGCGTTTTCAATCATACCCTCCAATGTGTTGGTGAGGGGGGGGACGACACTGGCCGGCAGCCTTGGTCTCGCGGGGGTCCGACGACGGTTCGACATGGTGGCAGATAGCAGATATTGATGCTGAGCAAAGGATTCAAGATTGGGGGTGAAGGCTAAAAAGAAGACCGAGGGGCGCAAATCAGCTTATGAGCAAAAATCAACTCTTCGGAACCCGAACGTCTCCGGCGGAGACTCCTGTTTATGATGTGCTCGGTGCGCGGTTGTGGCTCACCACGAGGTGGAAATGAGCCAAGAGGCTGTCTTAGGGACTAGCAAGCACCGCGTGGGAAGAAGGAGGGAATGACTGCTTAAACAATCCCCTGCACCGCCTCCACGAGTGCTGACGTGGCGATTGCTCCATAATCTGAACGCGGGCTTTGACCTCGCAACATAGAAGAGAGGCAGACTTGAGCTTGAGACAGTATGCCCATTCTCGGAGCGGCTACCGGTCCCCCTACAGCTTCGCCTTCCCTGCTCCGACACCTCCCTCCGCAAAGCTCACTACGCCGTCCTCCACAAACCTCAGCACCGCGCTTTCATCTACCCCGGCACACATCAATACCTCCTTCGTATGCATCCCTGGCTCCAAGTAGTAATCCTCCGTGCCCTCCCATCGACTTCCCCGAATCTTTCTCGCCGGGGTCGACTTGAGCACCGGTCTTGGCGCAGGCGTTCCTCCATCCAGCTCGTCCTCCTCTGACTTCCTCTCAATCTCAATGCCCTCCGAGTCAACCTCGTTCGGCGAGAGTACGGGAACGCAGCACGCGTCGGTGCCGAGGAAGATTCGTGTCCAATCTGCACGGGTTTTGGTTCTGAAGGTGTTGGTGAAGAAGGTGGAGAGCGCGGGCCAGGTTGAGCGATCGTGTTGGTCTCGAGGTGTGGGACGAGGATTTGGGTGCACATCTTCGGACGAATGTTGTAGGAGAATCGATCTGTATCAGAAGACACGTTAAGGCGGAGGGGCGATGTGAGGAACGGGAAGACCCACAACAGTTGGGCGTAAAACTGAGGTTCAAGTGCACCAACACTCATGTGCTTCCCATCACTAGTCTCGTATACCTCGTAAAAGGGCGCTCCGGTGTCGAGAACGTTCTCGCCTCGCGGGTGAGCGAACATCGGGTGGCCGAGGGATGGTCGGTGAAGCATGAGAGGGAACGACGCCATGTACCGTGCTCCCGTGAGCTGGGTGAGCAGGTGTCAGAGTAGAAAGTGGAAGTTACTAGAAAACAAAGAAGCCGCACCATATCCACTTCCACTATCTGCCCTTTCCCAGTTTTGTTCCTTTCGAAGAGGGCGAGCAAGATTCCTTGCGATGCCATCAGACCCCCTCCCGCAAAGTCAGCTAAATCATGAGGTGCTGGTTAGTCGCCCGTTTTGGAATGGTAGGTACAGGCAAGGCACACCAAGGAGGTTCAACGGCGGGTAGGGTTTCTCTCCCTTCCTCCCCATCATGTCGAGGAGACCCGACAGCGAGATATAATTGATGTCGTGGCCTGCCATAGCGCTGTAAGGCCCTAAATGGAGAACTTGTTTCATCGAAAGGTTGATAGACTGAAGCGAAAGAACTGCAGCTCACCATCTCTCCTAAAACCCGTGATCCTCGCTACGATCAAGCTCGGATTGGCCTTCATCAGCGCCTCCGGATCCAGGCCCAGCCTTTCGAGCACACCAGGTCGGAAAGGATCAATAAGTACATCAGCCCTCCATTGCTGCTGTGCTCCATTCTTGGCCGCCGGACTGGGCTTGGAGAGCAATGTTTTGACCAGCTCGACGCCCGCCGGAGTCTTGAGCGAGACCGCGATGGAACGCTTGCCACTGAGGAGGAAGACTGTCAGCGATAAGCCCAAAAAAACACTCTGAGGGTAACGCTACCGAGTGAGGCTGTCCACGCTGAGTTTCTTCGCCACTGGGTCTACACGAACCACATCCGCCTGTTTCCTCATGTTTACGACGTCAGCTCCGCCGGTGCCTTTCACCGGCCTCCTGCTCAAGGCGTGTACTCACTCCGAAATCAGATAACACCACTAAGATCCGTAGTCAGCAATCCAGTCTCACTTCGCTCCCAATCAAGCTACACTCACTTCCAGCGAAAGGAGCTGGCGCGAGTCCGGCGAGCTGTGGCGTTTGTGGGGAGGCATCAGGCCGTCAGGCCGCTGGCTGGTGGCTGTGTAGATCGTAGACAGAGACACGAACCTCGAGAACTCTGATGCCAGTTAATGGACCTTTGTATGGCGACATTTCGATGGTGCAAGGAAGAAAGGAGACGCAGTCCGGCACAGGACGGCGTGGGCGGGCAGGCAAACGAACCGGCGACTTCGGCAGCGACGAGTCCGACGACTCGAAGGTGGGGCAATAATCGCTGACGTGGGCACCTCGTCGAAGCTTGCAACGCAAGCCATGTAAAGTAAGACTTCTCCTTCTTCATTATCGTCCAACGTCCTTACTACTCATTATGCTATTGCACTAGAACCTCCTCCTAATCTCCCTCTGCACCTCCGTCAGCCTCTTGACGACATCCCCACCTCCGGCCGCCGAGTTCAGCGCCATGAGGTACCTCCCCACTGCCGAATCCACATCTGCTGCTGGTAGCGAGTTCTCGTTGGAGTATAAGAGAGGCGAGTGCGTTGAAGCGGCGTCGGTGAGCCAGGCTTCGAGGAGACACGTGATGTCGGTCGCGAGAAAGACGAGCGCGGCGTTGGTGTGCCATGGTGGCAGCTGTGGGTCAAGATGGTCAATAAAGGCATGTTGCAAGGTAGAAAAGGGCTCACTTTTGACGTGAAAAGCTCGTCGAAGGAAGCGAAGACGGCACGCCATGGAACACCGGCCTCGCGGAATGACAGTGGGACCCAGCCGGGCTGCATGTCGGCTTTGTTGTCATAACTATACTTCTCGAGCATCGCCGCCAATGTCGCTGTCGTCACAAAGGTGAGCAAAGAAATCAATTTTGCAAGAAGACTGGTGTGACTCACCTAGTGGGAAGGAGACGTCAGAAGAGTGGAAGCGACGTCCGAGGTCGACGACCTTGGCGGAGAGCGCCTCGAGGCGACGTTCGGCAGCCTCGTTGTGAACTGAAATGAAGAGGAGATTAGGAAGCTATCAAGGCTGTAAGTCAAAGACGACTAACCTCGCTCCAGGATGGCGTTCCACGTTTCAGCGATCAATTCGGGGTCGCGGTGGTCGGCCACGTGGAAGATGAGGAGGACAATCTCCAGCAACGCCAGAGGCTCCGCAAACTC
This sequence comes from Pseudohyphozyma bogoriensis, assembly GCA_024364755.1. NCBI lineage: Eukaryota > Fungi > Basidiomycota > Microbotryomycetes > Chrysozymaceae > Pseudohyphozyma > Pseudohyphozyma bogoriensis. The sequence continues at coordinate 90,223 of JALBUQ010000042.1, forward strand.
AGAGTAGAGCTGTTGAAAGGAGAACGGTTATTTCGGATTTTCAAGAACAGCGCGGAAAGGCAAGCACGAACCTCAGAGATGGTGTAAAGCCTGTCCTCACACTTCTCCAACCATGCTGCCTTCTCCTCAGCCGGCAAAGACAGCTCCTCAATCGCACGGAAGATCTCGACTTGAACTTGGGCGACCTCGAGCTTCTCCTCAACCTCCGTGAGGAACTGGACGGAGTCGGTCTTGCTTGTTGGAAACTGGGACTTTGCGTTTCCGACAGCGAGGGCGAGGTACTCGACGCGCTTGTGCAGGGAAAGAGGGAAGCTGCGGGACAAGGTGGTCAGCGGAAGCCCTTATTAGAACAACAAAAAACAGACGGAGGCTTACGCAGGAGTGTCGGCAAGACCAGCCAAAACAGAAGCAGCAGCTCCATACCGCGACGTGCGGACGTAAAGCTGCCACAGCAAGTCCGACTTCTCCAGCGTCGTAGGCTCGTGAGCGAGGTAACCCTCGAGATATTCCGTGCGGGTCTGAAAGGATGTTGAGCTTGTGAGTGTGCCACAACAAAGCCAGTCTCAAGGCAAATACGCACCTCCAGAAGTTGATCAGTCATGCCTCTTGCGAGGTACCAGTCGTAGAGCGAGTAGTGGAAGAACTCGTCCTTGACCGACAGCGCCTTGTTGTAGGCGTTTGTTCGAAGACCGTCAGCCTCCTCGTCTGGTAAAAAGTACAGCGGATCAGCTTTCATCCAGAGCGTTTAGAATAGCGACTCGAAGACTGACAAGAAGGAGCAGCTGGTGCCGAAGCATGCACGATCCTGTTGGGCTGCGACGCCTCGTTCAGCAGCTCGTCGGCCGCCTGCAACGTCGCGAAGACGAGGCTGTAGCACTTGATCCTCGACTCGTACGCCGTCGCTCGAGGGTCGTTCGGTGGGGTGCCGCTCAGCCAGTAAGAAACGGCCTTGTCGGTAGGGTCCCACTCGTGCGCGCAGTTGATGGCAAGGTCGATTGAGCCAAGGTGGTAGCGCATCGAGTTGTACTCGCCGCAGACTTCCTGAAGACGCTCAAACGAAAGGTGCTTGGTCGCCTTGGTGAAGAGACTATCATGAGGGCCGATAGCGTCAGCAAAGCCTTACGAGTCACATTATCAATAAAAACGCACCGAAGAGATTCGCGAAGACTATCGATCCGCTCAGCGTGATCGCTCGTATCCTTGGCGCGACGGATGGCCTCGATCGCCTGCCATCGCCGCCTTGCGTCAGCTTCTACTAACTCTAGCACTCGGCCATCAGGGAAAGCGCACCTTGTACAAAAGTACATCATCGGCGCTGCAGAACGACCCACACCTCTGCTGCAGTGTGTCGCTAATCGCATCGACCTGTACCCACACCAATGCCACCTCAGTACGTGCACTCCTCCAACTTGAATGAATCTCAAGACGAACCGAAAGCTGTCTCCCAATCTGCTGGTTGATCACCGCACTAACCAACGCCCTCGCGACCTCTCTGCCCGTCTTGGTCGTCAACAACTCCTGATAAGTCAACCCCAACAGCGTCTTCTGCAGCGAAGGGTCACAAGCAGCGATGATGTCGGAGATCTTGTAGTCGATGAGAAGAAGGACGAAAGAAATTGCTTCGACGGATTGGTTGAGGAGGAGACGGAGGCCGGCGAGCGAGGTGAGCTCGGTTTGAAAGGCGATGGCTGGTTGAGTGGACCGGCCACCATCGGGCAGGAGGGTGAACAGTTGTTGCTCCCTAGGAAGGACTGAGTCAGAAGATGAGAGGCGACATTGGATGCTTGAAGACCTACTGCTCTACAAAAGCGCGAAGAGAGATGAGGTCGGTCTGAACGGCCGAGAGGACAGCGTCCGAGACGTTCGCCGTTTGGCCAGTGGGACTGGTGCAGGGTATCCGCATTAGCTTTCAGCTTTCGTCCAAAGAGTGGGGGATAGGTGAATGAACACTCACGTCTCCCTCGTAATCTTCTGCTTCCAGATCGGCCTGATGAGCCTAGCGAAGTAGAACGCCAAGCCCTCGTGCCTCCCACTGAAGATGATCTTGCTGTCCGCCGCCGTGCCTAGAATGAACCTCTTTTAGCAACCTGCTTCGAAGTCGTCAAACTCGAGAGATCAAGACTTACTGCCATACCCTCCACGGTCGACCGAGATCGGTCGTCCGCCTCCTTCAAAGAACAAGCTTCTGGCGCTCTCTGCGACAGCACTGCTCGCACTCCTGCCTGACGCGCCAAACCTCGCCGTGTAGGACTGCGAAAGCTCGGAAGCCCGACCGCCGAGCTTGGAGTTGCCTGCAGCGATGGTGAGGAGCATGGCGCAGGACTGGTCTCGGCCGTAGCTAAGGAGAAAGGAAGACACGTGTCAGTACACCTTTCGAAAGGTCAAAAGAGTGAGCAAGTTCTGCTACGCACCTTTCGAAAAAGACGCCGATCTCCCCATTCGCCCCGCCGCCGCTCATACTAGCCGCCTCGAGGACCTCCACGAGCGTATCCACAGGCCTCTGCCTCGCCACGACATTCGCTCCCATATTCGTCAACACGACCCACTCCCTCCTGTTCCCACCAACCTGCGTCGCCAATTCGTTCAACCCCGTTCCGCCGCCAGGCGTAGCCACAACAGCCTTCGGCGTGATCTCCTTCATATCCCACGTTCGTCCCGAGACCTCGATCGTCGAAGCGACTTCCGTGAAGACACGAGTCGTGGTAGCCCCGATGTTGCCGGTGGGGTTTTCGGAGATGTTGCGAGCGAGAGAAGCGACGTCGGGAGCCGCAAGGAGGAGGACGTCGATATCTGCTGTGAGGTTGTTGGAGGCGAGGAGGAGGCCCGAGGGCGCGTAGAGACCTTGAATGACAGAGTTGAAAGCGATCGGAGGGGTCGCTGTGGGGTTCGCGGGTTGAGGTGGTGCAGGTTGCTGGGAGTAGAAAGGTTGGGGTGCGGGAGGGGCGGAGACGGATGGTGAGGGTGGTGGGCGAACGTGGATGAGCTCGAGGTAGGACGGTTGGACGGAAGCAGTGTAGTACGAGTAGCCGCGACGTTGGTGTGAGAAGTAAAGGCGAACGCCTGTGATTCGAATCGAAAGACCGTCAGTCAAATCTTGGCGGAGGCGAGAGAAGCAGCTACGACGCACCAGTACTCGTGATCGCCACCAGCCCAATCTTCGCATTTCCACCCTCCTTCACATTCACAATCTCCAAACCCACGATCTTGAAGCTCCTTCCATTCAGCATCGGACTCCCGGGGCAAATCGTCTGCGCCTGCCTCAGAATGTCGCCCGCCTTTGTCACCTTGTTTGGGGTTCCGTCCCACCCTTTCCCTGGTCCCGTTGACGGCAACTGCCACATCTCAACCGCGCCGTTCCTCAGAAGGGTGTACAGCAACCCTCTCTCGTCATCGATCTGGATATCGACGACCCACTCGGCGTTCGGAACCGCAGAAAGACCACGGAGGAACGACGGGACGACCGACTTGGCGAACGACCCGCTGGTGAGGTTGTGGAGCGTGCAGCGCTTGGCGAACCATCCCTCGGAGCTCTGGTACACCAACTCGTAGAGACAGCCATCGCCGCCAATCCCTCCGGGCGTGAGCGCGTCGGGTGAAGAGGAGAGGAAGATCCGTCCTGATGCGGTGCCCTTGACGGTCGTGAGAGAGATGCCGTCGGTAGGAACTGAAAGGCCAGTGAGGTAGAAGGTGATTTCGGGTTTAGCGCCGGGGGTGGGGGAGGAGTAGCCGAGTCCGACGAGGGTGATGAGGTTTGGTGTGGTGAGGACAAGGAGATGCGAGATGGAGTCGACGAACACGCCTGGTCGGGGACGGACGAGGCCGACGCCAACAATCACGTCGGTGAGCTCTTCGAAGGTACTGAACGAGGAGCTGGGAGAAAAGTGGGCGTTAGCTCTGAAGGGGGATGGAGGAGTACAGGTGGGGGCGTAAGGAAACGGAGCGTACCCGTCTGCCCAGTCCCACAACAAAAGCCTGTGGTCAACCGTGACCCAGCTCCTCTCGATCTCAGGCAATAATCCCATCGTGCATCGCGCTTGAGTGACTGTTTTGAAGCACCAAGCGCCGTTCAACATCAGTTCAAGCGCGTCAAAACAGTTGCAGGGAGGAACAAGGTAGGACGTACGATCGTGTTCTTCGAACAAGCGGTCTGGTAAAAGAACAGTGCGGGTCTTTTGAAAGGGTGCCCAGGCAGGGTTGGGAGGCAGGACGTAATCGGAGGATGCGGCGCCTGTGGTTGTGTTTGTAGGGAAGTGGAGGTTAGTGAGCTGCTCGTGCCACGATGCCGTGATAGCGAAGCTCCGCAAGACATCGAGATCGCTTGTCAAGAGTTTCTAGTTCACAGAAAGAGTCCACACGTCCACTTTTCCGCCCTTCCAGAAGTGCCATTACGAACGCAAGACCATCGCCTGCTCTTTGCTGTCCACGGAGCAGGACGGCAACCCCCTCCATCCCGCAATGCCACTCAGGCGCACCTACTCCACACAAAAAGCTGAGCAGAAGTGCTACTCACCAGTCAAGCTATCGCCAACGCCGACCCATCGCTCATCCCTCGCGAGCCTCTCGTCAACGACTTTGCTGGCGCGCTTCAAGGGACCGAACGTCGGGTCCTCGACGGGAGCTACGGCGGTGTTAGTCGTGTTGGTGTTCGCCGTGGTGGTCGTGGAAGATGAGGAGGATGGGACGACGGAGGACGAGGTGGAGGGTTGGGCGGACATGGTGCTGAGCTGAGCTGATGATGCTCGTGCCGGGTGAGCTCTTGCGAGTGCGAGGTGTCGGCTGTCGGCTGGGTGTAGCCTTTTATAAGTTGATGGAAGAAGTTGGGGTATAGACTGAAATAGAGAGAAGAGAGTCGTCGCCGTCGACGTCGTCGTCGACTCGGGCTGGTGGTGGACGAAAGTCAACCCTCGTCCAAGTCGCTCAACTTGGTTCGCTTCCGGCCCTCACATCCACCGGGCCACGGACCACCACTTCTCGCACTATGGATCCACCACCACCAACAAGCAACACTGCGACTGGCCCAGTGCCGACGGGTTCGTTCGAAGCGGACCCGCGCGTGCACTTCAACACCGTCTCGTCAAAGTGGACCTTCGAGGCGGATGACGGCAGCGAGATGGAGTGGGACACTAACAGGGGCGCATGGGTTCCAGTTGTGAGTGTCTCGCTTCTATCTATAAATCCTTCCTAGCTATGCTCTGGGGTGAGGGTGTAGCTGGGGAGCGCGAGGCGACGAGGCTGGAGCAGCGCGAGAGGTGGGGGTTCTGGGGAGGCGCGCTCAGCGAGTCTTGGATACACTTTCGCTAAAGGCGAGTTGATCACCGATTGGATCATACCGGTGGATGAGCTGTCCCCAGCACTCGTGAGGTAGAAGGGTCAGCTTGTCGGCTGGCACGACGTTGGCGAAGGACGACTCGAGGAAGGGCTTTCGAGTCACTACTGCTCCTTCGCTGCTCTGGAAAGGGGGACACACACTCGAGCTTCTACATCGATCAAGTGTCGAGATAATTCAGACCATGGGGCACCTGGAAGAAGGCGGGAAACTAGAGTCGAGCTCCGAGCGTGGTGCTGCTTTTGGTGCATCCTCTCCGCCTGTGGGGCTGCAAGGTGTCAATTTGGACACTATGTGAGAATGGTGCCAGATGATTATGATGCTCATAGCGCAAAGGAGCACGGCTCCTTAGCACCGTCCTCGTGAATCGCCCGACTAACTCCCTCTCTCCTTTGTTTACAGCTCGAAGACTCGCTCGTTTCGGCCCAACAAGCCGCCTACTCTGTCGCCGGAGTCGACGAATCCGTACGTCTCTTTCACTCTCTCCCTCCTGCTCTTCTCCCGTCTCTCTGTCCCTCTTCGCCTACTCACCCTCCTTTCCAATCGTCCAGGCCCCAGTCGCGGGCGTCGTCGCTCGCGAAGCCAAGAAGCGCAAAGCCGACGCCTCCGACGCGTCCCTCACCAAGAAGTCGAAACCCACGAAATCCACTCAAACCCGTAACACCGCAATCTTCATCACCCGCCTCCCACCTTCCACCACGACCTCGCAACTCGCCTCCGTCTTCTCGAAAGCGGGACTCATCCTCGAAGACGCGGAAGGGAACCAGAGGGTCAAGTTGTATAGAAATGATGAAGGAAGATTTACGGGCCAGGCGTTGATCGTGTACCTCAAGGAGGATAGTGTGGAGCTGGCGGTGAGGTTGATGGACGAGACGGAGTTGGTATTGGGGAGTGGGGAGGGGAATATGAGGGTTGAGAAGGCGGACTGGGAGAAGCTGCCGAAGGACAGCGAGTGGGAGAAGAAGAAAGAGGAGGGTGGGAGTGGGAAAGGAGAGGATAAGAATAAGAAGCAGAGGACGGCAAAGAGGGCGGAGAAGTTGCTGCAGTACGTTCACGAGTCTTCCCTATCGCGTGTGAGGGTTGCTGACGCTTTTCCACTCGCAGAAAACTTACCGACTGGGACTCGGACGAAGAGTCATCTGCCGACATCGCCGCTCGAGCTCGTAACGCCAAGATCGTCGTCCTCGAGGGCATGTTCACGCTGAAAGAGTTGGAGGAGGACCCGGCACTGCTGCTGGACCTGAAAGAGGATGTGAGGGAGGAGTGTGAGACGTTGGGAGAGGTGACGAACGTCACGCTGTATGATGTGAGCTTTGCCTTTCATTCCGGCCAGTTCGAGGGGAAGGGATAGTGCGCTGACGTGGCACTCCTCGCGACCACAGCAAGAAGCAGATGGGATCATGACGGTTCGGTTCAAGGACGACCTCGCGGCCCAAGCTTGTATCTCTGTACGTTTCCTTCCCCCCTCTCCCATATTTCCTCCTCTCGTTGACTCTTCCTCCTTCGCGCACCACAGAAAATGAACGGTCGATTCTTCGCCGGTCGCTCGATATCCGCCTACACCGCCGACGGCAAGAAGTACAAGAGGGGGCATAATGCCGGTGATGCGCTGGCTGGGACTGGACTGGCGGGCGATCCGGGGGCTGGGGAGGATGAGAAGGAGAAGCAGAGGTTGGAGGAGTATGCTAAGTGGTTGGAGAGGGATGAGGAGGCGAAGGAATAGACGTCGTTTTGGTGAAATGGGTTCCACTATGTACAGTTGCCGTAGCCTTGTTCTTGATCGAAGCTCGTGAACAGCGAGGATTGGAGCTTTGATTCGTGAATCGGCACTCTATGTCAAAGCGTTTCTCGAAGGAAGTTGCTCTCAACTTCATACTTGGAAGATTTTGACGATGATTTGACAAGGAATCTTCACTTTTTACTGATGAATCGCAGTCGGTTCGCGCCAAGGCCTGAGGCCTCGTTGTCATTTTCTTTCGTCACGAGTTCTGCGTTATCCTCTACCAGATGGCACGGTTGTCAAGAAGCTCAGATCTTTGGCTTTCTTCAATTTTCATTCGACTTCTTTAAGGTCTCCAGCAAAGGTTAACACGCTCGCGATCAGCCTCTAGAGATTGGAAAAACACACTTCTTGCAGCACAGGAGAGACTGAGGGCACTGGACGGAACGCTATCAAGGGTCTTCACGCTTCTTCCAGACATTCTCGTAGAGAGCAACGAACGTTCCGATACCAAGCAGCCCCAACACAGCCAGCACGACGCGCCTCCTCGTGGACGTACCAAACGCGGCGAGTACAGCACGTCTCGTCCTCGACAAGCTCTGACGGTCGTCCTCCGGTCGTCCACCGCGTCCCTCCAACTTCAACATAACCTCCAACAGCGCGAAGATGGTCAAAACGACTGAGGCGGCGATGATGAAACCGTAGCGGACGCCCAAAACGATGGCGACGGTGAAGAGGACTGATGCGGCGCGATTCGTGAGCGTAAAAAGGGCTTCTGAAAGGAGCGATTTGAGGCGTGCAGCGTGGTCTTGCGCGGCGACGGAGGTGTTCCAACGACGGTTCGCGGCGTCCTCCCACAGCTGACGCTGGCGATGATTGCGCGATTGGACTTACATAGCTTCAAATGATTCACTCAGAGAAAGAAGAGGAAGCAGCGCAACTGTCGTCAACTCGGGCGCAAAAAGAGGACGGACCCAGCAACCCCGCAGCCTGGCTTTTACCTCTATGAAAAATGAGTGTTCGTGCCGTCCCTTTCTTCCACCACTTCTGCTGCCGCCTTTAGTGTTCACACACAAGCAGTATATCTGCTTCTGCCTCGTGCTTCTTGTTCAGATGCGCACAAAAGCGCACCAGTCGCCAACGAGGTCAGGCCACTCACGCTCACAGCGAGCTGACGGCCAATCGCATCTCTAGCGGCATGGCAGCAGCTCAAAAAGCACCGCCATTTATGAAAATTGCGCTTGAGCGTATCAGCGCCAGTCTTGAGTAGACAGTTGGCAAGAACGAGAGGCGTGCGAGGGTGGGTACTGCTCGAGTGAAGTACGAAACACGAGCGACGCGTCAGCGCGCTCCTTTTGCCTTCTGTTTCGGCAAAAGATAAGATCCTTCAAGAAATAAACTACGCACCGGTATGCCCCCATCTCGCTGTCTAGGCCCCTGATTGAAGCATCGGCTCGCGACAGCGTCTGGGTCACGCCTACGGTTAGTAAGTCACACGCACGATGTTTAGAGACCGGTCAGGCTGTCAGAGGCGGCACGGCAGTGGAAAGAAGGGAAGTGGTTGAAGGAGCATGTTGAGCTTTGGGCAAGCGGTCAAAGCCAAAAAGTCAGGCGCCCAAATCTCGCTTCCGTCCCTTTTGTGACGTGGCCACAAGCCGCTTCGAGTCAGAGCTCACCGCTCTTTCTTGACTGTTACACATCACTCAACGTATAGTCTGATTCAAGTCACAGTCACTGGTAGCACAACTGTTAGCTCTAGAATACCGCCCATATCTGCCAACTTGCCAAGTGCCTCAACGCCGGCCTTACTCGCTTGGGTGCGATGCGAAATCACTCGCGTTGACCCTGATTCTGCTTTGCTGTTTGTAAGCAACGACAGTCAAGCAGCTCTCAAAACCGTTCAAACAAAAAATCCAGAATTTTGGAATCAATTTGAGTAAAGGCTCCGCCTGTTACTCTCGTTGCTCTTTCCGTTCGCTCAGACGAAAGGACTGCAACTACGTACCGCATGCTTGAGCTATTGTACCATCAAAGACAAAGTTTATGCTTCTTTGCTCTATCGTGAGTTGTTGCCGTATGTGTTCATCATTGCGAGATCCACGTCCGTTTTAGCGGACGCCAGTGAACGGCACCGAGCCCGCTGAGTGTCCAATGAGACCCCTCTTTCCCTCTTTCTTTCACACATTTAAAAAGGAAGTGTGAAGGCCATAGAGCTCAATGGCGGCGCCATCACAGTTGGAAGGGGGCGGCTCGGCTGGAGGCGAGGATGGCCACGTGTTTGGAGAGTGACGGAGAGCGGGAGGAGATCGTGGGAAACTTTGCGTAGTCCTGAGACCAGACCTGTCTCGCGGTTCAGCTTTTCTCTCGTCGGACAGAAAAGCTCACATCGCGAGCAGTTCAACTATCACATCGCAAGTGATCCTCACTGCAACCAATCAGCATGGCGGTTTACCCTCGCTGTGCTCTCCCAGGCTCGTAATCCGCCGTTGCTGGACAGCCACTCGCACAAAGTACACATTTAATTTCCAGCTTTGAAAAACGAATGATAGACTTGAAAAATCAAAGCTAGCTGGCGAAATGCATGGATTGTCAAAGACTCTGCTTCCGAGAGCGGTCACGCGCGGCGGTAAGATGTCGTTCGAGCGGGCCTCGGGCAGAGCAGTCAGCGCAAGGCGGCAGCGCATTGTACAGCAAGTTTCAATGGCGCTGAGGTAAGTGAAGGTGAGGTCAAGGTTGAGGCTGTACGCGCCAATCCCAGACTGCAGGCTTGACTGATTACTTTGTTGGGCGTCAAAAAGTCATGTCACCGTCACGCTGACACACCTATCTTTTGTAACACTGAGGGCACAGGAGCTGGGATAAAATCTGGGATTGACTACAGGGGAATGCGAAGACTAGGCAGCTGACTAATACGTTGGTGGAGGGGAACTCCTCCACACAATCTCAATAGCAAACAGTACACGTGGCGTTGGCCTGTTTTAGCTTGGGTCAGGAAAAACAGAAGGTATTCGAGTGCAGAGGCCTCACATTGCTCTGCCCAACCCCATTCGGTGCAGGCGGTAATTGACAGGCCCCAGTGATCGATGCTTTCCGCTGTCATTCGCCAGACAGCTACACACATTTTTCGGCAATTAGTTCACTCCTGCACCGACTTGAGGAGAGGGACACATGCCTTTATCTGCTGACATGCAACACTCCAAGAAAAACAGCACTTTGAGCTCTAGGAAAGCATTGTCGGAAAGCTTGGCTAGCACGCTTTGTCGGTGCTGAATGAAGTGGTGCCGGAGGGCGTTTACCGCGAGCTGACCCCCACTTGAGCGAGTTCCAACAAACCTCCCGGCAAGCGAGAAGTCGAGGAGCTCAGCGATGAACGTCAAGCAGGGATCGATCACCTCCCAACAAAGTGGCGCGTAGGCGGCGGCGTAAAGTTGCACGGCTCGACGGTTCGCTCTCCACTCGGAGAAAGACTTGGGCGGTCTCGATATAGGATGGGCTTTTGAGTGCCGAACGTAAGCGTGGATGAGGGAATGGAAGCGGGACGATTCGAGAACCAACTTGCGAAACGGAGCGGGCGGTACACCGTTCACCCCAGGGACGAAGAGTCCAGGAATAAAGACTCCGTCATCGTATAGCCCTGCTGTGAACCCGCTCTGGTGCAAGTCCACGTCGGACGGCAGATAGACGTCTATATGGCCGTCGTTCTTGTTCGGCGCAGGCTCCGGAGGTGGAGAGGGGACATCGACGAGGGTGCTCGTGTCGGAGATGAAAGACTCAGATGATGGACAAGTCATGAGACTATTGGGTGGTCGGAGATGTCGGCTGTAAAGAGCGAAGAAGGAGCTTCGTAGGACGAGACAGTGGTGGGTCGCGAACAACCGGCACGCCCTCGTCGCTAGCTCCACTTCGTCATAACGAGGCTCTAATTCGAGGCTACGAAAGGTGAGCTCGGAAAGACCTAAAGAGCACAAAAAGGACGGGGATTTCTGGATGATGTATGTATCACAATAATATCCCAATCGCGTAAACTCAAACACTGAAGCAGGATTCAGTGAAGGCAGGGTCCAGCACCGCCTTATGCCACGTGGCGTGAGGAAGAGCCGTTGGGAGACGGTGTGAGCAGATTCTGACAATCGAATTTACTTTAACCAGACCCCATCCATTCAATATCGGCGTCGAAGAAGTCAATTGTCCGATTTCGTCGTAGAGTACCGCTCCTTGAGCTTCGCTACCGAGTCGCCAACCGCGCCCTCTACACCCCTCATCGACGCGTCCGTGTTCTTGTCCACCATGTTGCCCGCCGGAACGTCCAGCGAGAAAGAGGGTTTGAACACCTCGTACTCATCGAGGTTTGGTGGGATGGACGTATCAAGGTCCATCTCGCGACCGAGCTGTTCGATGAAAGTCATCAGCACGTGCAGGGAGTGAGTGAGAGGGAAAAGGAAGCAACGCACGGCCACCGCAGTCAAATACGCCCAACACCTCGCGACATTCTCGTTACTATACCCACCGCCACCCAACAACAAAGTTCTCTTCCCCCACCCATGCACCACCCTCCTCACGACCTCTCCCATCCCCCTCAAATCCAGGTTCCACTCCTTGCACGGATCGCCCGCCAATCCATCGCACCCACACTGCAGCACCACTGCGTCTGGCTCGTAGGCGTTGTATACCGGCTCGACGCAGGACTCGAAAAGGCGGATGAGGGAAGAAGAGGAAAAGCCAGGGAGGAGCGCGAGGTTGAGCGCGTGGTGCGAGGCTGGGGAGGTGGGCGGCCCGGTGGAGGACTGCGAGCCGGTCGAGGGGTAAAATCCGGGAGTGTGAAGGTGCAGAGAGAGTGTGAGGGTATGGGGAGTGGAGAAGAAGGCGGATTCGACGCCGTCGCCGTGGTGCAGGTCGATGTCGAGGTAGAGGACTCGACGGATTTTGGGGGGAAGGGGTGCGGGTGAGGCGTAGGATGGTGATGCGGAGGAGGAGGGTGCGGGTGCGGGAGGTGATGGCGATGGAGAGGGGATTGGAGGAGGACGGGGAGGGAGGCGGAGCTCGAGGATGGCGAGGACAACGTCCTGGACGTAGCAGAACCCTGCGGCGGAGCCGCGCTTCCCGTGGTGCCTATAGACTTATGTCAGAGTGTGCTCCCTTTGATGGCAGAAAACAAGCGGAAACGCGCCTCCCACCAGTCCAGGCGATCGCCACGTCAGCTCTCCCATCCCTCAACTCCCTCGCGGCCGTCAACGACGCCCCTGCGACTTCCATCACATACTCTGGCAGCAGAGTAAACGACGGACAGTCGTCCTCCAGGCCAAACTTTTCCGACGAGGTCGAGAGGCGGCGTTTCTTCCGCGGACTCTGGGACGAGCTGGAGCGCGAGGAGGTGGACGAGTCGGAGTCGGAGTGGTCGTCTAGGGTGTTGCCGAGTAGAGTGTCTGGGTCAAATTGATGTCTATCAGCTATGTAGAACCCGCTGGCCGCCTTCACGAGCTCTAAAACTCCCCGACGAAGCCCGCATCATGGAACCTGACCAGCTCCTCCCTCGTCGCCGGCACCGATTTGACGACCTTGGCCTTCCTCACTTTTCCTTCTCCATCACCAGTCGCACTGCTACCATCCTGCTCGAGCAAATCGAGCGCGACGACGAGGTTGTGCGTGAGCGACGCGCGGCCGATGTTGGAAGGCAGCGCGTCGGCAGCGGCGACGAGCGTGTCCGAGTGGATGTACGACACTCTTTTGGGCGGATCTGACTCCATTAATGAGACTTTTGACGCGACTAGAGCGTGTTCGGCGGGGTTGGCCGGGCAGCAACAGAAGCTGTCGGTCAACTTTGGGCCGAGTTCGAAGCGGCGAAGTTCGCTCTGCTTCCTTCACTTCACTCGACAACCACCCACACTTTACACTACTTTCTACATTCACACGAACCATGACAGAATCACTCGCCCGCCTCCGTGTGCGACCGCCGAGCCCCCGTCTCCCGTGGACGGCCCCGCGCTCAGACGAGCTTGTCGACAGTACGCTGGCTCGCACGGGAACGTCCGACGTTCGACGGCACTACCTCGCGTCGTACGCCGACGAGCCGGGACCAGTGCTGGCTATGAGCCCGTTCCTGCCTGGTGGAGTGGACATGGCGGAGCACCTGATGACGAACAAGCGGGACGTCGCGATAGGAGCCAAGTTTGTGGGCGGCAAGGATTCAATCAGTGCGTTCAATTGTCGCTGCTTTGATAAGGTTAATGAAACGATTGATCTACTGGCACAGTTACCAACATGGAAGGAGCGGCTCACACTTTCCTCTGCGCCCTCGTACCGATCAAGATGCACGGCGACTACGGCTTCCGACGCTTCCACTCGGTCCCACCGTTCCCTTCCTCTCCGTCGGCACCCTACAAGCTCTGTCGCCATGTTCTACTATCAACCACCATTCACCCCGACTTTGAGCAGAACAACGTCTTTGTCCCACTGCTCGCGTTGTCGGAGGACGAGGTCCAGGGCGCTGACGTGGGGCTCGAGTTTGCGATCGCGAAGCCAGAGGAGAAGTGGGACGAGAGGAAACGGAAGGGTTACGAGGATAAACTGAGGAAACACCTCATCTACCACCTCACCTCCGTTCGCTCGCTCCCCAGCTCCACATCGGTCAACAACGACCCCCACGCCGTCATCTGGTCCATCGACGACGCCATCGCCCGCCTCACCGAGACCCTCTCTTCGCCGCCGTCCGAAACCCCGATACTCTCACCCCTGATCAACCACTACGTTCTTACCAGCTCCCCTCGTCGACCAACAAAACTCCTCTCCCTCGAAATGCTCCTCAACACCTACGTGGCTTCCCTCGTCAACGAGTTCTCCGCGCTCGAGGCTTTGTGCCCGCTCTCCTCGACCCCGAACCTCGGAGGCTACATCTACACCTTTGACCCTCCCTCTATCTTTGCCGCCTCGTTCGACGCGACGTTGCTCAACCGACTCATGATTTACGCGCTCCGCCTCGTCGCGTCTACCAACGCCCTCCCCGGACTCAAAGTCTTCGCTTTCAACGACTATGCCGACTTTGCTGCTTTAAGACTTTTGAATCTCGCTCTACGGGCAGAGGGAACGAAGCACGTGGCAGTGATGAGTCGGAAGAGGTTGTTTAGTGGCCGTGGGGAGACGCTCGCGACGAAGGACGCGATCCCGCAAGTCGAGGGCGCGACGTTGGTGATCCACAACAACTCGGACGCGTTTGGTCAGAACATCGTGCGTTTTTTCACCTTTTCGTCTTTTGTTTCCTGTCTTTCGGGGTGCTCCCCGTGCGGACTTGCGACAGGCACAGGCGGGCTGACGGGCTTTTTTGTTCATGTGCCCTCTTGTCGTTTGCATGCGGGGACAAACAGGAAACGGAGGCGGCGAGTAGCTTGGACGGGGCGATTGGGAGTTACTCGAGTGCTGCGGCTGGATTGCATAGATGGAGAGAGGACTTGATGGACTGTATCATCTGAAGGGGTTGGAAGTAGAGCTGCCGTTCTGTGCGTGAGGAGAAGCCACGTCAGTTCACCTTACCCGCGGGAGGAGAAAGCTGTCCAGCACCACCATCGACCAGCGTGTTCCTGACTGTTGTTCAAGAGTCTCGAGGACGAGCAACCATGACGCTCTTTGTTGTGCCACGTATGAGTTTAGAGGCAGCCCGCGCACGGACCACAACGTCGGCCCAGGTCGGAAGCCCTTTGCGCGCTCCCCGCCTCCGAACGGCCTTGGGGTTTTCGCCTCTAAGCTGATACGCCGGACACCCCGCATTTTTGTGTTTCGCCCTTCCAACTTTCTCTTCATACTTTTCCTATCTACCTCTATCTACACCCTCGCCAGCCGCCGACCAGCGGCTGAGAGTATGCCCGTCTTTGTCCGCCGACTCTAGTCCTTCAAAACCACCGACAACAAGACAGGATGAGCACGGAAGCTCGCATCAACCTCCCCGCGTTGCTCCCTCCGACCGCGACTCCGCCACCAGCAGCAGCAGCACCGAAATACGTGTTTGCGTTCTCGAGGAACTCGAGCTTGCCGCTGTTCCCTCGACCGAACAAGTCGGCGTTCATGTGAGCCCAAAGTCCGGTTCAAGCGAGGGTTTAGGCCCGGGCGGCAGGGCGCGGCGTTGTTGCAAGGGGTGGTCGCTGATACGACACTTGGTTCTGGGGTTTACAGTGCTGGTGCATTGGCAGGAGCAGCTAGTAGGACCGTCGTGAGCCCGCTTGAGAGGCTCAAGATCTTGCTCCAGAGTGCGTTCCGTTTCTTTGACGGCCGGGCCCGATGTTTACGTTGGGGGCGGCCTGCTCGCCCTCCCGGACTGTTTTATGGGACTAATGTTGGTTCTGAATTACAGTTCAAGGGAAGAATGGAGAATATAGAGGCATTTACCAGTCGCTCGCTAAGATGTGGAGGGAGGAAGGCTTCCGAGGTGCGTCCTTCGTGTCCTTGAGCGGCGGGTCACGTCCGTCCGCCTCCCAGGGTGGAGCGACGACAGTGCCAGTCGATTGACAACCCTTCTTCTCTTGCAGGGTACATGCGCGGCAACGGCATCAACGTCCTCCGCATCGCCCCATACTCGGCCGTCCAGTTCTCGTCGTACGAGCTGTTCAAGGGCATCCTCGCGTCCAACGGCGCCGAGATTGATACGCCCAGGAGGCTCATCGCCGGCAGTCTGGCGGGGATTTGTTCGGTCGTGTCGACGTACCCGCTCGATTTGGTTAGGTCGAGGTGAGTTGCGAGGTTCCTTTGGGGGAGGATGAAAGGCGTAGGTAACTGATGAGGCACGGTTCTGCAGGCTGTCGATCGAGGTACGCGAGCTGGGTGTGGAATCTGAAGTACCGCAGACGGAGAGGCTGATACTCTTCTCTGATAGTCGGCACAATTGGGAGGCGTTGATCTTCGTCCTCAAGACGGAAGGAAGGCGACCGGCATCATCACGATGACAATGTCGGTCCCTCCCTCTGATTGTTTACCTGCGCGCGATGCTGAACCTCTTCTCCTTCTCTTTTCACGTTCACAGAAAGGTGTTTAGAGAGGAAGGAGGGTTTAGGGGGTTGTACAGAGGGCTGACGCCGACGGCGGCGGGTGTTGGTGCGTTCGCGTTTCCCCTGTTTCTGTTCCTGCTGGCGGAGTTCGTCGGGGTTAGCGGCGTTGGCGCTGACAGCAGGCCTTTTCATTGGTCTTACAGCTCCATATGTTGCTTTGAACTTTGGTGAGCTTTCTTTCCTCGCTCAGTTTCTCATTTTTCGCAGTCTCGCGCCCGCCATGAGCCAACGCTGCGCCGAGCCGTGCTGACCACTCTTCTGCCCTCGCTCGCCTTTCGCAATCACAGCGATCTACGAAATCCTCAAGAAGTCGTTCTCGACGGAGAACCACCACCCTGGGGCTTTCTCCAACTTGCTGTGCGGGGCTCTGGCGGGGAGTGTTTCTCAGACTGTGCGCTTCCTCTCTCCGTCCTCCCTCTTTCGGGGGGTTTGAAGGATGAAGCTGACTCACGTTCTCTCTCTCTGATGATCTAGCTCACGTACCCTCTAGATGTACTGAGACGACGGATGCAAGTCGCTGGCATGGCGTCGATGGGACTGGGGTACACGAGCACGTGGGACTGCGTGAAGAAGATGATCAAGAGTGATGGTGCGCCCTGTTGCTTGATGTCTGTATCCCCAGAAATGGTTGAGCTAACGAGCTGCTCTGTTATTAGGACCATTCGCATTATACAAAGGTGCGCACTTGGTTTCCCCCCTTTGCCGTCTCCTCTCGCCCCCTCCCCTCGCGTGGCGCACCACGTGTAGCCAGCTGACGCTTCTCCCTCATGATGAAGGGATCTGGCCGAACCTGGTCAAAGTGGCGCCGTCTATGGCGTGCAGTTTTGCCACATACGAGTTTTCTAAAGACTTTATAGACAAGATGGAGAAGGAGAAGGCGGCGCTGAAGAGGGTCGTTTGAGCGGGAGGAGGGGAGGAGGGGGGTTGTCGCATTTTCGGTACCGTACTCGCATTTTTCTCGGTTGGTTGGTTGTATGTGGGAGTGGAGGAGTGGTTGTGCATTGTACAGGTCTTGTTTTCCATCCTCCGTCTTCTGTTTTCAATCAAGGAGGTCTCCGCAAACGTATTACCGGCTGCTCGCAAGGCGTTTATTTGCCACAGTGCCACCTTTCTCGTTCTCGAGTGTTACGAAACAAAAAATTCCGACGAGCACAGGCTCGCTTTGATTCCTCTACGTCTCTATTCGACTCGAGCGAGAGGCCACTCTTCGCGCGTGCCACGTCACCCTCCCTTCAAAGCTACAACTACCCACGTTCCACAGTAGTCACTCTTCATTCCTTCCCTCTCCAGCCATCGGGTGCAAACCGCTCCACGTCGTTCCCTTTTTTATTCGCCTGTCCGAAGTGTGTTCTGCCCGAAGTCCGAGAACCGAAACGTCGCCGCTCGGCGCGGAAAAATTAAATGGGCGGTGCACTGGGTTGAGGTTGGCCGTGAGGCTTACGCGTCCCCTCCGGCAGGGTCCCTCGCTCGACCGGCTTCGTTCTCTTCTGCTGGAGTGTACAAGTATTAGTGTTAGAAAGTGTTCAAGCTGAATACAATGCAGAAAAGTGAGGTAGCGAGCGGAGGGAACGCAGAAGAATGCGAGGGAACGTCGGCGTTAACGCGGGCCTGGACTGGACTTAACGCAAGGCTGACGCTGCTGACTCGCCAGAGCGCCCTCGCTCGCGCGCCCAGCTCGCGCCGTCCTTCCTGCCACCGTCCCATCACTCTCACATTTTACATCAACTTTTCGCTACTACACTACAACAAGACGACGATGGCAGCCCCTCTCGGAATGGGGTTCGACCAGTTCCTCAACCTCGACCAGTTTGACCAGCAGTCGGCGGCCGCTTCGGCCTCGACCTCTTCAGCCAACCCTTCGGCGAGCAGCGGCGACAACGTCCTCGTCCACGGCGACGCGAGCAACTATGCCGAGTTGTTTAGGTGAGCATTTCTGTTCACTCATTTGGTGCTGTGTCGGGTGTAAGAGGCGACCGGGACGGGAGGGGGCGCGCGAGGATGGAGGAAAACAACCGAGGGTGGAGGCTCTGGGAGGTGGGACGACGAGGGCAACGACGAAGGGGGACTTTTTTGAGGGCGAGTTCAGGGATCCTGGACGATGCTCTCGAATATCATCCTCCTCTCGGGATGTCCTCCACCGCCGGGACGGGTTGCCTCCAAAGGAGGTCGCAGGAGCACGCGCGAAGGCCGAGAGCCCGCGCGGTCGCACAGGATGCTCTCGATACGGAGGCGAGGGTCGGGAGGAGCAAGGGCGGGACAGGTCGAGGGCAGCATTGGGAGGATTCGACTGTTCCATCAGAACGAACGGTCTTTTCTTTTGTGTTTCTTGAGGTCCCGCACGGCCAGCTTCCACACACCGAGCACCGCGCTTCGTTGGGCTGGCTCCCTTTATCCCGTGCCGATCCCCGCCCCCCAGTGCAGCCTCCGCCTTCCACGTCGATACACTTTCCAGATGTTCAGGCCTAAAGGGTTGTGGACACTTGGATAGATCGTGTCTCGAAAGAAGGGGAAAGGGTTCCCTGGGGGCGCCTGACTCGAGCCCTCTTCCCCGCCCGGCAGCCACGCCACACGACGGGGAGATCGCGTGCCCGATTGTACGACGTGGAGACTTTTGGTCTTTGCGTGGGCAATGTTGGTGGCCTGAATTCGCTCCGTGGTGTGTCCTGGGGGGTTGGACGGGGATGGTGTTGGCGGGGGTCGTCAGGGAAGCGATGGGCAGGGTTGATCGTCTCGGAGGCTTATCGCGCTTGGACGTGCTGGACTCAAGGTTCAGCCACAGCTCGATGTGAGCTTTCGATGGCAGATTCTCTCCAGACTCTTTCGATCAGCCTACCTCACTGCAGACCTGGGGCTGGCGCGCGTGCAGGAGTTGGCCGGCGATAGGAGTGACGAGCGAGTCGGCATGGGGACGGCGGCCATAGCTCTCGACAGATGCTCTGGCATCCACGTCAGCGATCTCTCGTTTGATTATCTGGTGCTGACCACTTCTCTTCCTTTCTCACCACAGGCAATACCTCGCCCCCGAAGTCGCTAAGCTCCCCAACTCGTTCTCCCTCCCTCCCCTTCCCGCCCTCCCCTCCTCCACCCTCTCGCAAGACGACCACCCCTTCGCCCTCAGCGCACCAGAGAACGACCACCCCACCTTCTCTCCGACGGACTCGTTCTCCCCCTCCGCCTTCATGCCCATGCACGTCCCCGGCTCCCCGATCGGCGCCTTCTCGCCTTCGTCCGACAACTCTGGATCGAACAGGAGCCCCGTCTCGTTCGGCGAGCTCGAACTCGAGTTTGGTCAAGGCGCCGACGAGCAGCAGGCTCAGGACTGGAGCATCGATCCGAGCATCTTTGGTGCCACCGAGTTGGCGACCGTCCCCGAGGAGGAATCGCCATTCGGCGCTGCGCCTGTCGAGGAGCCCGAGGTCGTGATCAAGGAGGAGGAGAGCCTGCCGGTGCCGTTCTCGATGGCCGAGAGGGAGCAGGACGAGATGATGGCCGCCGCTGAAGAGTCGGAGGACGAGCACGACGAGTCGGAGGAGGAACCGCTCGCGGCCGTCGTCGCCCCCGCATCGAGCAACAAGCGCAAGGCCTCGTCGTCTTCGTCTTCGTCTCGCTCCACCTCGGCCGGTCCGGGCCCCAAGCAGCCCAAGACGAGTGTCGCCGCGTTCGCGAGCGCGACGCTCCACCCTACGAGCGCCAAGAGCACGTTGCCGCCCGTGCCCGAGTGGACCGACAAGCCCGATCCGGACGAGTACAAGAAGCTGAGCTCGAAGGAGAAGAGGCAGTTGAGGAACAAGATTTCGGCGAGGAACTTTAGGCACAGGAGAAAGGGTGCGTTTTTCTCTTTTCCTTCCTCTCTCGCTTGAGAGGTGGACAGCGATGACTGACGGCTTTGCTTCGTTCTTGTGAATGTCAGAGTACATCACCGATTTGGAGGCTGAGATTTCGACTCGCGACACGATTATCGAGCAGCTCCGCGACGAGGTCGGCACGATGCGCGTCGAGAACAAGGATCTCAGGAGCGAGGTCACTCTTCTGAAGCAAAAGTGGGACGAGATGATGGAAAAGATGACGTCGTTCACCAACCCCGCCGCTGCTGGTGGTGTTGCGAACGTCGGGCTCGGCAAGTCCGCCGCTGTCACTGCCTCGTCGTCGTCGGCCAAGGTTGCGGAGAAGGACGAGGAGTGGGCGCTCGACTCGCCGAAGGTCTCGCCAGCGGAACAGTTGCCGAGCTTGGCGGGTGTGAACCTCCCTGCTCTGCCCGTTGCTTCGACGAGTGGGAGTCAGCCGGCGACGAGGAGGGCGGGAACGAGGGGCGCGTCGGGCATCGTCAAGCCCAACTTGCAGAAGGACGTCGCGCCGAGTTTGAAGAGGGGTACTGGGAGCTGGACGACGGCGGGGATGGGCGGTGGATACATGCCTGTGCACACCACGTGCGTATTTTTCTTTTTGTCGCTTTTGGGAACTTAGCACTGACGGCACGTTTGCGGCCAACAGGATTCTCCCCGAGTTCAACCTCCTCAACGCCAAGCCCATCGTCCCCTTCTCGACCCAGAATTTCAACCCCGCGCTCAACAACCTCACTCCTCAGCAACGCGCCGACCTTCCGTCTCTCACCTCTCACCTCCGCACCGGCTTCAACGCGCCCGTCGCCAACCCCGACTCTACGACCCCTCCCACCCCGCGCGGCACGTTCGACAACTTTTTCGAGTCGAACCCGCTTTGGCTCCGTGCCGACAACATTGACGAGTACCGCGGTCAGCTGTACGGCAAAGTCGCCAACAACGTCGCCGGCGCCGCTGCGGCCAACAAGTCTGGCTCGACTCCCAACGCGCAAGGCCACCTCCCCCTCCCGACCGGTTTCCGACCCGCGTTCTTCCAGTCGTCCCGCTCGCTCTCGCCCCCCGCCGCTCTCCTCTCCGGCAAGGAGGCGCGCGACATCAACCCGACGTCCGACTTGCTCGCGTTCCAGAACCCGCGTGCGGCGGTCGAGGAGGAGAACAGGAGGGTCGCTGGCCTCGCCGCGTCGACGCTGTTCAGCAAGATGACGGGAGCGTTCTTCGAGGCGTTTGCTGGCACGGTCGAGGAGAGGAAGTTGGGCATGATGAGTTCCGAAAAGGTAGCGAGCGTGTTGAGTGGCAGGAGCTCGCTTCAGGTCGTCCCGAACGAGCTGAAGGTCGCGCCCGCGAGGGACGACATCGCGAGCCTCGGGTTGCAGCTCGGAGGGTTGGACCTCTCGGCGCCGGCTTCGCCTGCGTCGAACGCTTGCTCGTTTGATCAGGTCTGCAAGACTTGGATGAACAAGAAGGGGGGCGACAACAGGCCGGGCACTCCGACTGCTTGAGCATCTCGCTTTCTCTTGGCTTCTTCCTCTTACACCCCATTTTGCACGTTCCACAACTGGTTTTCCCTTCGCATCCATCATTAGTACTACTCCAGAGACTTTACACATCATGTCTTTCTCGTCATCACCTCTCCTCGCGCACGCGCAACACTACTATTTCGTCTTTCCCCTCGCTAGCTTCCCCTTAGTTTATAGCCCTTTCTCATTTTTATTCCTTTTCTTGCTTGATCTTTGAATCCATAGCTCTATGTAACCCAGATCGTGTTTTTTCCTTCTTCACTTTGGATGCGCTGGGGTTTTCGAGAGCGTAGCAGGTGTCCGAGGTCTGCGTTCGCTAGGAGGCGAGGGAGCGGAACCTTTCTCTCACGTTGTTACTTTCTTCGAGAAAGCTTCGCCAAAAGGATCAATCTAGCATTCAGATCTCTTGTTTGAATCACCCAACCCTCCATCCCCTTAATGAACACGTACGTGCAGCCGCTCATGGCTTGCTCTCTTCTCGCTCGGGCTCAGGACACTCGGAGACGCCCTCGCTTCTTCCACGTGTCCTAGTGGGCGCAGCTTGCTCCTCGCCCTTTTTTTAAAAAATCTGACTCTTCTACTCCGGGGTGACGTGCGAACCCTAGCGGAGAGGAGACTCGGGACGAAGAGCACGAGGTTCACAGAATTGTTTCGGTACAAATGGTCTTGTTTTCCAGTCCTTTCCAATCACGCTCATGAACGTACACTGATAGCATAATTTCCCTAACCCCACTTTCGGCCCCCACTTTCAAAGGATGTACCTAACCTTCTTGACCAGAGGTCCGGCGTCCGACTTGGTCTCTGAGCTCGCACTCGCGTACGCCTCGTGGTCCGCCGCTTCTTCGCGGTCCATTTGGGCGTTGTTGCGAGCGAGGCAGTACCGGAGGACGAAGCAGAAGAGGATTGAGATGGCCGTCATGATTGAGTTGGTGACGAAGGCCGTCTGGGGGGGAACACAATGGGGTGAGTTTTGTGAATGGAAAAAGGAGGGGAAGGAGGCGTACGGTGTACTTTGGGGCGTCGCCTTTGGGGTAGAGGTAAGGGCTCCAGATCTGGGCGACGTTACTTTTTAGAGGAAAAAGAGATGGATGAAGCGTCAATGACTGGTACCGTCGTAGGGCCTCGGAAGCAGAAACGGAACCACGTACCCAAGCGAGTTGATGATGGCGTACGCGGCGGCGCGCTTCGCACGAGGACGAGGGAAGCAAGACGAGATCCAAGCCAGACAGACGTTGTAGGAACCGAACAGTCCGCCGAGCATGAGGAAGAGGGAGAAGTAGCGCGGACCGGTCTTGGTCGTCACGGCCGAGATGATGAACCTGAGGAACGTTACAGTGTCAGCGTTTGAGGGCGGTCGGGGACGCCGGAAGGGGAATGAAGGAGGTTGTTGAGGGAGGAAGTAGGCTTACCCGACCATTCCGACAGCGAGAGGCAGTGCGAGGTGGAAGCATCGTTCGGGCTTGCGGTCCGACATGCGCGAGATGACTGTTTGGGAAGATAGTGGTCAACTCGAATGAACAAGAATAGAAGGCTTGAGGTACCTACCGAGAGAAAGGACCGTGGTAAGGAGGTAGGGAGGGGCCGTGAGGAGCAAGCTGTCGGAAGGGAAGAAACCACGTCAGCAACGCCCAGAGCCGGTAGCTTTGGCTAGGGACCCGAGACTCACGTCATGGTTTTGTTGTAGCCGAAAGTGTTGACCACGGTAGGGAAGAACTGAGTGACGGCGCCAGCGGTGGTCTTGGTGATGATGATGATCGCCAGCATGTAGGTCTGACGAAGCAAACGAGTTATCAACGAGTAAGCGACCAGGACCAATAGGGCAGCGCTTTAGTGGGAAATGAACGTACGCGGTAGTCTTTAAGAGCGAGTTTCAGACTCTGAACAAGGGTCATGTCGTCCTCGTCCTTGCTGCCGACGTCCTTCTCGAGGCGGTACACGGCCATCGCTTTCTCGCGAGTCGAGAGGCGTTTAGTCGTCGCTGGGTAATCAGGGAGGATGAAGACGGTGGCGAGGGCGAAGACACCGGTAATGGCACCCTCCTGTAGTCATGGTCAGCGGCTTTTCCGAGGTTCTAACAAGAGCCTAAGCCTCGACGCACGATGATGAACAGCCTGGTTGTCGGCCAAGTCATTAGCCACAGCACCAAGATAAACCGGGTTCAAAATGAGACCTACCACCTCCAAGACTCAAGTCCGAGTGCACCATCAAGACCATGCTGGATACCAGCTGAGATGAATCCGGAGAAAGCGCCAGAGAGGAGGGATCCCGAGTAGAGGAACGCGGTGCGGAACGCGAGCTCTTTCTTGGTGTACCACGACGAGAGAAGGAAGAGGGCACCGGGGAAGTAGGGAGACTCGGTCAGTCCGAGAAGCACTCTGACTGCAAGGAGTTGGTGGCTGTTCAGAGTGTTCGGAATTAGCAAGAAATTGACGACTCGGCTGGTGAGACGACGCACTAGTTCTTGACGAAGGCCGTGCAAAGCGAGACGACGCCCCAGACCAGGACGCAGCAGGACAGGTAGATGGATGGACGGGAGCGAGATAGAATCATGTTTGAAGGTATCTGTCCGCAGATATAACCAACGAAGAGCACACTGATCGCGGTCTGGATGCGGGCACGTGTCATCAGTGTCCGGGGGGAGGGGGTAGGAGGAACGTGGCATAACTGACGTTGAAGTTGGTCCCTTCCATTCCCAAGTCAGCTTCAATGCCTTGGACACGAGCCGAAGCGAGGGCGTTGCGGTCGAGGTAGTTGAGGATGAGAAGGAAGAACAGGGCGGGGAGGAGCGTCCAGTCAATCTGGATGTCATGCAAGAAGTGAAGGTCAGATCATTGCACTGAAGCTCAGAGAAGTGAAGGCAGATGCTCCAGAGATGGCTGGAAGGTTACACGGTGTGACACGTACCTTGCGAAGAAGTTTTGCTTCCTCTTGCTTGAACTCTTCCTCGCTGAGGAGCATGATCTTGTCGATCTCCGACTGGATGTCGGCGACCTGGGGGGCTTGGATACCTCCCACAGACTCGAGGTGAGCCGTGGTGAACTTGGTGTCGGCCATCGTAGCGAAGGTTTAGGTGCTAGCGGAGGCGTTCGTGGAGATGTGGTGGCAACTGGGCTGTGGAGGACGAGGGGTGGGCGGAGTGGGCAGGCGATGGGGTAGTGATAAAGAAGAGGAAGAAGAGAGACGACTGGGGTCCCACAAGCTAAAAGGATGGGAGGAATGGGGACCCAGTCCGCCCCCCTCGCGGGCTCCGCACCAACGACCGCAAAGTCTGCCAGGTGCAGATACAGACTCCGACCAGTATCTCCTTTGTCCGCAAATCAGCTGATGCTGTCAAAGTAGAAAAGAGGGGAATGCCAAGACATGAGAGCAGGTCGACAGCTGGCCACAGCTGGAGCGATTCTCTGGGCAGCCTCGGGAGCCTAGAAGGATCGCGGGCGGCGGCCCACGAGCTCGAGATTCATGCGGAGTCGTCAAGACGTGTTCAGGTCGTCGAAAAAATGGCCTTAAAGCATGGGAGTAGCAGGCGTCGTATGACTGAGAGAAAGGGTACATTTCAGCTGTGTGTAACGTCCTGCACAGCCGTGACAATGCACAGCCACGCCACGCTGTGCGGACGACGTGGCTGCGACGGAGTTTGCCAGTCCGCTCCGTCTGCCGCAGTTTGATGGAGCACTACGACAACTTCTTAAAAAACCGATCTAGACTTTAACTGTCGTCACGCTACAGTCCAAGGGCACGCCAGAACCAGCCTTCGCCGATGAGTCCAAGGGTGCGGAGCAGCATCCCCGCGTCCAACACAACTCCGCGTCGGCGTGGGGAACTCCTTTTTGCCGGCTGATTCGGACCTCTTTTCTTCTTCTCCACATCTCCAGACTTCTCTTTCCTTCACCTACCACCCGTCTATCCTCGATCACCATGGCCCCCATCGCTCTCGGAGACTCTCAGCTCGAAGGCTGCGCGCCCCCAGCGATCACCAAGCCATCCTACAAGATCGCGTCTATCCCTGCCGACGGCATCGGACCAGAGGTCATCGACAGTGCTGTTGCCTGCCTCAAGGCCATCGCTAAAAAGAGCGGCAAGTTCTCGCTCGACTTCACCGACTTTGACTGGTCGTCCGAGGTCTACAAGAAGACCGGCTCGTACTTGCCTCCCAACCACCTCGACATCCTCCGCCAGTTCGATGCCATCCTGTACGTCGAAGGCTTGACAGCTCGCTTTAACGAACCTCACTGACGTATTTCACTGTAGCTTCGGAGCTGTGGGAGCTCCCGACGTTCCCGACCACATCTCTCTTTGGGGTCTCCGTCTGGCCATCTGCCAGCCGCTCCAGCAGTACGCCAACGTCCGGTGAGCTTCTCTCCCTCTCTTTTTTTTGAGCTCAAGACACTAATTCATTATCCTTAGTCGTACTCGAGTCCTCCCTGGCACCACTTCCCCTTTGAAGAACTGCAAGCCCGGGGACCTCGACTGGGTCATTGTCCGTGAGAACTCGGAGGGAGAGTACGCCGGCCAGGGTGGTCGCTCTCACGCTGGCTACGACCACGAGGTTGCCACTGGTAAGCTCACTTTGATGAAGCTCTTTTAGCCTGAAGTAGGACCAATAACTGACCTTCGCCCGCAGAGGTTTCGATCTTCACACGTGTTGGAGTCCGTCGCATCGCCCGCTTCGCGTTCCAGCTCGCTCAGTCCCGACCTCGCAAGATGCTCTGTTACGTTACCAAGTCAGTTTAAATTTTCATCAAAAGTCTGCATGCTGGCGATTCTGACTAACAGTGCCGCATTCATAGGTCCAACGCCCAGCGCAACGGTATGGTGATGTGGGACGAGGTGATGAACGAGGTCGCGAAGGAGTTCCCCGACGTCACGTTGGACCACATGCTTGGTGAGCTCACCCTTCTTTTCTGTACATTTAATTACCTGTAATGCTGACCAGCGACCATGCAGTCGATGCGATGACCGTTCGCATGACCCTTCACCCCGAGTCGCTCGACACGATCGTGGCCACGAACCTCCACGCCGACATTCTCTCCGACCTGGCCGCCGCTCTTGCCGGCTCCATCGGAATTGCTCCTACCGCCAACCTTGACCCTTCCCGCAAGAACCCCTCCAGTAAGCTTCCTCTCCTTCAAACCCTCGTCGCGACGGTGCATCCGCTGACCTTTCGTTCCCCTCGCAGTGTTCGAGCCCATCCACGGCTCCGCTTTCGACATCACCGGAATGGGTATTTCCAACCCTGTCGGCTCGCTCTGGACAGCGTGTGAGATGCTCGACTGGCTCGGGGAGCACCAGGCCGCGGCGGACCTCATGAAGGCCGTCGAGGCGGTGTGCGAGAAGGGCATCAAAACGAAGGACCTTGGAGGAACGGCGAGGACCAAGGAGGTGACGGCTGCTGTTGTTGCTGAGATCTTGGGTGCTTGAGTTTCTGTTTCGTAGTGTGCATCTGTAACCATTGGCTTTGAGATCTGCTTTTCTTGCACGGAGAGCGCTGTTGTAATAAGCGGAGCGTTCACGGGCAGCTGGTGAAGTCAAACTTACATCCTTTCCGAAAGCAGATGAGTGACCATTCAGTATCTGAGCACCGACAGGTTAAGTTGGTATCCATTGTTTCACAAACACCTCCGCCACAGCATGGCCACGTGTTCCTACTAACGACGCCTAAGTCCGGATGGCGCCGGACCAGCTGCATCGTAACCATGAGTTTTCCTTGGAATATTCATTGCGTAGGGGCGTTACAAAAGCACATCATGTGACGCTCTTTCGCGGCGCCGGAGCGGAGTCCTCAGTCTCCGCACGCCGTCGCGGAGATGTGTGCGTTGGGGATAGTATCACCGAAACACATCGCAGTGCACGTTACAAATGCGACTAGAGCAAACTAGTAGGAAGTTCAGCGTGTTCCGCACAGCTCGGAGACGCTGGACCCGAATCTCTCCGCGATACGGGTGCCCCAGACTTTGTGGTTCTTCTCCGTCCCTTGCCGTCCGTTTCTCTTCGTTGTTCAACCTACTGGCCGGACAACTTCTGCCGCTACAACTACAACTTCTACTTCTTTCTAGCTCACAATGCCCGCAACACTCATCGACACCCCGGCTCGCGTGGGAATCAACGGGTTTGGCAGGATTGGTGCGCTCTCACATGAGCAGTAGGCCAAACACTGAGCCGTGGACTGACCAATATGTGCTCATTTAGGCCGTGCTTCCTTTCGAGCATCTTTGGATCGCACCGACTTGGTTGGTGAGCCTTCATTCCCATTCGGATCCGGTGCTGCTGGAGCAGTTGGTCTTCATGCTGACGTGTTCCTCATCCGTCCTCCCTCAGTCGTGGCCATCAACCACACCGCACCGTCGCTCGATTATCTCCTCCACGCCATAAAATACGATTCCACCCACGGCACCTGCAAGCACGCCGACAAGCTCGCAATCGTCGACGGTGCGCTCGTCTTTGACGGCACACACCGGATCGAGCTCTTCTCCGAACGCGACCCGACCAAGCTTGATTGGAGCAAGTCGGGCGCAGAGTACATCATTGAGTCGACGGGAAAGATGACGACGGTGGAGCTGGCGAGCCAGCATATCCATGCGGCCAAGGGGAGAAAGGTCGTCATTTCGGCGCCGTCGAAGGATGCTCCGACGATTGTGGTTGGCGTCAATCGACTCAAGTATCAAAAAGATATGGACGTAGTGTCAAATGCAAGCTGCACCGTAAGTTTCTTTGCCCTTCTGCACGAAGTCTTGAATTCTGTTTTCACACGCTTTCCGCCAGACGAACTGCTTGGCGCCTCTGGCGAAGGTGCTCGAGACCAACTGGGGAATAAAGACGGGAATGATGACTACTGTAAGGAGAATAGCCCTCTTCATCTGGTCTCCGACTTGCCGAAAACCTCTGACATTCAACACTTTTACGCAGATTCACGCCTCCACTTCATCGCAACCGATCCTCGACGGGTTCTCCAAAAAGTCTCGTCGCCTCGGTGAGTCAGCATTCCGTCGCTCATTCTCCTTGAATTGGAAAGCACGAGCTCATTTGTCGCTTTGATTGTTTTCAGGCCGTGGTGTCGGGTCTAACATCATCCCCACGACGACCGGCGCTGCTAAAGCCGTCCAGCTGGTTCTTCCGGAGCTCGCCGGAAAGTTCACAGGTAAGATCCACAAAGTACTCCACCCTCTTCAAGTACAGGCCGTCTTCTGACGTGCAACCTCGTTCTAGGCATCTCCGTTCGCGTTCCCGTGAACAACGTCTCCGTTCGTCCTATTCCCTTCTCGCCGGGCGCCGCCGCCGACTCACCAACTGACTTGCACCCATCCTCTTCTTCTTGCAGATGGTGGACCTCACCGTGACTTTCAACAGCCCTGTCGCCTCCAAAGAAGCTCTCCTTGAGCCCCTCCGAGCCGCGGCTGCCGGCGTGAGCCCCAACGCCGCGGGCCCTTTGTCCAACATCATCTGCGTGAACGACGACGAGCTGGTGTCGTCGGACTTCTTGGGGTATGACCAGAGCTGCATTGTCGATGCTGGAGCGACTGTGATGTTGGACGATTACACGGCCAAGATCGTTGCATGTGAGTGATCTTGAGTCTCCTTCCTGAAATATGGTGTGGGGGGTGACGTGGCGCACAGATGGACGGGAAAGCTGACCTTATGAGTGACATGTGTTGCTTTCCCTGCATAGGGTATGACAACGAGTGGGCCTACAGCGTCAGGATTCTCGATTTGATCGCATACATGAGCAAAGTCGATTTGGCGGAGTGATAAGGCCACTTCTAGTGATTCCACGTCTTTGTATGTTCCCATAGTACTTTCAACAAATTGTCCAGTAGTTACTCAAAACTTGCTTGCCCAATTTCGCCGGTTCCTCAAGCCGAATGACGCGTACGGCCGGTCCACAGCCAAAAATTTATAAAGACTTATAAATTTTGGGGGTCCACAGCCGCTGAAGCAGCGCGTTCCACTGCGCGGGGTACAGTAAACAACGCAACCGCGCCATTTTCTTCCCCAAGTCCGAGTCGTGTGCCATTGCATTTCTACTCTGCTTCTCTCACATCTCATATCTGCACACCAATGTCCTCCTCCACTCTCACACCAACCACCCGGATCGCGCTCACGACTCTCGCGGTCGTGTTGTCGGGCCTTGCCGTCCTGCGGTGGCACGCGAGGTCGCGCCATCATCGTGGCCCGCCGTTCCCGTTCAGAGACGCGCCCCTCCTGCCGCCTGTCAAGCCAGAAGTACCGTATAAGAATCGGATTGTGCTCATCCGACATGCTGAGAAGCCGGGCATGGGCGCGATGGGGCTGAACGAGGTTGGCAAGCGGAGGGCTCAGGCGTTACGGAAGGTCAGTCAGGCGTTTCGCTGCAGTCAGTTTATTCTAGCTAATTGACGAATATACGTGACTTGTAGGTGTATGGAAAAGGAAGTGGCTTCGACTTCGGCTTGATCTTCGCGACGCCGCATGATGAGAAGACGAAAGAAAGGGAAAGGACGTTTATGACGGTGGCTCCGCTGGCTGAGGATCTCGGACTTGTTGTGGACACCAGCTAGTGAGTGATGGTTTTCAGAATCTACTCTTTTGCTTACTCGAGCGTGATTTCCTCCTTGCAGCGCCCACAAACCCGCGTCGTTCCTTGCGGTCAAGATCGAAGAGTTCGTCAAGACATCCGACAAGGATATCCTTATCTGTTGGGTAAGTCAACATGGCTTTGAAGTGGTCATCAAGCCATCCTGACACCCACCAACAGAAACACCGCGAGTTGCTCCCCATCTCACGAGCGCTCGGGGCAGCGATTACACGTCACTACGCGTTCGAGAGGTCTGTCCCCCCAGTCCACCTTTTGTCCTCATCAGTGATTTGACTGGGAATAACTGCACAATTAGAAACGATGTCATGTGGATCATGCAAGATCACGAAGTCGTAGAGAAGCGGTCGCAGCACTGCCCGGATCTCGACGACGAGAGGACCGGCGTGGACGACGTCCACCTTGCTCTGGAGCCGCTCTAGGTCTCATAGAAATAGAACATGGAGTGTAATTCTCATCTAACCATCTAGACAGCTTTGAAGTATCTACATCGTCCCTCAATAGCCCCTTGTACTCATCTCGACCCTCCCGACACCCGCACGTCTCTCCTCCTCGTCCTCCACCACCTCCCTCGCCATCTGCACCTGGTTACACACGCAACAAAGGCTGGTGCAGCAGTCCCCAAATGTACCGCCTTCAATCCTGTAGTGCTCTCGAATAGATCTGTTTGAGAGTGGCGATGAGCGGCGCCACGTCGAGGGGTGCGAAGAGGACGGACCCGCGAAGCAAGCAATCGAAAACCCAGCTCAGGGTGCCTCCGGTAACCGAGTGCACCGCGAGGTACGCACAGCACGGCCAAGAAGTATGGAAGGCGCCTGAGAAGAAACGTCTTGAGTGCTCGGTCGGTGTGGGAACCGCGACGACGCGTGGACGAGAAAGACGGACCATGACACGTCTCTTCTTCGGCTGGGACGCCGGAGGTCGAGAGACTGAGGAACGAGCGTCGAGTGCGGCCGTATCGCTGGCATGGTCTATTGGATCAAGATTGCATCTTGTCAGCCCGCTACTTGCCTCAAACATGTTGCTCATGAATCCAAACCACGTGCCCGCAAAACGCCCCAAGCACGACCAACGGCGTCTCGCAACACGAACACAGCTCGTGCTGCCACTCGCCTTGCCTCTTCTTTGAGACTGAGGCGTTACGATACCCTGGTTGAGGCTGATAAGCTTGAGCGGAGGTCGTCATCGGTGCCACAGCGGACGGTTGATAGCAAACTTGTTGGGGGTAGTCGTGCGGAGGTGGAGGAGGAGGGATGGGCTGGGACTGGGACTGGTAGGCTTGCTGACGGTGAGAGCTGCTCATCCTGGTTTGTTGGCTGCAAGAGAGAAGGAAGAAGAAAGATGGTCAACATGACAGCTACGCACGCCCGAACCCTTTCCATCCCATCGAGCAAGGTTTCGCGCAACCCCAGACTCCAAACCTAATCATTCGGTTTAGCGCGTTCGCGTTGAGTACCACCACTTCGGGAAGCGGAGTTAGGCTCTCGAGTTGCTTTCCTCGTCGAGTAACGCTCGGTGCGTTTCCCTGAGCAGAATACAAGAGCTGGTGGGTTGAGTGACGTGCGTTGGAGGAGTCCAGGTGGTTGGTGCTGGAGGCCAAGCAGGGAAGAAAGCCAAGCACAACACGTATGGGGACGAGTGGGAAATAGGAAAAGACTAAACAACAAAACAGGTCTTGATGCATCTACCTAGCCTGCTTGGGCCTGGTCGAGTCGTGAACACCTGAGGGCGTCGTCAGGCGCTGGGACAGGAGCAACACGCAACACGTAGAAAGTAGGAAGAGCTCACAGTCAAACAACTCGATTACTTCCACGCCGCTTTCTCGCAAAACTGTTTCTGCACTCCTCAGTAAACGCTTACGTGGCGGACCCTGGCGGCCGACGTTCGCCGCGGTTGCGTGCCGCACGCTCAAAGTGGTGTACCCCCGTCCGCCCGCTATCTCCTTGACCCCCAACCACGACTTTCCATCAAGCACGATGTCAAACATTCTTACACCAGAACAAGTGAAGGTTCGACAGCAACTGGGACGTTACGAGCAGCTGTTCGACCCCGTCTTTTGCGCGTTCTTCAACGAGCATATCGCAGGTCGCGCCGCGTCGCATCAAGGTCGGTACTGTTTGAACAAGTAGGATAGGTTTCAGGACATGAGCTCATTTCCTTCACTTCTATTGACAGTATCTATCGAGGAACTCCGAGCCAATCCCGCTCTCTACGCCGTCAAAGGAGCGCCTCCGGAAGCGCCTTCCATCGGCAGAGAGTACGACCTCAAATGCCCAGTAACGACACCAGAAGGCGAGATCACAATCAAAATCTACGAGCCGGAGTCCGCTGGGGAGGAGAAGGTGGAGCCCAGGGCTCTCTACTACCACACTCACGGTGCGTCGACGGCTTTGTTTACTTCTGTTCGGGTGCGGTGAGGATAGGTCAGAGGTGGAGGGAAGCGGGAGCTGATGTCAAAGGTGCGTGGTTACAGGCGGTGCTTTCTGCGTGGGAAGAGCGGGGGCAGACGCCGCAATCCTGAAGATTCTCGTCAAGGAGCTCGGAATCGTCGTCGCTGACGTGGACTACCGACTCGCACCGGAGTTTCCATACCCAACGCCAGGTGAGCGTTATTTTCTGCAAGTATCCACAAGCGGTGTCTAAACATTTGTGACCTTTAGTGGAGGACGTGTGGGAGGGCTTCCAATTCGTGCGTCGTCCTTGTCTCTCTTCAAACGAGCAGCCATCACCAACGTGGCTGACCTTCCCCTCCGGCCCTCCCAGATCCTATCTCAAGCCCAGTCCCTCAACATTGACCCCACCAAAATCCTCATCGGCGGCGTCAGCGCCGGCGCGAACCTCACCTCCGTCCTCGCCCTGCGGTACCGCAACCTCGCCCTCTCTTCCTCCACCCCCCTACCGCCCCTCCTCCTCCAACTGCTCATAGTTCCCGGCGTAGACATCTCCATAATCTCCTCCGATGGTACTCTCCACCCTTCTGCTCCCGAGTCGTACAGGTTGTACGGGGATAACCCGATCCTAGGGGAGGATAGGAAGACGTGGTCGCTGGATCATTATCTGGGCAAGTCGGGGAGCGAGAGGAGGGAGAAGCTGAAGTGGAGTTGGGAGGCCTCACCGTTACTGGCGGAGTCGCATGCTGGGGTCGCACCCGCTTTCATCGCTACGGCAGAGTTTGACATCCTCCGCGTGAGTCTGTAGTGTTTCTCTCGTCAGGCACTTCGCGGAGCTGATGTGAAGTGGATGAGCAGAACGACGGAGTCATGTACGCGGAAAAGCTGAGGAAGGATGGAGTCAAGGTCAAGTATGAGGAGTACAAAGGCGCTGGACATGCTTTCTCGGGGTACGCGGGGCTGTGCGACGAGTCGAAGCGCTTGGTGCGGGACATTGTGGAGGTGTTTAGGGAGGTTGTGGCGTAACTTGCCGTCATCTATGAAAGCGTGACTTTATGAACTACACTTCGAAAGGGGGCTATGTGAAGCCTCTATTTTCTGTTCTGGAGCGGAAACCCTTGAGGCCACGTGGTAGATCTGTGACAGGCCGCAAACAGGCTTTCAACGCGAATGTTGGGACAAAGCTCATGGAAAGAAAAAAGAACATTCAGATGAGTCTTTTTGAGAATCACGGAGTTCTCTGGAGAGAGGGCAAGAGTCTGATTGGGCCTCACGTCGGCGGGTCAATTGACGTGGCTGGTACAAGTAAAGAGGTCTAGGTGAACGAAGTTGGGCATACCCAAGACGGTGTTCCTTTCAAAACATTTTTCATCTGAATACCACTAGTTCATGCTTGCGCCTTTCCAGCTCGTGCGGATGGACTTCAAGGCGTCGGAGGCAATGGCCTTGCCCGAAACTCTGTCCCGACGCAACCCCGACAGCGCCTTCCTCTGCTCGTGTGCTTCCGCCTTCACTTCTTGCACGACTTCGCTCCCGTCCCAACCACCACCACCACTCAAAAAAGATGTCCACAATTCGCCCCTTCGTTCGGCAATTCAGCACCACCCCGCTCCGGAGCGCCATCTCGACCGCCGGCCGCCCGAAACGCTCTGCAACGACCTACGGCCTCCCTTCTTCGTCCATCTCGCCGCCGAGAGAGGAGTGGCCGGCACGCGAGTCGACAGATACGAGTGGGCACCCGCTGTGGAGGTTCTTCCATGAGAAGGAGAGCTTGACTGTGCCGGATAAGAGGAGGGACGATTCAGGTGCGTCGAACCAGGGGCGGCGGCAACTTTTTGACGAGTGCTGCTCGTGCTGGATTGGGAGGAGTTTGGGACGGTAGCGAAGTAGCAGGAGTGCTGATTCGCCCAACTATGATAATCAGGACGATCTTGGGCCGTGTCGGAGCTGCGTCGCAAGTCGTTCGAGGAACTGCACGAGCTGTGGTATGTTTTGCTCCGCGAGCGCAACGTCCTCCTCACCCAGCGCGAGGAGGCTCGAAGGCTCAGGGTGGACCTCAACGGATTCAGTCACCATGGCGACAAGCTGAAGAGGGTCAGTCCTTTCTTCTTCCTCTTCGTATCGCTTTCCGCGAAGGGCCGAGTGCGGTGAACGAAAGGAGCTGACGATAATCGTTTGGGTGCATACAGTGCCAGAAGTCGATGGCGGCGATCAAGGCGACTCTTTCGGAACGTAGGCATGCGATTCTTGATGCTGCCGAGATCCTGCGCGAGCGGGGCGACGTCGACGGCGCGAGGAGAATATCGGGCGAGGCGGACAGGATTGGCGAGGCGGAGCTCGAGGTCGAGAGGGACGTGGTGCAGGCTGATGAGGAGGTCGTGCTGAGTGAGAGTAGGAAGTGAGGGGAAGGGAAGGGTTGTTATGCATGTGTTCGATACGGACAGAGTGGAGGTGAAATGCTGAGAGGAGAGAGTTGTGGGGACTTTTTGCGGGAAAAGGAACGCCGATGTCTATTTAAATTGGTGAGCGAAGGCTGCTGAACATCAGCCCTCTGTCAGATCAAGCTCGCTCCCTCTCACTTTTCTCTACGGTCTCAGACGGCACCGCGCCTTCACGCAACACGTGGTTTCTTTCATCAACAACTCTGGTGGCACCGACCATGTCCCAACTCCTTCACTTTCTCCTGGACCGACTTCCTGCTCTTCCACTTTCGAGTCTGTTGATGCTCCAGCTCTGCCTAGGTTCAGAAAGCCGCACTCGCTTGCATCGCCCTGCTCGCCGCTTGCTGGACAACGCGGCGCTCTTACGGTATGACTCGCGGTCAGTGTAAACTCAAGGTTTCGACAAATTCATCAGCAAACTCAACAATGAAGGACTTGGTAATTGAAGAAATTTATTGCGATTCAATGATCACACAAACCAGTTTCGCGGTCGACGCGCTCAGACGGTGCGTGCCGTGCGGAAGGGAGACGGTCTGGGCCGCAGCCCCCCGCGCTGTGGCATCGAAGGGCGGTCGCTTCGGCTGCCCCTCCAAAAAAAACTCTCTACATTTCTCTCTGCTTCTCGCCACTTCCCCTTCCATCCTCCTCCCTCCTGTCATCCCAGCCGCGAAGATGGCAGCCCAACAGCTCGACTTTTCGCTCTTTGGTGGCGCCGAGATCCCGCCGCCGTCGCTGTCGACCTCAACGTCCACGCCCGCGTCGACGTCCGCGTCGTCCACCGCCGGCTCCGAAGACGAGATGACGGCCACCGATATGGAGCAGGACGGCGAAGAGAGCAAGGCGAACAAGTACAGGCTCGCGGGGGAGGAGTGGGCGCCGCGTAAAGTCGTGCCGGAGCAGGACCCGAACGACTGGTTGTGGATGATGACGGAGGAGCCGCATCGGAGTAGGAGGAAGGCCATCCTCAAGGCTCATCCTGAGGTGCGTTTGGGAAGCTTCCTACTGGTCCTTGATGCGAGGTGCGAGGATGGCCATGGCGCGACAGGGGCGGCCTGCACGTGGAACGGCGAGAGGACGCGAGGAGGACTGAGAGCTGCCGCGACGAGGGACGCGTTGTTTGGGATAGAAGCTGACACTGTATCTCATGTCTCTATGCAGGTACGGAAACTGATGGGAGCCGAACCTCTCACGAAGTGGGTCGTCCTCTTCGTCACGATCCTCCAGTTCAGCATGGCGTACCTCCTCCGCAACACCTCCTTCAAGAACCCTTGGTTCCTCCTCGCGACGTACGTGATCGGCGGCACGGCCAACCAAAACACCTTCCTCGCCATCCACGAGATCACGCACAACCTCGCGTTCAAGGGCGTCAAGACGAACCGCGTGTTTGCGATTGCTGCCAACTTGCCGATCGGAGTGCCGTTTGCGATGATGTTCAAGAAGTATCACATTGAGCACCACAAGGTGCGTTGTTTCACCCGTTCAGCTCGCTGGTAAAGCTAATGGTGGGATGATCATAGTATTTGGGCGAGGACGGGATGGACACCGACATGCCCTCTCGACTCGAGCTCCTTGTCCTCCGCAATGTCGCCGGCAAGGCCTTCTTTGCGTTCGTTTTGATGTTTTCTCTCTCCCTATTACCATCTCTGACTTCCTCCCTTCCGTCAACAGCACCTTCCAAATCTTCTTCTACGCGCTCCGCCCAGGCTTTATCCGGTACCAAGCCCCGACGCGCTGGATCGCGCTCAACATGGCCACCCAGTTCTTCGTCGACTACCTCATCGTCAAGTTCTGGGGCGTCAATGCGCTTATGTACTTCCTCATCTCGTCGTTCATGGCGGGTAGCTTGCACCCCGTCGCGGGACACTTCATCGCCGAGCACTAGTCAGTCGTCCCCTGTTGTTTTTGGAAGGTGGAGAGTGGAAGCTGATGGCGGATCTTGAAACAGCTTGTTTGACGGTCATGACCAGGAGACCTGGTCGTACTACGGTCCTCTCAACATCCTCGCTTACAACGTATGTCCCGTAGCTTTCTTCGTGTCTCTTCTCGCTCACTCCTAACCTTTCTCCTCTCTTGAACCGAACAGGTCGGCTACCACAACGAGCACCACGACTTCCCCTCCGTCCCTTGGACCAAGCTTCCCGAACTGCGTCGCATCGCGAAAGAGTTCTACGACCCCCTGCCGAACCATCCCAGCTGGCCTGGAGTGACGTATAGATTCATCTTTGGTGCGTTTCCATATGTTTTCCTAAATTGCGATGAAGTCGGGCTGATGGCTGACGGGATTGGCGCACGTTGTAGACCCCACGGTTGGGATGTGGAGTCGTGCGAGGAGGGAGGGGAGGAACGGCGCGAAGGGTGGTGATGGAGGTGGGCAGGATAACGGGACTGCTGGAGGGCTGAAGGATGAGTAAGTGGAGCACTTGGAGTGAGCGGGATTGGGTTGGAGGTTTAGATTGTAGCGCGTCGTCGAAGTGCATGTGGAAGCGATGGACACTTGTGTTTTGTTTTCGTGTTTATGGGTGATGATGGTCGTCTTGAGGTGCGGTGTGAGATAGTGGAAAAAAGAAAGCCATGGTTGGCTCGAGAAGCGTCCTTTCAAAGCAGTATGTACTAGAAAAAATGAGCTTCTGCTTCGGCGTCAGTGCAACGTGGCCCTGCTGACCTCGAAAGTCGCGACGCGTCTGGATCCGAGCGCGCGTCGCCCGAAGTTGACTTTCGCCCGCACGCGCTGTCCCTGGCCGGCCTTGACATCCTTCCCTCACGTCGCCAGCACCCTCTCGCCCTCGTCCACAACTTACATCAAGAAGTGCGCCAAGCAGCGAGGGAGATGGGGTCCAAGGTCCTCGCTGTCGACACTCCCGTCGCGTCTCGCGTCCTCCCCGCCGCGGCATCGTCGTCCCAGACCAGCGCCTCGTTCTCGCACCCTCGCCACCTCCAGAGCCAGGGTCAGGGCCTTCACCCCGCCGAGACGCAGGGTGATGATCGATCGTTTGGGGACTCGTACGCCGAGCAGTACTTCGATACGCAGGCGAGGGCTCAGCTCGCGGCGCTTGGGACGAGTACGATCTCGCGCGAGGCTCAGGAGCAGCAGTCCCTCCACCCGGCCGAGACGCAGGGCGATGACCGGTCGTTTGGCGACTCGTGGGCGAATGGATACCTTGGGACGCAGGGGACTAGGGAGATGGAGGCGTTGCGCGAGGCGAGGAGAGAGGCGGAGGACGAGCGCGGAGAGGGACGAGGAGGAGGTGGAGCGCAAGGCGTGAGCTCGAAGGTTTTGGTCGAGAGCACGCCGGAGGAGAACAAGGAGGAGGAGGAGCAGGAGGAGATTGACGAGATTGACGACGACAGCTACGTTGATCGGGATCGAGTCGGTGCAGGGGCGCCTGGTGGGGAGGCCAGCGCCGAGCTGCAGGAGGGCGAGGACGACAGGAGTCGCGGGAGAATGGGAGGGGGTTTGGAGAGTCACAAGGGAGCATCTGTGGGCGGGAAGAATGCAAGAAGTGTGGAGGACAACAGAGACGACGAGGAGGAGGACGAAGATATCACGACGTACACGACGCAGAACGACAACCACGACCGGAGCGCCGACATGGAGTTCACTCGCGTCATCTCTCAGCCCGCTCCCCTCGATTCCACCTCCACTTCTAACTCCAACGACAACTACAACGACTCGGCTGCGCCGAACCTGTCGCCCGAGTCGCAGAAGGAGAACCCCAAGCCCTCGCGATCGCCCTCGCACTCCGTCGTCGCCTCTGCCTCCTCCTCCCCTACAAAACCCTTCGCGCTCAAATCCCGAGCGACGAACGTCCACCTCGAGGAAACCGCTCCTTCGACCGCCGCACCTTCCTCTTCGGGCGCCGTCGCCGACATCCTCATCCACAACCGCTCGTCGCCAAGTAAATCGGCGACCAAGGCGTTCCACTCGCTTGTACAGCCCCCAAGCAGCTCGGCAGCTGAGACGGAGCCGGCCAGTAATCCAGACGAGGATCTGACGAGGAGTGCTCTCTTCTCTCCGGTCAGAGCTGCGAGGGAGAAGGGGAAGACGAAGGAGCTTGAGAGCAGTGGAGGGACCGCAGAAGGGGACGTGTCGAAAGTGAAGTCGTGGCCGGATG
This sequence comes from Pseudohyphozyma bogoriensis, assembly GCA_024364755.1. Lineage (NCBI taxonomy): Eukaryota > Fungi > Basidiomycota > Microbotryomycetes > Chrysozymaceae > Pseudohyphozyma > Pseudohyphozyma bogoriensis. The sequence continues at coordinate 129,163 of JALBUQ010000042.1, forward strand.
TTTCGGTACGGAGTGGGGGAATTGATACGTCTGGAAGTGGCCCCGAGGTGTGTTTTATTCTTTTGCAGGTTGGTTCGTGCTTTCATTGACGACTACGGGCTTTTTAGACCTCGACGCCGCTCTTCCCCAACGCCCCTCCACCCGCGCCTCTCACTGCCGCGAAAACCTACCCCGCCCTCACCTTCCTCGAAACGTCTACCCTCCCGCCCTCCGACCTTCCTCCTCCATCGAAACCACCAACCTCAGTTTCCGCAAAATTCATCTACCAGTCGGTTGCAGCGTTCAAGGAATTCAAGCCAAAGCCGGAGAAGAAGAAGAGCGACTCGTGGGGGAGTGACGAGGAAGACAGTCTCGAGCAGGAAAAGGAGGGGGAGAACGAGAAGGGAGAAGACGAAGAGGACATGTCGATGGATTTCGGTGCGGAAGGGCAGGACTCGAGAGCGTCGACGCCGAGACCGACAGCACCCAGCACGGCAGTCGATAGCGGTGACGTGGAACAGCCGCAGGACGAGTCTCTCGCCAACTCGATCAGCGCATCTGGTCCTTTTCCAGCTCATCAACCGACACAGCCGCAGGAAGAGTCTCTCGTCGAGTCGGTGTCGGCTTCTGGCCCTCCGCCCGCTCACCAACCGACGCAGACACAACCCGAGGGCTCGTCGCTCGAATTGTCGTTCGCTCGACGCGGCGGACCCCCGTTGTTCAACCCTCCAGCTTCGGACAGCGATAGTCAGAGTCAGAGCCAGAGCCAAAGCCAGATTCGAGATCAGAGGGAGTCGAAGAATACGTTGATGGAGATTTCGGATTTGAGAAGTAGCTTTGAGCAGCCGACGCAAATTACGGTCGAGGCTACGCAGGTCGAGTACGACGTCGACAGGTACAACGATGGAGGAGATACTTCTGAAGGTGCGCTTCCCTTCCTTTTGTGGTTCCACTGATTTCAGGTGCTGACGACAGAGCTTCGTGATAGATCGCTCGCTCCCGAGGTTCGCGTACGAAACGACCGACACAACGTCGACCTCGCGCCACTCTGCGCCCCTCAAGGGTCGTGAGCTCCGTCGCAAATCTCCACCAAAATCATCCGCCCCGATCCCACTCGCACCGTCAGGCGAAGTCGAGGAGACCCAGCCGGAGACGATCCCAGCGACACAGCACGAGGAGAGCATGCCCGAGTCGTCGCCATACGTCCCGCTTCAATACGCCCACTCATCGCCCAAGGCCGTCGCTGCTACTTCCTCGTCAGTCTCGCGGAGAGCGAGTCCACCGATGTCTTCGACTTCCGCTCCAGCACCGTCGATCCAAGCATCTGCGTCGACCGGCGAGCCTGCGGCGGGCATCTCGTACAACAGCGTCGTTCCTGACAGCGAGAGTCCCACGCAACCGGCTGAGGAGCGCGCTGCGGCTACCAGAAACGATGCTTCCACATCTACGAACGCCGTCGAAGAGGACGATGAGCAGGACGAAGCCTCGGCGATGGATGTCGACGGAGGAGTGGACGTCGACGTGGCGAAAAGGTACTCCTCACCAGAAGTCGTCAGGCCATCGAAGGGCAAGGGAAAGAAGAACGTTGTAGGAGGGACCGCCACGAAAGGGAGGGCGCCAGGGAAGCAAGCTGTGCCGACGAGAGTCAAGGGCAAGGGCAAGGCGCGCGAGGTTTCGCCGGTCGACGAGGAGGAGTCGTTGGACGACCTCGACCTCTTGAACGACCACCAGGATCCATCGAAAGGATTGGCGATGGAGTCGCTCGATGAGACCAACTACGAGGATCTGCCGACTGCCAACAACGCTCGTCGCCGTTCAAGTGGTCGTCAGGCTACGGCTCCTCCACTTCCACCTCCAGCTCCCGCGAGTCGCAAGGGCAAGAGGAAGGCTGAGGAAGCCCAGGAGGTCTCAGCGCCGAAGAAGCGCCGGAAGTCGGTTCCTCCGCCGCCGCCCCCGTCTCCGCCGAAGAAGAAGGGTGGACGACCTCGGAAGAACGCCGCAAGGGCGTCGTTGTCGGGCGACGAGTCGGACGCGCCCGTCGCTGGACCTTCTCGAGGAGTCAGGTTCGCCTCCAACGAGCCTATGCGAAGGAACAGCTCTCGTGCGTCGACGGAGGCTTCTGATATCAAGCCAGCCACGAAGGGCAAGCCGCAGCTGCCAGCATCGGCACCCTTCACTCGCGTCTTTGCGATTTGGAGAAGCGACGCGTTCATCTACCCGGGCACGGTCACGCGAGTCCTCAGGGACGGGCTCGATGTGACCTTTGACGACGAGTCGACCGCGAAGCTCAAGTGGGAGGAGGTTCGGAGGTGCGAGCTTCTGAGGGGCGATTACGTGCGCTATCGTGGCGGCGAGGTCGAAACGGAGACGCAGGCGGAGACTCTCAGTCAAGACATGCGGGTCATGAGGGTCGAGAAAGGCGAGACGGGTGAGGACACGACGGGAGAACTCGCGTCCAAAGACATCGCGGTCGTGACGGAGCGTGACGTGGCTCTCGCGGATCAGGCGTCGGCGCGGAAGGAGCGACTCGTCGTCGAGGCGCTGTGCATCCAGCCTCAGTACGGAGCTCAGTTCAACAATCGGAAGCTTACCGCCGACGACAAAGCTCGGTTCCGAGGCCTCGAGCAAAAGCCACTCGGTCTCCTCCCCGTTCCGGCACCAGACGTTGCCCCTGCCGTCGACATCAACCCGAAAAAGAACGCCATCTTCTCGGGGATGGGGTTCCTTGTCACCAAAGCGCCTACCACCTCCCCGTCTCCATCAGAAGGAAACGGCGACCACTCGCCTCGCAAGAAGCCGCCTGTGAAGAAGGACCCGGACGAGGGCAAGGCCACCCTCCTCAGGCTTATCGAGGACAACGGAGGAACGGTGTTGGACCTCCGCCAGCTCTTCAACGTCACGACGGAAGAGTCGGGCGATCTCGGCGTCAACTTCCCCATCGCGGCGTTTCACGGCCTCGACACCCTCCTTCTCCTCACCGACCGCCCGTGCACTACGCCCAAATGGCTTGTCGCTCTCGCTTTGGGGATACCTTGCATCAGCTCAGAGTTCATCGGCCAGAGTATCGCTGAGGTGAGCAGTCCCCGTACTTTTCCTTGCTAGTCCTCGAGCACGAGTGGTTGAGCTCTTTGACCCACAGAGCACTCGTCTCGACTGGAGGCTCTTCAACGTCCCGGCAGGGTATCTCAACGAGTTTGAATCCTACACTCTCGGCAGCCAAGCCAAGGTTCTCTGTCGCGACGGGTTCGACATGCCCTCGCTCAAGGACGCGTGGAACTTCGGCGGCGTGTTTAAAGGTCGATCGCTGCTCTTTACGCTCGCCAAGAAGGGGAAGAAGACCCACGAAGTAAATTCGTGTCCTACCGTTAAACCTTCATTCAACAAGCTAACGATTGTTTGTAGTCCAACACCCAAATCACCACCCTTCGAGCTCTTCTCGCTGCGGCGGGCGCGAGGAAAGTAGACTTCATCGCCAAGGCCGAGGATGCCGCCGGTGCGGAGTGGTACGACTATGTCATCCTTGAGGAAGGTCACTCTTCGACAAAAGCGCTCGGTCAGCACCCAGGCGTGAGGCGACTCGATTGGGTGAAGCAGTGTTTGATTGCGGGACGTTTGTTGGCGTGAGAGAGTGGGGGAGCGCTTTTTTCACCGCTTGTGTAGCTGTTTGTTGTACTCAATCCCAACGCTTGTTTTCATTGCTGTCTGCCGCGAACCTTCTGTTGACGAGCATGATCCCGACGACAGATCCTCAGATGTCCATGCGCAGAAGCACCAGGACTGGACGTTGCATGACGAAATTACGTGGGTAGCATACTCTGAGTAACTAAAAGTAGAGAAACTAATCGAATCTGTGACGCCGTTGCACCTCATTAAAATCGACTGTCCATTGACAGCACCATCCGCTTGCCGTGTTGTCCAGCTCTCTTCCTCAGTTCCTTGTAGTTGTGCAACGTCGTATCGTGCACTAAGAATGTCGATCAGCCTTCTTCTTCTACGGTAATCAAGTATGATGTACTCACGGAAGAACCCGACGTCTAGTCGTAAGCGGCCAGCGACGTCCGAGATTTCAAGTTGGTAGTCGCTGGTGTCGTGAGGCGAGGTGGCGTCGAACATCTTGGCGTGGGCCTGGATCTTGAAGTGAAGCTCATGTCCAGTCGTTGAATGGTGTAGCTCTATGCTTCATGGTCAGATCAAGGCTTCTGTGTTCTGGTGGAAGCTAAAGGCCCACCAGTGAGATCACGAGAGGTCAGCTGGAGCGCACTGTCGAGGCCTCGGCGGTTGTGCTCGCACGCTTCCACTAGGGCCGTGATGTGCCTTTCCATCTTTTCGGGTGCGTAAACACGGATTTCGGGCGTTGCGCGGGCAGGCATGCGTCCATCATGGGCTGAAAGATACGCCACGTCAGCGTTCCTCGAAAGGTCCCAAAGCTGCAATACTGTGAGACGGACTCATGTGGCATGACCAGACGCATTTGGCATCTCCAATCTTGGCATGCACAGTGAAGGCTCCATCCTCCCCGGGTTGAAAACGATCGTGGACTGTGAGAGGCAACTGGTCCCGCTTCGTACTGACGCCGTTCAGCGCACGTTGCAACAGTCGGAAATCGATCGACGGCTGTTCGTGGATCTCGCCGTGAGGCCACCACGCCGTTTGGTGGGTCTGAGCAAGTGGGCTCCGATGCATGGGGGCTGCAAGGGTCACAGTTAGCTCCGCCCGCAGCTTTCTGTTCCTCGAAAACCATCGAGCTTACTGCCAGGGAAATGGGCAGACGAGGCGCTTCGCGGGGACGTCAATCCCAGCCCGACTCCGGAGAATGTCCTGTGAAGGCTTGGTTCTGGAGACGTAGGAGAAGCACCAGGTCGTGGAGACATCGGGTGCCGGGTAGCGCGCGGAGACGTTGGCGAGGGATGTCCGAAGGTGGATTTCCTTGTTAGCAGAGGGCTGTGCACCTTCTCCTGAGAGTCCTCTGCGTCATCCAAACAACATAAGTTTCCAGTATCCCGCTCGTCTGTAGAAGCACTTGCTATAGAACAAAGCCTTGACACGTGGGTGTCGGTCCGGGCCGATGATGGTGATTTCCGTCTCGCCATGGACCTCGAGGTCTTCCAGCTCAGAGCCAAGCTTCGGAACCGATGCAATAGCTCCAAACTTCAAGTGTTGAGGAGCGGCTTGAATGGTAGTACGTCCTGCCGATCCTAGCTGAAGTCAGAAACAGGTACGGGCCACGCCAGGAGAGCCACGCACGTGCTGCCAACTGGCTCTTATAAAAAGGCACAGAGGGGGTATAGGTCATGTTGAACTCTAGCATGTGCCTCTGACTGCGGTTACATCTCTCAACAAGGGCCTGAAGGGCGTGCTCGGTGCCAGCATTGCAACTGAACACGCTGAGGTGAGGGACTTCTCCCCTGTCCGCTATAAACGAGTCCTCAGCCAATGAGTTCCTACGGAAGCGTAATACACCTACTTTGGGAGTAATCCCACTCAAACCTCATTCCCAGGAACACTCCTGAGACCGCCTTCCACAGCTTGAGCTCCTTGCCGGGGAGGTGGCCCAACGCCGGTTTGTTGAAGACCCTGTCGATCGAGCACCGGAACGAACTTTGGTCATTCGGCCACAGTGCGTGATGGATGTAGTGAAGATCTAGCTTGGCGCGTGCTTCAAACTCATCAGGAGGCGTAAAATTGGTAGCTGGTTCAGGAGAAGGGTCAGACTTTCGTGGCGCTTTGGAGCGGCGGTGCACTTGAAGGAAAGCGCTTGAGCTTACTGAGATTCTTCATGGTCGGTGAGGGATTCAAATGATATCAGAAGCTGTTCAAAGTAAGGGGAGGAGAACCCCTGCCGAGGGCATCGCAGGCCGAGAGGAGAGTGCGGACGCTCCTCGGACCCACGAGCGGCGCCCGCGAGGGAGCGGTGCAACATGATCAGGAGTTCCCGCCCGACCACGCTCTTGCGTATTCAATTTTTGACTGGGTCCTTCACTTGGGGGAGAGAAACGAATCAAAAGGAAGCAGACAGCGATCATTGACTTACACGGCCCGGGAGGCGATGCAACACATTTGGGCTGACGAGAGAGAATGTGCTCAAGGTGAAAAGCAATGTCAAAGCTCAAAATAGTATGCAAAGATCACCTTTCGTATTTCTTGGAGAACTGAGACGGACCGGACTCGCGACCGAGGAGGACAGCACCACACGTGCACGTGGCCTTTTGAAGGTGACTGAGCGAAGCTTGGGTGCGTCTCCAACCAGAGCAGGAAATGCAGAGGACAATTAAGCTTCTGGAAAGGCGCACAACTTTGGCCCGTTCGTAAAGAGTCGAATTTTGATGCGAAAAATGAGGGAAGAAGAGCCGACGGGGGCTGTGGACGAAAGTTTCGCGAAGTGGCGACGGGGGGTGGGCTCGCGCGCTGTTGAACAAGGGGCCCGCCTGGGCTGACTTGAGCTCCTTCTGTCCGCGTTCGCCTCCCGACTGACGGTCACCTCCACCCAGCAAGGCGACACCCACAACTCGCACGACTTTCCAGGGCTCAGACTAAAGGTCCCTCAGAGCCCGCCCACGCCCAGGTTCGTCCACTTCTCGCCGTCGTCGTCGTCGTCCCAGGCGACGGCACGGTCCAGCGTCAGCTCCGCTCACGCCCTCGTTTTTCTCGCGTTCTTTTCGCAGCGTTTCATACCCAGACTCGACACAGTCTCGTCGAGACTCGATTCCCCAGTCTAGAGGAGCAGCAACCCCTCGAACACGATGGAGGTGAGCACCACAAACGTTCCTGTCCCCTTCCGTTTTCGGGGGTGTTGGTTGAGCAGCGCGAGTACGACCGGGCTTGCGCTCGGCGCACGGGCACGCTCGGAGGGCTCACCGAGCTGGGTGCAACGCGTATGGGAAGGTCGTGCAATGTGTGGGCGTGTTGGGCGAGCTGGGCGCGACTCGGGAGCGCGGGATGATCAGGTGCACGACCGTGGTCCAACCCGGCCTTGCGGGGCCAGTCTCGCCCTTTGTGGGACTTGGTGGACATTCGTGGCAGGTAGAGATACGGAGAAGGTTGTGGAAATGGCGCTGGAGGAGCATCATGGTCGCAGGGGCGAGCACGAATGAGCGAGGCCGCGACATCATCAGCTCGTTCAGCATCGTGCGCACGAGGCCGCCTCACCCCCACACGACCATTTTTCTCGCATTCAAGGTCCCCTCTCTCGTGATTGTCCTCGGTAGCTAACTAGTAACACTGTTCTGCTGATGCCTTTGCAGGGAATTCTCAACTTTGCCGCGCCGCTCGACGTCAACTTGCTTGATCGAGTGGCCCAGGTCATGCTCACCGGCGCGGGTGGCGAGGTTCGTCAACGCGTCATCTCCTGCTCGCCATCCCCCCTGTTTTACTAATGATCTGATCGTACCTCGTGCCAACAGCAAGCTCAGGCGCAAACGACCCTCACCCAGTTCCAGGAGCACCCCGACTCGTGGCAGAAAGTGCCCGAGATCCTCGAACAATCGCAGAACCCTCAGACGAAGTACATCGCCCTCCAGATCATGGACAGGCTCATCAAGAGTCGGTGGAAGATCCTTCCGGAGGAGCAGAGGAGCGGAATCAGAAACTTTATCGTCGGCGTGATTGTCAAGAGCTCCGGAGACGATGCGACGCTCAGGAGAGAGAAGGCCTACGTCAACAAGTTGAACCTCATCCTCGTTCAGATCCTCAAGCAAGAGTGGTGCGTCTTTTCGTTCTCTTTTCTTGACGGCGCGTAAGGACTGGCTTTTGAGAGGGGAGGAGCTGACTTGCTCTCACGTTGGGACGCGTTCACAGGCCCCACAACTGGCCCACGTTCATCCCGGAGATCGTCGCGTCGTCCAACGCCAACCTCTCCATCTGCGAGAACAACATGATCATCCTCCGTCTTCTGTCTGAAGAGATCTTTGAGTTCTCCGCCGAGCAGATGACGACGGCAAAGACCAAGGCGCTCAAGGCTCAAATCGTGCGTCTGCTTGTTATCTTGTGATGAGGGAGGACGAGGGATGGTCGGAAGCTAACAACTGTGATCGCCGGCAGTGCCAAGAGTTTTCGGAGGTGTTCAGTCTCTGCGTCGAGGTGCTCGAGAAGGCCGACAAGCCTTCGCTCATCAAGGCTACGCTCGAGGCCATGCTCCGCTTCCTCAACTGGATCCCTCTCGGCTACATCTTCGAGACGCCAGTCATCGACTGTCTGATCACTCGAGTTCGTCTTCATTTCTCTCCGACAGCTGAGGCTTGAAGCTGACGCGCTGTCCCGACAGTTCCTCGAGGTGCCAGAGTTCCGCAACGTGACGCTCAAGTGCCTGTCGGAGATTGGTGGCCTCTCCATCGGCCCCGAATACAACTCCAAGTTCATCATCCTTTTCAACCTCGTCATGACCTCGATCAACAAGATGGTGCCTCCATCGACCGGTTCGCCTCTTTGTTGCCGTCCTGCCCGCTCTCCAGCTGACTTGCCTCGCGACTGCAGACATCGCCGGCGCCTACGAAGCCTCCAGCGACTCCGACCAGGAGCTCGTCCTCAACCTCGCACTCTTCCTCACCAACTTCCTCTCCGCCCACGTCCTCATCCTCGAAACCCCTCAACACCGCGACCTCCTCGTCAACGCCCACCTCTATCTCATCAAGATCTCGCAAGTCGACGAGCGCGAGATCTTCAAGATCTGTCTCGAGTACTGGGCCAAGCTCGTTGCGGACCTCTACGACGAGATGCAGAAGTTCCCGTTGAGCGAGATGAACAACCCGCTGTTGAACTTGAGCTTGGGAGGAAGCGGAGTGTTTGGTGCGGGTGGTCAGCCGGCGACGGGAAGAAGGGGGATCTACACGGAGGTTCTGTCGAACTTGAGGCTGGTTATGGTGGAGCGTATGGCCAAGCCTGAGGAGGTGCGTTTATTCTTTCGTCGGGTGATTGAGGGTGGACAGAGGAAGGGGAGCTGACCGGAGAGCATTTGGTGACTGCAGGTGCTTATCGTGGAGAACGACGAGGGCGAGATTGTTCGGGAGTTCCTCAAGGAGATTGACACCATCGTCCTATACAAGAGCATGCGAGAAGTCCTCGTGTACCTCACGCATTTGGATGTCGTCGATACCGAGATGATCAGTGCGTTCTCTTCGGGTTTCTCTCCAGCAAGAGACTTGACGAACTGATGGGTTCGGCCGGGGAATGCAGTGACGGAGAAGTTGTCGAAGCAGGTCGATGGGTCCGAGTGGTCGTGGGCGAACTTGAACACGCTGTGTTGGGCTATCGGCTCGATCTCGGGAGCGATGAACGAGGAGACGGAGAAGAGGTTTTTGGTCACTGTCATCAAGGGTGCGTTTTTTGTTTTGTTGAAGTTTTTGTTCTGATGATGTCATGCTTATGCCCTGTGCTCTCAATAGACCTGCTCGGCTTGACGGAGATGAAGAGAGGAAAGGACAACAAGGCTGTCGTGTAAGCTTTGCTTGTCCTATCACACCGTCCATCCAGTTGACCATTCACTTTCTTTTCAGCGCGTCGAACATCATGTACATCGTCGGCCAGTACCCACGCTTCCTCAAGGCGCACTGGAAGTTCCTCAAGACGGTCGTCAACAAGCTGTTCGAGTTCGCGCACGAGACGCACGAGGGAGTCCAGGACATGGCTTGTGACACGTTCATCAAAATCGCTCAGAAGTGCGACGCTTCCTCTTCGTAAAGCTAAGGGTGGATCATTGACAAAGGCTTCCCTCGCAGGTGTCGTCGTCACTTCGTCATGCAGCAGTCGGGCGAGCAAGAGCCTTTCATCGACGAGATCCTCCGCAACCTCCAACGCATCACCGCCGACCTTTCCCCCCTCCAAATCCACACGTTCTACGAGGCCGTCGGATACATGATTTCCGCGCAGCCCAACAAGCCTCAGCAGGAGCCCCTGATCGCCAAGCTCATGGAGGCCCCCAACGCTGCTGTTCGTCTCCTTCGCCTCCGTTATAGGACTATCGGATGGCTAATGACACACTTCGAATCAATAGTGGGACGCTCTTATGGCTCAGGCTGCTACGAGCGGCACCGAGGTTCTCGCTAACCCCGACAACATCAAGGTCCTCTCCAACGTCCTCAAGACCAACGTCTCCGCGTGCTCCTCGATCGGCACCTTCTTCCTCCCTCAAATCGCCCGCATTTACATGGACCTCCTTGGTCTCTACACCGCTGTCTCTGGCATCATCAGCGCGACGACGGCCGAGCAGGGACTCATCGCGACCAAGACGCCCAAGGTCCGAGGATTGCGAACGATCAAGAAGGAGATCCTCAAGCTTGTTGGAGAGACGTACATTAAGAAGGCCGAGGACCTCGAGCAGGTCAACAACACGCTTATCCCGCCGCTCCTCGAGGCCATCCTTGGTGATTACAACCAGAACATTCCGGCCGCTCGTGATGCCGAGGTGCTCAGCGTGATGGTCACCATCGTTACGCGGTTAGGTGTAAGTTCTGTTTTTATACTGCTTTTTAACGCACGTAACCTGACCTTGTCGTCGTCACTCTCCCTCAGTCTCTGATCACGGACAAGATCCCCGCCGTTTTGGACGCCGTCTTCGAGTGCACGCTCAGCATGATCAACCAGGACTTCACCGAGTGGCCCGAGCAGTGCGTTATGGTCTTCTCCTTAAATTGTGCTTTCTCGGAGCTAATGCTCGCTCCCGTCAACAGCCGTCTCGCCTTCTTCCGCCTCATCCGCGTCATCAACCTCCAGTGCTTCGACGCGCTCCTCAAGATCCCGGCACCACAGTTCAAGCTCGTCATGGACTCGATTGTGTGGGCTACGAAACACACGATGAGGGACATCTCCGACATCGGACTGAAGTGAGCTTACTCCTACAGCGTCTGACTCGAACGAGAGCGCTGACGTGGCGTTCCCTCTCATTCTAGCGTCTGCGTCGAGCTCATCGACAACATCGTCGCTGCCGGCCCAGCAACGTCGAACGGATTCTTCCAGGCCTACTTCCTTAGCCTGCTGCAGGACATGTTCTTTGTCCTTACGGATACCGACCACAAGAGTGGTGCGTTTCATGTTTCTCTCGAAGCCTTTGGGAAATGGCTGCTGACCCTCCGCGTACGTTGCAGGCTTCAAGTCCATCACCAGTTCGTTTCCTTCTTCTACTTTCCAGTTCCATCACCGAGACTGACTTTTTGGATCGTTTCTAGCCGTCTTGGCCAAGATGTTCCGCCTCGTCGAGTCGGGCGACATCCAGGCCCCCCTCTTCGACCCCTCCACCCACGACCCTTCGATGACGAACCCCAAGTTTGTCGCCGAGTACTGCGCCACTCTCCTCAAGTCGGCGTTCCCTCACCTCCAGACCGCCCAAGTCGCGTCGTTCGTCCAGGCGCTGCGAGAACAAAACAACGACGCCGTGCGCTTCAAGACGGTCGTGCGAGACTTCCTCGTCGTCCTTCGCGAGTACCAGCTCGAGGATACGGCCGAGCTCTTCGCCGATGAGAAGGAGGCGGAGTTGCAGAAGAAGCAGGCTGAGGAGCGTGAGAGGGCTATCGCTGTACCGTGAGTTGCTGTTCTGTTTGGTGAGCGTTGGGACGGTTGTGTTGACTAATGACCATGCTTGCAGGGGTCTTCTTAAGCCTTCGGAGATGGAGGAGCTGTAGGAGGAGCGAGCAGCGAGAGTTTGTGTATTTGTCTATAGCGCTCGGCGGCCGGGATAGGGGGTCAGCGTCAATTCTACTACTTCTTCTACTTTTTCTACACTGCAACCCAGGCATTTTTTCCAATGTGTGCGTTCAAGCTTGAGCCGAATTCGCCGAAAGCCGCGCGTTCAACGCAGCCCCACGGAGGAGGAGCGACTTGGACAGAGACTGCGCCGATCTCTCTCTGCTTCTTACCACTTGCATCGTTTCTTTCGATACTTCCTAAACGCTTCAACTTCGAAAATTCCATCAACTTGTCCTAACGGCTATCGCAAGTCCGTCACTGGTCTCGTCGAGCAGCGTCTCGTACTATTTCCCGACTCGACAGCTCGTCCTCGCCCGCCACTACCTCGCTTTCGCCAAGATGACCACGATCCAGAGCTTCCCTGCGGAGCTCATCCTCAAGATCTTAGCCTACACCGTCGACTCGGACAACTGGTCCGACTGGGGGCGCGTTCAACGACGACGACAGTTTCGCTCGACGGCGTTGGTCGCTCGGAGCTGGGCGCACCCGTCACAAATGCTTCTCTGGAGAATTATCCATGTGAGGAACAAGGTCGATATTGGCAGGTTGATCACCGCGACGCCTCCTGGTCTGTATCGCACTGAGAAGCTGCAACTCCACTCCCTTCCTCTGGAGGATACCTTGTCGCTGCTCCGTCATCTCAGGGGTATCAGCCATCTCCGATTATGCAGTTCTGAGATGACATCTACTATCTTTCTTTCGCCATCTTTGAGCGGTGCGTGGCATACTTCACCTACAAGACCTTACTCCGGGCTGACGAGCTATCTATTACCAACAGAACTTAAACGATTGGACCTTGTCGACGTCGATATGAACCCTCAGTGCTCAAATGCCGACTTGCATATTCAGCTGGAGAAGTTCACGGTTTTCGGTCCTCTACCACTCGGACAAACCCTCACCTCTCTCATGTCGAGCAGTCGACACTCGCTCGTCGACTTGACTCTGTCCCTCTGGTCAGAAAAGGGCCAAAAAGACACTTTTACCACCTTTCATCCAGTTTCCCACAATCTCGCTGTCTTGCGACTCACCACCTACTTCAACGCTGATCCAACTCTCCTCACGCGGTTTTACACCTCGTGTGGCACTCTCGACCAACTCATCCTTGGGCTTGACAGATCGTTCCTTGAGCCGCTTCTTTCTTCCACTCTTCGAGTCGAGACGCTTGTCCTGGACTCTTACTACACGGCCGGAGTTCCTGTAGGAGCGTACGTGACTCAACTCGTTGTGCAGCTGGTGAGCAACATGAGGGTTTTGGCGGGTAGGAGCTTGAAGGTGAGAAGCCGCGGGAGGTCGGAAGCGAGGGAGAGTTGGACTATGGTGGAGGATGCGTGCAAGGCGGAGGATGTTGCTTTTGTTTGGGAGGATTGGTGGGAAGAGGAGGCGTGACAATGACTACACGGAGAGTTGGGCTGGGTCGCTGGCGAGGATGGACGGTCAATCTTTGCAGTGGTAGTCTAGTAAAAAGAAAAACTTTTGATTCAACCTTCTGAGCGGCGCTTTGATTATCTGAAAAGCTGTTTTTCAGCAAGATTTCCCTGCTTTGTCACTCCCAGGTTTCGACGTTCGTAGCTTTAGCCTGCTCTGTGCCACGTCACTGGGATCAACGCGGATCGGCATCACAAGACCGCCAGGTTCCTACCACTTTTTTTTAATTCGATCCAAAGATATCTCCTTTAGTTAACATAGCTGTGCACTCACTGAGCTTGTGCTGGACGCATCGCGGCGGGAGGGAGGCGGGCGTCTGCGAGGCACAAGCGCGTCTGTGTTTCTCGGGACGGCGATAAGCTGGAACAAAGTAGAAAATCTGGGGCTACACACTGCTTAGCCGCGATGAAGAGCTTCTTAGCCGCCGCGTACTGTATCATCTTCGGCTCGAGACTTGTACTTCTCTCGCCTTCCTCGGCGCGGGGTCATCGCTGGGTCTGATGCGGATCAAGGTGGACCACGCTCCGCCAGTGGAAGGGAACAGCTTGAGTCTAGATGAGAAAGTACAAACAGGTGCGGACAATTCCTGGCGACCAACCGGGCCGTGAGCACAGGTTTCAAATCGGCGCCACCACACCAATCCACGTGTCGATCTCTCTCCGCCCCATGACTTCTCGAGAGCTTTGAAGCGGCCTACAACCCGCCCAGGATCCCCCGGTCTATAGCGGATGGTTACGGTTTATACGCCACTCGACATCCGATGGTGCGAGTTCTGCTTATCCTCCGCCTTTCTGCGCTCGTATCGACGCCTTGGCTCTTCTGCTCGAGCGTCTTGTGACCGACCTTGGCAGGCGGGCGACTTTCCGCCCGTATCCCGGCCGACCACAAAAGGATGCACCGAGGTGTAGCAAGAGTTGGTTTACTCCGTGCACCTTCCTCTGTTGCTTCACCGCCTGTCTCGTCCCTTTCGTGTGGCTTTGACTTCGCCGCGTGCCAAGTCCCACGATGGCGTCCGCTCCTCCTCCCCCAATGACCCACGTCCGCCCAAAGAGGCTCCTCGACTTTATCTGGTGAGTTTCATCCTGTTGACATTTCAATACAGTCCACTTCTTCCTCTAATTTGTCTCAAACGTGCTCAGGGATGCCGACACTCACTTGAAGACGCCCGAGGAGCGCAAGCTGCTGTTCAAGATTGATCTCTTGATTCTCCTCCCCATCTGTCTTTCGTGGCTCATGAAGGTGAGCCAGCTTCTGAATCGAATAAACATAACATGCTAAGTCGCTCTCGCCTTTGCAGTACATTGATCAAGTAAGTCCCTCCACACGGGAACAGCATCGTGAGAGCTGAGCTGACATTCTTCCATTGACAGATCAACCTCGCCAACGCTTACGTTAGTGGTATGCGTGAGGACCTCAAGATTAGGGCTAATGAATGTGAGTTTGAATTTCTTTTCTTCCGGTTGCGGCAGCGGCAGCTTTCCTTCATGCCCAGCCACTGACATCCCTTACCGCTCGACAGATACCGTGAGCGGCCATCGTCTTGAAATCCAAATCGAAACATACTAAAGCAACAAGCAGTACATGGGAATTTGCTACAACGTCGCCGTCTGTATCTTCACCCTTCCGGGCTCCATGGCGTACGTGTCGACTCTTCCCCTTCCCTCAAAGATCACACCACTTACCTGCCTCCGCCTCTCGCAGCATCACTCGTATCCGACCTTCGACTTTCCTCGCCTGCTGTGAGCTCGGATGGGCGGCCTTCACGTTCGCTCAGGCTGGTGCGCAGACGGTGCCTCAGAGTACGTTCAGGTCTGTCCTTGAAGGAGCACACGTGTTGACCTCACTTTTGTCGTTTCCAGTGTATGTCTTCCGCTTCTTGGTCGGTGTCTTCGAGTCGCCTTTCCAGACTTCCGCTGTCTTCGGTAGGGGTTTTGTAGTGAGACTCGTCCGCCTCCTCATGCTGATTCTTGAATCTACAGTCATCGCTTCCTGGTACACGCCACCCGAGCTCGCCAAGCGTGTTTCTCTGTACTTTATTGCTGGTGAGTTGTCTTCAAGAATTTCTGCCCCTCCGCTTCCATCGTCTGACATCATTTTTCTTCTTCTCCGAAGGTCCCGCTGGATCGTATGTACCACTCATGGCAAGGGGAAAGTGTTTACGGGGCTGACGCAAAGTTATCTTCCTCAGCGCCTTCTCCGGATTCATGCAAGCTGCCATCTACCGCACTTTGAACGGACGTCTTGGACTCGCCGGATGGCGCTGGCTATACCTTGGTACGGTCCTCTTCTGCGAGCGCGCGACCCCAAGCTAACACATCGACGGCAGTCTGTGGCATCATGACCGTCCCCGTTGGAGTCGGCCTCTGGATCTTCTTGCCTGACTACCGTACGCTTTTGTTCTTTTTCTCTACTGGCTGTTTGAAGCTAAGACATGGTGTTCCCAGCCGACAACTGCCGCTCCCGCTTCATCACCCAGGAGGAGCGCACTCTGGCCAAGGAACGCTGCAGCAAGGCGGGAGTCCGAGCTGCCACCGGAAAGATGGACCTCAAGTTCCTCAAGAAAGTTTTCACGTCGTGGCGCTGGCCCGTCCTCGTAAGTGATTCATTGCGCTGCGAGCTGTACCACACGCTGACGTGGCTGTTTTCTAGGTCTTCGTCTACCTCATCTACGCTCTTGGCGTTCAGGTACGTTTGGATTATTTTGGCGTTGCTGAAATTCCGGTGCTGATGTCACTATTCCTCTCCTGTCGCTTCCTTCAGAACCTCAACTACTACGCCGTGTGGCTCGCCGCTCACGGATGGTCCGTCACCGACAGGAACGTGCTCGTCAGTGTCGCATGGCTCCTCGGTGAGCATCATCCTCCGCTTTAACTTGAGAGCTTTTTCTGACTCCACGGAACTTCAAAGCTCTCCCTTTCGTTCTTCTGTACGCGTGGATCTCTGACGCGACGCAGAGTCGTTTGTGGCTCTGCGTCTGTCCTCTTGTGGTCGCCTGGATTCCTATGGGCAGTAAGTCAAGGAGTAATTCAAGTGTGGGCAGCGGCACTAATCTGTTCTATTTCCAGTCATCGCCATCCACCCCGCCAACGTCAAGTTGATCCAGGTTGCCTTCTTGTTTTCGGAGGTGGTCTTGATCACGCACGTGTTCTACACTGTGGGTCCAACCGCTCCAGCCTTTCCACTTAGAGCGCATACTGACTAAACCTCTCAATGAAGTGGATTGCCGAGATCTGTCGTGACGACGCGCAGGAGCGTGCCTTCATCATGGGCTCGCTCAACGCCTTGTTCAACGCCTGCAACGCCTGGCTCTCGATCGTCATCTTCAAGCAGACCGAAGGACCTCGCTTTAAGAAGGGCTTCTGGACCGACTGGGGTGCGTTTCTTTTCTTTCGCTTCTTGTGCCGGGTGCAAAGCCGCCCGCCCCCCTTTAGTTTCGACGCTGACCCTCATTCCCATCCTTTTTCCGCAGTCTTCATCATCCTCTGCATCCCCGGCTTCTTCCTCATCGACTACCTTCACAAGCGCCAGCTTCGCCAGGAATCTGAGAGGGGAACCACGGACGTCTACTCGGAGCCTGATCACGACTCCAAGGAGAAGATTGATGGCGACGCCGACGTCCCCGTCGTTGTGGCTCCGACGCTCTCAGCTTAGTAGGGACTCAGAATTGATGGGAGCGAGGAGAATGGAGTTTGGAATAAATTTATTGGATCGCGTCTCTACTTTGCACCTTCCCTGCGAAGGTCTGGGAGCAAGACTGCTTCGCTCGCACAGCCCGCCCTGGCAGCGTCAAAGCTGGCCGGTTCAAAGTTGGACACCCTTCTGCTTCTGTCTCTCTGAGGCACAACAGAGCTATTTTTTGCTCTTGTTATAGTACAGTTGGGTTGCTCACCCAGCGGAATGAAATGCGCTTTCGCACGTCACATCATTTACCGTGCCACCTCTACAAGCTCCAAGCCGTTTCGCTGACGTGGTGAACTTCAAAGCGCCGTGTCCCACCGTTGAGGAAATCAAACCCATTCAAGCAGGCCATCAGGCCTTCAAGTAAGCGTTGAATCTTTCAACCACAATTTCCAGACCAGCACCCACGGAGATTGGCTCAATCCTTGCCCACGCTGCGGCAAGGACTCCTGTCCCCGAGAGAAGACGCGCGTCGGCCCTTGCTTTCCTGTCATTCTCTTTCCCCGATCACATCCCACGACTCTTGAGGTAGCTCACGCTTAATCTCTTCTTGCTGACTATTCTCAGTCTGACGGGGTTGTCCGAGCAACAGGCGAAACTCCTATCAAAGCCCTTGCTTCCACGCAGACAAAAAAAAGAAAAGAAAAGGGAGCATGGCAGCCAATGGTCTGGGCTGCCCTATCATTCAATAAATCATGAGGCTAAATTCTCCTCGTTCCCCCAGGTTCCGTCGCTCAGTTGTTGATGAACGACCCCGCAAGCGATCCCGTCGTTGGAGTGGAGGAAACCCAGCGCCAGGTTCTCTACGACTTGCGCCTGTATGGTGAAGCTGGATGGGGGCCTGGAGTTTGGAGGTGGAACTAAGCTGAGGAGGTTGGACTGGGGAAGCAGGTCCATGAGTTGCTAGAAGGGTACGGCGAGGATGGCGATTTCGAGATCGAGATGTGGAAGGTGTGGGGGGAGTACGAGCGCAGCCCATTCATGTGGTGTAGAGAGAAGGGAGACGGTGAGTACAGGCAGTAATTGCTGATGGTACCCTGTCTGACTTCCTCTATTCATATCAGATGGTCGACAACTTTTCATTGGAAGTCAATCTAGCGAGCTCGGTGGGACTTATTTTGACAACGTCCTCGCCCTGCTCGGTCAGGGGAGGATCCAGCGCGACTGTGGCGTTCACCTCAGTGAGCGCTCCCATTTCGGGAGAGACAGCCACATCGGTATCTTTTGTTGACGTCTTTGCTTTCCAGACCGCTGTTCGTTCTGGGAGTTCAACACTCGCAACGTACACTCTGAAGATGAAGAGCCCGCGATCTTCCGCACATATCAGTGCAGCGTCGAAGCGACAAGGTGCTCATTCGACCTCCAGAACCGCCATTGGAAGGTCAACGACTACCAAGAAGCGAGTAGAACATGCGTTCAACTCCAGCTCTTCGATGCAAACGACGTTCACCGCCTCACGATTCACGTCATGAGTCCGTCCCTTCCTTTGATTTACCAGTGCTCAGACAAGCTTACCCATGTCTATGCTTTCGTAAAACTTTTAAATTGCAAGGGACCGTCTGAGGAAGACTATCCTCATCATACCGAAGCTGCAGAGTAGCGCGTCGACACTTTGTCCGAGGAAGGAGAGGAACGAAGATGGAGCCGTTCAAAGTGGTAGCCAGTAACTAGCGTCTGTCAACTTGACACTGAAGTTTTTCCAAGCCATTCCACGCTCCATTTGCACCGATTCGCCCTCCTAGACGCGAGAGAGCAGCAGCCGTTTACCCGCCACGTGTCTTTTCGCTCAAGGCCTTCGCGGTTCGAGATTCTGACCCGCCAAGCCTCATGCGCTGTCCCGGCACTCCTGTTCACAATTTAGAATGTATCGAGTCTAAAAGCACTATGCTTGTTGGACGTCACCACGCGGAGCCCACATTGCATTCTAGCCCACGCGCTTGACGACGCCGTCGACTGAAGGCAATCGCGCAACCTCTCTCCGAAAGACGGACGGGCAGGAATCGAAAGCAACACCACTGTTTCCAACCCTACTCCGCGCCAAAGCTCCTCACTTTCACCTCCCCACTTCTCGAATTGACCAACACGACCTCGCCCGTCTCTCTAAACTTGGGCAGCAAGACGATCCTGACTTTCTGGCCGTCGTCGCCCTCGAGCGTCGTCGTCTCGAATCTCGGTTGGTTGCCGATAAAGTAGACTCGAGGAGTTTGATGGAGGATGAATGGATCGTGGTTGGAGAAGGGGTAGCACCCTGGGTGCGTTTTGAGACAAGTTAGTTCAGTCAGGCCCCGGGGAAGAAGGTGGCAAGGAGAGGAGAGGACGAACACAAGGTGTCGGGGCACGTCGGTGCGATATGTGCCCACTCGAGGGTCTGTGCCGCCATTTCGAGTCGAGAGTCCGAAGACAGGTACTTGAAGATGTCGTCCAAAGTCTGACCCGACGTCCCCAAGAACCTAGCCACGACCCAGTGACCCAGGGAATCAGCCTCACGCCACCTTTTCGTCCTCGATGAGAGAAGTTGAACCCACCCAGAGCCACCAACATCACACCACCAAGGGTTACTTCTCATTGCGAATCGCTCAAACTGACCCGCTTCCGCGAACATGGCTTTGTGGATCGCTTGTTGGGGCATCGTCGGGCCTGTCGGATCGGTCTCGCCTGGCATGATGTCGACGGACATGGAGGGGAGGAGTGTGGAGAGGAAGTTGTCGAAAGAGGTTGTTGGGGCGGAGGAGAAGAGAGTGGAGTCGTAGCCGTAGCGTTTCTGGAGGAACGGGGAGTTCGTGAGGTCGGTAATGCGGAGAACGAAACGAAAGAAGAGCGGCTTACTGGTTTAGCAGCGTCTTCTGGATCGACTGTCGGTGTTGCCAGAGAGTTGCCAGCGATAATCAGTCGACTGACTTTTGTAGCGTCTTTTGCATCCTGCTCCCTCCCACCAAAACATCAGCACCACGTCACCCCTCGCGACGCAAACAAAACGACGCACCTCCTCATCACCCAACTCGCCCAACAGCCATTCCGCCAGCACATCCGCCTTCAAATCATTCACATCGTTCTTCCCCGTGAAGCTCAGCCCCGACACCAATGCGACCCACTCCCCCGCATCCTCTTTCGCGCCCTCGCCGTCGACCTCCATCCCGCTGTCCGCGATGTCGGGCAGCTCGGGCTGATGCGGCAACCCAGCGTAGCAGATCTCGAGGACCTCAAAGTCGCCTGTTGACGTCTCGGCTCCTAGTGCTGCCATGATCGTTCCTGCGAAAGCGTTGTGAGTTGTTCAGCTGATGGAGGGAGGGTGGCGGAAAGCTAGGCTCACCAGTGACAAACGTCCCGCTTCCACCGCTCACCCGATCTCCTACTAATCTCACCCTACCAGACTCGTCCTCGAGCATGATCTCGTCTGATGCCGA
This sequence comes from Pseudohyphozyma bogoriensis, assembly GCA_024364755.1. Taxonomy (NCBI): domain Eukaryota; kingdom Fungi; phylum Basidiomycota; class Microbotryomycetes; family Chrysozymaceae; genus Pseudohyphozyma; species Pseudohyphozyma bogoriensis. The sequence goes on from JALBUQ010000042.1 coordinate 149,322, forward strand.
ATGGAACTTGGCGAGAGGAGGTGGGGCGGCGATGTAGTGCTGGTAGTCCGAGGGGAGGTCGTGAGCACCAGCATGAAGAGCCACGAGAAAGGAAACGTACTTCACGAGCCAGGTCTTCGAGGACGTTTGGTTTGAGCGGCATGTCCATGTAGACGGTTCCGACGATGTAGCACAGTTTGCCTTGCTCGACGTCGAGGACGCGCTTGACGTGACGAGGCTTGTGTGTCGCTCCTACGGTTCACACACCAACAAAGCATCGTCAGCTTGCACTACATACTCCTTCCAACGGTATCCTCCTCCACCCTTTCCTCCCCCGTCGTCAACGAGCGCGACTGGGACCACTCCGGACGACGCGTCTGCTTTCCTCCGGCTCTCGCGCGCCTGTGCTCCTGCACGACCTCGCACCAGTCTCGCACGACCAGCAGAACACGTACCTGGCATGTCCTCCCACAGAGTCTTGGCCCTCTTCGCGACCCTGTTCCTGAGGTCGGCGAGCCTGAGCCAATACAAGTTGGCGTATTGCTTGCCATACTCGCGCCCGGTCGGCGGGACGTCGAACGCGGGGCGGAGGCCGTCGTCGGCCGTCGGCGTGCTGAACTCGGACAGAACACGAAGGGGCGCCGTCGACATGGCTGGAGATGGCTGAGCGGTCGGTCGTGCGAGCGCGCGTCGCCGCTGTGGAGGACGCAAAGACGCGCGCCCGCGCGATGCGTCCAAAGTTGAGCGAAGAAGTCGCGCTGACGTGGTGATAGAAGCTTCGTCGATCCATCTCATGGCCTCAAATACTCTGACGAACCAGATGAAGGTGATAGGCTGATTGCTCGTCCAGGGAGGGGTTGCTGACGAAAGCTCCACGTGTACAGCTGCCACGTGTGTTTTGATAGGGGGTCGTCGCCCAAAGTGATCGGGTCGCGAGAAGTCGGATCGGCGAAAGCGGGCGTCGAGGGTCAGACGAAGGCTTGGTGACGGACAAGTGAGTCGCAACAGCGCGCCGCCCTTTTATCGGCCCCCCGTCAGAACTTGCACTAATATTTTCCACTACAAAAGTGACTGAACTTCAGCCAGGTCCAGCGACCGTTGTCCTCGGCTCCCAGTGGGGAGATGAGGGTCAGTCTACCAGCCTGCCACTCGCTCTTGAGACGATCCTAACGCTGTCGGCTCGCACTTGTCGCACGACTTTGCAGGCAAGGGGAAGCTGGTCGATATCCTTGCCGCCTCTGCAGACATCTGCGCGAGGTGTGCCGGCGGCAACAACGCCGGCCACACCATCGTCGCGACCGTCGACGGCGTGCGCACCAAATTCGACTTTCACCTCCTCCCGTCAGGTCAGTCCCCCGCTCTTCGCTCGTTCTCGGGCTGGGTCATTGGTCGATGGAGCTGGATGGACCGGTGGATGGCGTCGTCCTGTCTGTACGAGCTTGGGGCGACGCGCAACGGCGAGCGAGGGACTTTTTGCGAGCGATCAGCGGCTCGACGGCCGGAGGCGGGCGGGCGCAAGCGTCGGATGAATCAAGGGGGCCAGCTCACACGGCGGACAACGGCTGGGAGATGCTGTCGGTCTGGCGAGGCAGAGGTGCCATGGCAATGCTCCAGTACACCTGCTTATCTCTGCCAGATTGTGACCCGCTCATGGTCGCCGACGGCGTTACTCGCTCCAGCCCGCGCTCGTTTTCGCCTTGGCGTCGGCGCACCCCAATCCAGTCACAGATCTCTCGTCCTTTGAGCTGGCCTCGCTGACTGAGCCTTTTCTCTTCGTATCGTAACAGGTCTCGTGAACCCCAAGTGCACGGCCTTCATCGGATCCGGTGTCGTCGTCCACGTTCCCGCCTTCTTCGAGGAGCTCGAAAACCTCACCAAGAAGGGTGCGTTTTCCTCTCTCTGTCTTTCGCGGTCGTAGGTGATGCTGATAGATTTCGTCACAATCCATCCACTATTCCAGGACTTAACTGCGATGGCCGCTTGCTCCTCTCGGACCGCGCCCACCTCGTCTTCGACTTCCACCAGATCGTCGACGGCCTCAAGGAAGTCGAGCTCGGTGGCTCGTCCATCGGCACCACCAAGAAGGGCATCGGACCAACTTACTCCTCCAAGGCCTCCCGCTCCGGCCTCCGCGTGCACCACTTGTTCGACGAGGACCTCTTCGCCGAAAAGTTCCGCAAGCTCGTCGAGGGCCGTTTCAAGCGCTACGGCCACTTCGAGTACGACACCGAGGGCGAGATCCTCCGCTACAAGGAGCTCGCCAAGAGGCTCAAGCCTTACGTCGTCGATGGTCCCACGTTCCTTCACAAGGCCATGCAGGAGAACAAGAGGATCCTCGTCGAGGGCGCCAACGCGCTCATGCTCGACCTCGACTTTGGCACGTACCCTTACGTGACCTCGTCGCCCACTGGCATCGGAGGAGTCTTGACCGGTCTCGGTGTCCCTCCCAAGAGCATCGGAGAGGTCATCGGTGTCGTGAAGGCTTACACCACTCGTGTCGGTGGCGGCCCTTTCGCTTCCGAGCAGCTCAACGTTCGTTCTCCCTCTCACTCTTTCAACGACCCTTGGCTGACGACCCCACCCTTTCACCCTCACTACAGGAGATCGGCGTCCACCTCCAGGAAGTCGGCGCCGAGTTTGGAGTCACGACCGGCCGTCGCCGTCGCTGCGGCTGGCTCGACCTCGTCGTGCTCAAGTACTCGCACCTCATCAACGGCTACACCGCGCTCAACCTCACCAAGCTCGACGTGCTCGACACGCTCCCCACGATCAAGGTCGCGACGGCTTACCACGTCGACGGCAAGCCCCTCGACGCCTTCTTCCCTGCTGACCTCGAGGTCCTCGAGAAGGTCGACGTCCAGTACGTCGAGTTGCCCGGATGGCAGACGAGCATCGAGAAGATCACAAAGTACGAGGACTTGCCGGAGAACTGCAAGAAGTACGTCGAGTTCATCGAGAACTACCTCGGTGTCCCTGTCGGATGGATTGGTACCGGTCCTGCTCGTGGTAAGTTTTGCATTTTGTCTTCTCTTTATCCCCGAGAGGCAGGAGGATTGACGTGGCTTCCTCGTTCGCAGAGTCGATGATCGTCAAGGAGCGCAAGTAGACCACGGTGGAATAAAGAAGCTTCGAACGACGTTTTAAGATATGGGCGAATGTGTTATTAGCAACTCTTTTTCCTGTGTAGTGACGTCCTTTTCCCCTTCAATTCCGCCCCCCGCCCCCACAACAATTCAATTCAAGACTGTTTCCCCCAAACACCAGGCCTGTGGCGCACACTTGAGAGAGATGGTGGTGACTGGGGTTGTCAGAATTCCAGCAATATCGGTACAATCAAATGCATGCCCTATGCAGCCTTCTTTCTACCTTCCTTTCCTTTCCCTCCCTCATGCCGCTGCCCGCTGCAACTCCCTCTCCGGCTCGTCTGCCACGCTGTGCTCGTTCACGACCGCCGACGGAGATTGTGGGAGGGCGAGGTGTGGTAGGACTTGGTTGTTGAACAGTGCTGCTGAGGCCGCGATGCCCTGTTGGAGGAAGGAAGGATTGTGAGCAAGAGATAGGGAGGGAGAGGGAGGAGGAAGCGGAACGAACATGCTGCATGTAGACGGCTCCGATGATGGCCTCGACCGACGAACCCCTCGACTTGAACAACCCCGTGAACTCCCCCTTTGGTGATCTCTGCAAACACCCACCAACAAAATCAGCTCTGCAGTTCTCCCGCCTCTTTCACACCAGCGAACGCAAGACGCACGACCTCTCTCCACCGCATCGCCTTCTCGAGCTTCCATTCCGAGCCGACAGTCGCGCCGAGTTCGGCTGTCGAAAGTATCATGTCGATTGAATCTTGTGTGAGTTTTGAGGAGGGGGAAGTAGTGGAGGCGGAAGGGGAGGAGGAGGAGGAGAGGTGGAGGGCGAGGTGCATTCGGAGTACTCGGCGACCTGGGGTGGACGTGGTGCGCGGTTCGTTAGCTCTCAGCTCCACCCAGCTGCCATCTTACTGCTTTTCTCGCCGCAATCCCCTCCCCTCCCCTGCCCGTCCCGCGATGTGCTGTCCTCCCTCGTGTCGCGCACTCAGACGACCTGCCGCTGCTGGGCTCGACGACCCGCACCCGGCAAAAACCTCGTCTCGTGCCCCGCGCTTCGCCCGGGATCCCACACCCCCAACACGAGCAAGCAAAACTCACCGATGAAGCTCATCTTCTCCGAGTGCCCTTTCTTGGACTCGTGGCCACAGCTCTTGTGCGTGAGCACGCGGACGGCGAGGTCGTCCTCGAGCGGGCAGCCGAGCGGCGAGAGGAGCGTCGAGAGGTGCGAGATGGCGACGGCCGGTTCGGGGGTGTACACGCGTGAGCCTGAGCCTAGTGGGTATGCTGAGGAAGTGGAAGGGGAGGACGACGACGACGAGGACGACGACAAGGGTCGCGCGAGCGCGGGAGGAGCACCTTGGAGGAAGAAAGCGAGGGTCAGCTGGTGCGCGCGCTGCCTGGACGGGTGAGGGGCGTACGGGAGCAAGGTGAGGAATTGATGCGAGTTTTGAGTGTTCTGAGGATACTCCGGCTCGTGCTCGTGCTCGCCATCGTTGCTGAGTGTCGTCGTGCGTGCGCCCGTGAGCGAGAAGCGAGCCCGAAAAATCCTGGCGGGCTTGTGAGGACGAGCGCGAGAGAACTGCGGGCTCTGGCCCTGCTCCGAGGTGCCGTTCCCAAAAGTGTGGATCAACGCAGTGTCGTGCATACTTTTCGGTACTTGAGTATTCGTGTAGCTCAGTACTCAGTAACATTGACTCGGATCCCCGTTTCCTGCAGCGTGCCGGTTCACGCGGGACAAGCCTGTATGGCCACGTGGCACTAACGGTGTACATCCCCAGTCCACTCAGCGCCCGTTCCACCATCAAGCGTCCTCGTCCGACTTCCCAAGCTTCAAGAAACTCTTCCCTCAGCCCCTCCGATTGCTCCATCTTTTCCGACAATCCTCGCCTTCTGCTCCGTCGCCCAAAGGAAAGACAAGGGGGCGCACTTAAAGGTGGTGCGTAGCGACTTGTTGTTAAAGGTGATCACAGTGGGCGGTCGAGCAGACTACTTACGACACCTCCCACAACTGGCCGGATCCCGGCTATTGTCTTGTCCGTGACTTCCAACCACTGTTGCAGTCGTCTCCGCCCACCAGCCTTTCTTCCAGATCGCACAGCGCTCCTTCCGGGAACTCACGCTCAAGAGCACTTTGTGACGAGTCTTGTCGGCGGAAGTATCTTGAGAAGCGCTGGAGTCGATCTTGCCACCCATTCTGTTCAGAGGGTCCGACCACAATGAACTGAAAATTGCGGACGGCGATGGGGGCAACGCAGCGCAAAGACCCAGGAAAATGCAGTGGCTACTTCCAAAGCTATATGTTACAGTTGCGACGAAATGGAAGGAGAGAGGCCCGTGTCTGTAGGAGCAAAAAAGAACTGGTGCATGAAGATAAAAGGGGGAGGGCAACGTGGCGTAGACAGGGGACGACTGCAAGAAAGTAGGTACCGAAAAGGGCCAAATCGAATGTACACGGCCGCCGCTACTCGTTCATCTTGAGTGATAAAGCGTATCCTACTGCCACACTGAGTAGCACGACCGCACCTGCCGAGACGACTGGCAGCGAATTGGGCTGTCAGAGGGAGGGCAGCAGGTTAGTCTTTAGAACTCCAAGCGCAAGTGAGAAAAACGACGACGAACCTGTGCCGCACCAGTCGATGATCTATTGTCGTACCCCGCACCACTACTTGACGGGCCGCCGCCTGTTGATGCGTTCCAAGGCTCGCCAGACGCGCTCTTCGACGCGTCGCCGATCGTCGAGTCCGAGTCGCTCGCCGTCAGCCCCGACCCAGCTCCAGCCAGCGCCGACACCCTCGAAGCGGTCGATCGTCTTCTCCTCTTCGATCGCGTTCGCTTCGACTTCGGCCCCTTCGCTCCGGCGCCGTCGACGCCCCTCGACCCCTCGGGCGCTCCAGCCTCCTCCTCCTCGTCGTCGCTACTACTGCCCTCATACTCCCTCTCCTCGATCTCGCTCTTCTTCCTCTCTTCCCACTCCTTCACAACATTCAACAGCTTCTCCCTCTCCTCATCCCAGCTCTCGCGCTCCTTCTTCCAGCTCTCCTCGAACGCCTCACGCCACCCGTTCCACCTCGTCTCAGCCTCCTTCATGACCTTGCCCTCAGCCTCAGCGACTCTTCCCTCGACAGCCTTCTCGAGTCCCGCGATCCTGGCCTCGAGCGCCTTGATCGTTGATGACGCCTCGGCATGCTGACTCCTGAGCGTCTGGCCAAGCTTGGTCGCCTCGTCCAACTCAACCGACAGCGCCTCGAGCCTCGCCGAGAGCTTCTGGTTCTGCTCCTGCAGCTGCTGTTCCCTCGCGAGGTCCTCACTCTTCTTCTCCTCGACTTCCTTCGCTTTCGCCTCGTGGTGCGCTTTCTCCTCGTCGACGTCCTTCGAAGTCCCGTTCACCGAAGACGCGCCGTTCGACATGCCGGCGGCAGCCGCAGCGATGCTCGCAAGCTGCTCCTTGGTGTTGAGCCTGATCGTATCCGTCGACGCCACGCTCCTCGAGTCGTCTTCGTCCTCTTCCTCTTCCAACAGCGCCGCGACTGGACTCTCCCTCCCATCCCGCTTGCTGCTCCTGCCTCGCATCACGCTCTCCATGTCCCGCTGCGCGTCCTCCATCTGCTTCCTCAGGCTCCCAACCTCATGCTTGATCGTCTCGTGCTCAGCCAACAGGCCCTCGAGATCGCGCATCTTGCCGACGTGCCCCGCAAGCGAGTTCTGCGTCTCGTTGAGCTGCGACTGAAGCGCCGCGATCGACTGGGAATGGACGTCCTTGCTCGCGTTGGGTTGGTAAGGAGGGATGTTGAGGCCGCGGTTGAAGTTGGGAGGGGGAGGGATGCCGCCGCCGAGGTGGTCGTGCACTTCGTTGAGCGTCGAGTTGAGATCGCCGAGGTGACTGCCCGTGTCTCGAGACTTTTGAAGTTCGCCCTGCACCACCATGAGTCTAGTAGCGGTCCTTGAAGGTCAGCAGCCGGAAGAGACGCACCTGGAGTCGACTCAAGACATGGTCAAAGCTCAACCCATTGCTGCCCGACCCGCCCGACTTGGCTCCCCTCCGATGAAGGGCCGACGAATCCGCATTCCGGTACCACGTGTTGAATTCTCTGCGGTGTCCAGTAGGGTCATCGTTAGCATCCCACCTTTATTCGGGCCACGAAGAAAAGGAGTGATCGCACCTCGAGCTAATCAACGCGTCTTCCTGGTTCATCACCAAATACACCTTGGCCGCAACCTTGTGGTGCACAATCGTCTTGGTGTCGTCGCTGACAATATCGATACCGAATTCCTGTTTCATCGCAAATAAACGTCAGCACCGGGACGCTTGTGTCGTTGAAGACGGGGAAGCAGCACGTACAACGACGTCGTCCGAGTGGAGCTCAAAGATGTCGCTCTCGGCGCCTTCAGCTGACAGCCTTTCGCCGTTGATGAAAGTTCCGTTCGAGGATTTGACATCCTTGATGAACACCTACACCCCGAACCAACACGCCTTATCAGCTCCTGTTCCCCTTCCAGACGCAACACTCGCCCACGTCCGAACCGAAAACTCCGAGCTCAAACTTACCTTCCCATGATCCGCCCACACCTCGGCATGCATCCTACTCAGCACCTTGCTATCAAAGTACCCATTCTGGTGATTCGGCACCGTCTTGGCGTTCGTCTGCCGCCCAATCTTGACCTTGGTCCCTACGGGGTTCAACGAGATCTGCTTCGGCACGAACGTGTCGTTCAACGGTGTGAGGTGGAGTGCTGGGAAGACTGAAGTCGGTGAGGAGGCGGAGTTCGGGTTAGGCCCGGAGGAGGCGGAAGGGTTGGACGTGGTGGGTGGCGCGGGGACGGAGGGCGTGACGGGCGGGGGAGTGTAGGGTACGGAGGTGATACCTGGTCGGGCGTTCTTGCGGATCGAGTGAGATGCGGCTGTGGGAGGAATTATGTGGTTAGTGGCTGCATTGTGGGTGGTGCGAAGTTAGGAGACGAGGGTGGCACGCGTGACGAGGACCTTCGGTCCACCAGCGGGTGCTCCATATGCTGAACAGATGGCCGTTCATCACACCAGATATGCCCATAACGGAGATACATCCGGCATCGCATCCTAGGGCAACCTGACCGAATCTTGGGCTGTCCATGGTGCTGCACTCCCGCGTCTCAGAGAGCTTTCCATCGGGAATCCGTTCCTCCCGCACGAATCAAAGCGTGTCACAAGCCAACAACCCCTCTGGGAAGCGCAGACCGCTGAAGCCCAACTCTCTGAGGGAAGCCCAGCGCATGCCACCAACGCACTCGTGCGCCTCCTCTTTCCTGCTCCTCGCCGCTGGCCTCGGCTCGCACCTTACCGCCAATCGAAAATGAAGGACTCGCTACTCACCTAGTGTACTCTTTTGCGCCTGTCCACTCGTCGGTGTCGGCGTAGGCGCCATGCCAAACATCTTGGCCGCATTGCCCCCCGTGACGCTCGTGCCATTGACGGGCGGCGCAGGATTCGGGAGCTGGGCGTTCTTCGACGGCGGGGAGACGGAGGACGAAGAAGGAGGAGGGGCATAAGCTTCAGAGGCGTCGTCGAGCGAGAGGGAAGACGAGGCGGACGGCGAGGAGGCGGCGGAGGCGGACGAGCTGGGAGGCGTAGGAGGTGGGGTCACCGCGGGGAGGGTTGGCGCGGGCGAGGGGAGGGAAGTCGTGCGCGGTGGAGAGGCTGGAGTGCTCGTCGTTGGTGGACTGCTCATCGTGCTCGTGTGCGAGGGGTGTGGGCGAGGAGGCGGGGTGCGGCTGTGAGGAGGAGGGGGGGAGGTACGAGCGCAGACGACGAAGCGACGAGGAGCAAGCGGGAGGCTACTCGTGCGAGCTGGTCGATAGTGTCGAGGTTGTACGAAAGTATCTACGAAGTACGTAAACACGAGTTAGGGACTGGTGCGAGGAGGAGGTGACACGGCGGCGGTCGTCTGCCTGGCTCGCGTCGTTCGACGTCAACCTCGCTCGGCGCTCGTTCAATCTCGCACGACACCAGACAACGAGCACCTCCAATATGGTGAAATTAGCTCACTCGAAATGTGTGTGTATGTTTTGTGAGACTCGTGTCAGAGTTGCAAGAACGGCGCGAAATGGTGGAGCGCGACCAGCGAGCAGCGGGCCGTCCTCAAGACAAAACCGCCCTGCGCTGCCAGAGCTCAGTCAGGCTGAGGCCAGCGGCGGCCTCCAGTGCAGTGGAGTTCAATCATCGATTTGCGATGAGATGAAATCCGATGCTTATCATCTTAGCCTTCTACTGTAACTTGAGAAATTCCTTTCTACGCTCAAACGTGTGCAAAAGTGCATCCCGGGACTAAAGTGTTCAACACAGAGCCACGTGTACAGCCCAACCGAACGCTCCATTCAAGTCCTATCCCACTCGCGATAATCCCACGCTCCCTTCAGCGAGCTCAAAAGCATCATCACTCCTACAGAGTCTCCCTGCGCCTCCAACCTCCTCGCCAGGTCCTGGAGATAGTCGGCCATCCCTCGAACCTCCCGCAACCGAAATTCATCATTCCCATCGTCCTCCACCGCTGCTGAATGGTCACGCGATCCCGTTGTCCACTCAGATGCCTCGAGGAAGAAGCAGCCAGAGTCCAAATACGTGAATGATCGCTTGATTCCCTTACCACCCCCGCTTACGTGCGTTCGCGGGACCTGCCGCAACGATCCGGCGCGAGATTCGGTGATGGCGAGGTGCTTAAGGGTCTTACTAAACTTCTGAAGCGGCAGCGATGAGGTATTGAGGGCGGAGATCCCGGACTTCTGATGATAGTGAATGGTTGTAAGAGGAGAACCGGAGAGCGCTTCGAGCGTGGCGAGGAGAACCGAGGGGGAGCCGCCGACGAAAATGTGCTGAAGAGTCGGGAGCTTGATGGGCGCGACGAGACAGTCGGTGTCCTTCAGCTCCAGGTAAGGCAAGTGGAGCTCCTTGAGCGTGTCGGCAAAAGCGGTGATGTGGCTGATGAGATCCTCGTCCCACTTGCGAATGGAGACACAAATGTTGAGGACTTTGACAGGAGGCGGTGCGGCCGAGTCGGACGTCGACCATGGCCACAGCGTGGAGCCTCGCAACGTTAGCGTCTCGAGCTTCTTGAGTTGAGCGATGGCATCTGGAATTGTGGCAGCCGCCTTAGCGTAGAGTCCGGGAGTGAGGTCGAGAGCGGTGAGGTGGAGGAACGAGGAAAGTAGTCGATGGGCGTCCTGAGGGTGGCAGGTGATCGTGAGGTCGACAATGCGCGTGGCGAGCAACGAGAAAAGTCGCTCAGTCGAACGATCATGGTTGTGCCGGTTGGCGTGCAGAAGGAAGGGCGCAAAAGCATCCAAAGACCATGTGGTCAAGCTGAGTTTGTTGATGGTCGGGATCCTGGCGGCCGAGGCGAATGCTCGCAGGCGGTCGGTCGTGCGTGAAAGACGCGCGGCGGAGGATACCAAGTCGAGACACTTGATGTGATGACCGTACTTTGGGAGGATTTCAAAGTCGAAATTTTTGTGGCCCACTTTCGCGAGAGTGACGTCCTGCGACATCGCGAGAAACCAGGCGTCAGCTCTGGTATCATTGTAATCAGAGCGTCCAATCCGCTTACCTTGAAAAGCAACGGAGCCACCAAATCACTAAGATCCTTGCAAGTCTGAAACATCCTGGATTTCAAGGTCAGCGTTGGCTCCACATTGCGATGAACGCTCTCGGCGAGAAAACTCACGCCGACAAGCCACGGTTGTTCCAGACAGACTTCCTAGGGGAGCTCTTGTCCAAGGACCTGGCGAGCTCATCCTGGTCTCGCACCATCTCCGCGATGCTCGTTTTGATCTCTGTCGGAAGAGTGAGGAGAGTCGGAGCCATGTCGACGCGCCAGTCGCTTCGCTGTCGGAGGTGTGGTGAGTGTTGGTGTAGGCTGAGAAGCGAGGTTTTGGAGATGATGAAAGTCGCAGAGAGAAACCCATCACTCCCTCGCCCCTCACGGTTTCCATCCAGCGCTAAACCCCTAACTTCCTTCCGTCGGACTTGTCGGAGGTGACACGTCCATCACGTCCAACAGTCAGCGCTGGTGGGACGGACAAGTCGAAGAGCCGGCGGAGTAGGGAGATGGGATCCACAAAAGTCACGATAAGAAAATAGATGAAGAAAACAGAGGCGCCGCTCGACAACTTTCCGACGAAACTCGTCGTGTCCAGGGCTGTCAACCGCTTTCGAAAAATCCGTCGACACCCGCCCCACAAACTTCGCTCCTTCGCCTTGCGCCCGCGCCTTGCTCCTCCCGTCGCTCACCACCCACAACTCGCTATAAACCATGCTCCGCGCCTCTGCCGTCCGTGTCGCTCGCCAGGCTGCTGCTGCCCCTGCTGGCCGTCGCATGATGCACGTCGACAACGTCGTCTACAACGTGTGTGCCGTTCCCTTCATCTTCAGCGCCCTTGTCGTCTTTCGTCCCTCGTTCGCTGACCTGTTGTCTTCCTTTCTCGCAACAAACAGAACACCCCCTTCGGTATGTCATCATTATGTTCAGAGCACGGCTATTGAACGGAGAGACTGACGAGAGCGCTCGTTCGGCACCGCAGACTACAAGAACGGCGCCGCGCTCGGCGTCAAGATGGTCGCCTTCCTCGGCGTCGGCTTCGCGACCCCCTTCATCGCCTCCGCCTACCAGCTGTTCGTCCACTCCCTTCCCTCCTTGCTCTACCCGACACTTCCCTTACTGACACTCGCGCGCGCGCAACCGGAAAACCAGCCACAAGGCCTCTGCCTAAGCTCCCTCCCCGCTCCTCTCGATCCTATTCCCTTCCTCAACTCCTCCCACCTCTCCTCGACCTGTCATTTCTCACCCTTTCCCGACATATCTACGAATCTTATCATTTCACCGGAGACGGCATGACGCGATTTGACGGATATTAGTTTGGTGGAGTGGGGATTGGTGCGTTTGCGGTTTGCGGGTTGGATGGCGTTGAGGGTTAGGGCGTGGACGTACGAGAAGGAAAAGGGAAGGAAGTGAAAGGTGGTGGATGAATTAGAGTCAGGGTTTTCTTGTTCGTTTTCAGGCTGGCGAGGGACTTGAGAGGTTACAGCACGAAGAAGCGAGAAGGACCGGGGCGGACCGGGCGGGCAGGTGGTGTGCTGCTTGGGAGGGACTGGGAGGTCTGGTGGCTGCTCAGGGTTCTGCTGGGTTGTGAACACGGCTTTGGGGATCGGTCTGGCTGCTTGGGAGATATGCTCCGACGGCAAGGGTCGATGAGCTCCGCCATTTCTATTGAGGGCGAATTACTGAATACAAGTCGCTTCTATTGGCGTTTGTACTCCGCTCGCGCGGGACGCTCTGTTGCATCATTCGCGACTTGTTTCCAGTCAGCCTCTACAACACCTCTACAAAAAACATCACACTCAAGACTATGGGTGAGCAACCAGCGACCGACGGCCGACGCTCCGGGCTGAGGACTGCTAACGTGGTGCATCAAGCCGACGTCTAAGCAGTCTTGTCCATCAAAGTCTAACGACGAATTCTCGATGTATACTGAGCTGGTTTGCTCTAATAAATCTCATGCGAGAACAATGGGCATCATCAAGAATTACCTATGACCGCTGAACCAGTCCACGTGGCTCCAGTCTAAAGGTGCCATCTCAGCAGGTGCTGCGGAATTTCTCGAGAACTGGTAGAATATACAGAGATCTAGCACCAATAGCTTGAAAAGACTCGAGTCACTTTGTCCTTTTCTTCCTTTTCCGACCTCAGAACCCGCCCCTGTCAAGCGTCCGCGCTCCGCTGGCGGAAGTTTCGAGCCGACCGCTTAGCCGCCTCCCTCCCCTGCTCATCAACGCACCAGCGATGGTGCAAGTCATCACCTTTGATCCATCCCACGTATCACTACGACAAGAACCGCTGAGAACGGCGCTGGCGCTGAGCCACATCCTCGTCGAGCTCTTCGACGCGTTCGAGGTGGTCGCGTGCATCGGCGCGGGCGTGTCGACGGCCGCTGGGATCAGAGTGAGCTGTCGCGTGCATTTCTATAAACAATTACGATGTTGATGCTTTTCTCGGTGGCGCAGGACTTTCGGAGCAAAGACTCGGGCTTGTACGCCGCCGCGCCGCACGCGTCGACCTCAGCAACACCTCCACCCTCAAGCTCGAGCACGAGCACCTCGACTCGCCCGACCCTCTCGCCCCTCCAAACCCGCGCCTTGTTCAACTACTCGACCATCCGCCATCCCACAACCCTCGCCTCGCACCTCTCATTCATGGCCTCGCTCTCGGCCCAGATCTCGGCCATCGAAGCCGGCGCGCTGGCAAGACGCGAGGACGTCACGACGACGCACGGCTTCTTTCGCGAGTTGAAGCGGATGGGCAAGCTACGGAGAGTGTATTCGCAGAATATAGATGCGTTGGAGGAGGCGGCGGGGCTCGCGTTTGTCGGGTTACCGGGGGTCACACCGGGAGTCGTGGTGCTGGAGGAGGACGACGAGAGGAAGCAGTGGGATGGCGAGGTGGTGCAGCTGCATGGGAGCTTGAGGAGCGTGAGGTGTTCAAAGTGCGACTGGGTTGGCGAGTGGACGGACGAGCACTCGCAGGCGTTTGGCGAGGGCGAGGTGCTCGCTTGTGGTGTTTGTTTACAGCGAGGTGCGACTTTTTTCGGTACTTTCAAGGGTGGCTTGGAATCGAGCCAGATCAAAGTGGGTGGGATGGAGCTGATCTACTGTCCTTCCCCGCGACTTCTCAGCTCTCAAAAGGAAGCTCCAGTCCAAGCGCACCATCACCCCCCGCGAACCGTCGTTCCTCCGTCCCGCCGTCCTCCTCTACGACGAGCCCCTCTCCCGAGCCTCCGAGACCATCGCTTCAATATCACAACACGACCTCAACCAGAAACCCGACATGCTCCTAGTTATGGGCACGAGTCTCAAGATCGCGGGGTTCAAGGCGCTCGTCAAGGAGTTTGCGAGAGAGGTGCGGAGCAGGGGCGGCATCACGGTGTTCGTCAACCTCGAGGAGGTGGGTCAGGAGTGGAGTGACGTGTTTGATTATCACAGTGCGTTCTACCTTCTCTCTTCTCCTGACGGTGAACTTAATGAGTAGGGAGACTGACGAGCTTACGTGGCGCCGTTTCAGTCAAAGCGAAATGCGACGACTTTTCGACGCGCATCCTCTCCGATTGGCGAGAGGTTGGACCTGAGGATTTCCCAACGTCTCTCTCTTCCTCTTCATCTTCCATCCTCCCAGAACCCTCCGCCTTCACCACCCTTCTCTCACTCCCGCCGCCCATCACCAGTCCTCGATTCGAGCGCCGCGTTGCCCACCTCCCTACTCCCGAACTCAGCGACTTCAGTCCTCCTCCCTCCGGGAAAAGGATGGCGCCGTCTCCTGAGGTGGTCAAGAAGAAGAAGAAGAAGCAGAAGCAGAAGGCGGTTTAGACGGGATCGTGGGAGATGGTTGCGGGCCGGCCACAGGGGTTCGTGAAGAAGGCGCGTCGCGGCGCGCCAGCTGCCGAACCTCCTGGGCTCCCTCCGATTTTTCTCCTCCTCCATCGCTGGAGGACTCAGGTTACAAGCCTATCCATCTATGGTTGCACATACTCCTAACTCTTGTTGTCATTTTTCATCATTATCACCCACTGGTGCTCCGATCGTGACGGCTTGGCGAGGGCCTCGGATCGCAGGGGCTCCAAAACAACAACAGGGGAACGTCGCGTCGCGTCTCGGCACGTGTGGGCACGTCTTCCTCTCCTGTGCCGCTCTGTGTCTCGCATTTCTTTCTACACCTGCTTGGGACTTGGGAGAAGATTTTGATGACATCTGCTCATGGAAATCAGAGGTGCCAGTGAAGACGAGTGATCCAGAAGTGGGGTCCTGAGACCTTGAACCGCAGCGCCCGTTGGCGGCGGAAGCCTCTGGATGTCCGAAGCCGTCCCTTGCTGTTGAACTCCACCACACCGGACTTGTCCCTTCTCCCAACACCTTCCAGCATCCAACTCTTCGTCGCCCTTCGTTCAGTCTTCGCCGTTTTGTGGATTCAGAGCACTACGACCGTCACGCACCAGCACCGCCGCCGCTCGACGCGAGGCTGACCCTAGGCTTCTTCTCGTCGCCTTCTCTCGGAACTCCTTGGCGCCTTGGTGTTTGTTTAGCCGTCGACGACAGACAGATCCTCGACACCCACCGCTCCCATTTCTACCACCATCTCGTCGGTCATCACTTGCGCTTAGTCCTTTTAACGCCTTCGGTATCTCCGTACCGCACTTTTCCTCCCGGTCCTCTTCTCTCAGAGCTGCGAGCTCAGAACACATCCCCGTACGAACCTTCACAGCACTCTCTTTCCCTTCTCTCCACTCAGCTGACGTCTGTGGAATCGACTGCAGCACGATGAGCTACCCTCCGACTTCCCCTCCGCCCGAGTACGTCTCGCCACGACCCGCGCCGCGTCCTCCATTCCAGCACGAATCGAGCTCGAGCTCGCACCTCCAAGCTTCCGAACGCCTCGACGACGAGTACCTCGCCTTCCACGCCGTCTCGACTGACCAGCTCGTCTCCCCACCTCGCTCCTCCTTTGCCGACAGTCGCTACGGCGCGCACGCCCACGAGAGCGACATGTTGCGAAGCTCGAGCAGGTCGTACGGCCTCAACTCGTCCCAAGGCAGCCGTGCGGCCTACGAACCGGAATGCCCGGGCAGGGAGTCGTTCTCGCATTCCGACTCGATGAACTGGGACACACAGTCCCAGCGGGGGTTCGCGATGGCCAGCAGCCATGGGCACGGTTCGCCAAACGAGTACAGGGAGAAAGGGATGGAGGAGTTTGATGGCGTCGTGGAAGGTGGGAAGAGGATCAGGCCGATATCGAGAGGCCTAGGTGGGAGGCAAGCGGCGGCAGGGGGAGGGTCGCCGGCCGGTGGGTCGTGGTGGAAGCGAATGTCGGGGAAGGGCAAGGCGCTCGTCGTCGTCGGGATCATCGTGGCGGTGCTCGTCGTGGCTGGGGGTGTCGCGGCGGGGGTGGTGGTCAACAATAATGCGAGGGAGAAGGCGTCGCTAGCGGCTGCCGCTGCGAGTAAGTCATCGACGTCGACTTTGACTTCCGTTTCGTCAACGGGAACTTCGACGGCGACGTCGACGAGCGCGACGCCGACGTCTACAGCGTTCAGTTGGAAGACTGCTGCCAGTGGTGGTGATGGAAGTACAGTGTACATGGAGGACGGCACGTCGTTCATCTACAACAACAGCTTTGGTGCGTTGTTTACTTCCACCATCCGTCCCACCCGTCACGTGGTTGCTTTGGAATCTTGCTCATTCTCGTCGCCTTTTCTTCGTACTGCACACTCAATAGGTGGATTCTGGAACGCTGTTCCTTTCAACAACTCTGCCCAGCCCCAGTCTGACATTCCAGCTCTGAGTACGACTTGTGAGTCGTCCCGTTGACGCCGCGCTTCCCCGTCACGCTCGGCCGCTAACTACGAGTCTCATCCTCATAGGGGACTACAACGAGTACAAAATCAACGGTGTGAACCTCGGCGGGTGCGTTGTTCGGCGAAAGTCTTTTGCGCCACGTGTATTGACGCTGCTCCATTCAGGTGGCTTGTCGTCGAACCCTTCATCGTTCCCTCTCTCTTTGAGCCCTTCAATCCTTCTGGAGGCGCCGTCAATACCTCCGCGACCGTCATCGACGAATATACGCTGTCCGTAGCGCTGGGGTCGAACCTGTCCGCAGTGTTGGAGGAGCACTACTCCACGTTTGTCGTAAGTGGATTGAGATCTTCTCGCATTTCGAGTAATCAAAGGCTGGTGCTGACGAGTCTGTTGTTTCTCCTCTGCAGACGGAAAAGGATTTCGCTGAGATTGCGGGTGCGGGCCTCAACTGGGTCAGGTAAGTCACCATCACATTCGATCTCTCCCGACGACCTCTATGCGAAAGCAGCTTTAGTTCGAATTCATAACTGATGCCGCTGATTTGCGATCCCCAGGATTCCAATCCCTTATTGGGCGATCGAGACGTACGCCGGCGAGCCGTTCCTCGCCAACGTGGCGTGGACGTACTTCCTCAAGGCGATCGCGTGGGCACGAAAGTACGGCTTGCGAGTCAACCTCGACCTCCACGCCGTGCCGGGAAGTCAGAATGGCTACAACCACTCGAGCAAGCAGGGGACGATCAACCTCTTGAATGGAGTGATGGGGATTGCCAAGTATGTGAACGGAGCTTCTGACTACTTTGGGGCCAACTTGCTGACTGACCTCGCTTCCAGTGCCCAACGAACGCTCAACTACATCAGGTATGGATTCCTCCTTCATCGCTTGACGCTTTGCTGTGCCTGACCCGCATTCTTCAGAACCCTCACCGAGTTCATCTCCCAGCCGGAGTACAGCCCCGTGATCCCGATGTTCAGCGTTTTGAACGAGCCTGTATGGCTTTCTTCTTTTTTCCTCCCACGCATCAATATTCGATTCCTAATTTTTCTTCAACTTGCAGTTCGCACAAACCATTGGAGTTCAAACTCTGCGCCAATTGTGAGCTCTCCCTCCTCAATGACCGAACCCGTGTCCTGACGTTCAGTACAGCTACCTCGAGACATACAACACTGTCCGTGATATCACTGGAATAGGTGCCGGCAACGGACCTTTGTGAGTTGGTTCTCCTCTCAAACAAGAGCATGTGCTAACTGTTCTCGGGCTACCCAGCATTGCCTTCCACGACGGCTTTCTCGCCCAGGGCGTCTCGCTCGAAGCGGGAGGATGGAACACTTTCCTCTCCGGATCCGACAGGGTGTCTCTCGACATTCATCCGTATTTCGTATTTCAGGACCCCTCCACCGTTCCCAGCGAGTGGGTCGATCTGATCGCGCAGCCGGCGCTGTCATGGGCTCACACGTACAACATCTCGACGGCTACGACTGGACTAACGATCGCTGGAGAATGGAGTTTGGCCAGTGCGTCGTTCTCCTTTATGACTGACAGCTCAGCCTTACTAAATCCGGAAATGATTCTTCTGCAGTCAACGATTGTGGCCAGTGGTTGAACAACGTCGGAAACGTGAGCTTTTCCGCCTTCCCTGATCATCAATCATCTGAAACTAATGATTGGCGTTCTCTCCAGGGTAATCGCTACGAGGGAACATACTACGCCATTGGGAACACAACAGCACCGGCGTTCGAAGGCATCGGAAGCTGCGCCAATTGGACCGTGAGCAAAGACTCTTTCTTTGGATGAAACCTCGTCCTCGTTCTAACCTCTTGCATTCACAGAACTACGCGTCCTGGGGCACCAGCACCAAGAATGGCTTCAGGGGTCTCGCGCTTGTCAGTATGGAGACTTTCGGAGTGAGTCACTAGTCTTTCTGTTCGCTCGCGGAGAAGACCAGCGCTGAACAGTCGTCCCTGCATGTAGAACTGGTTCTTTTGGAAGTGCGTGACACGTTCTGTCAAACCAAGAGCGATGTGACTCTGACACGTGTTCTTTCCTTCAGCTGGAAGACGGGCTACTCCAACTCGCTGGGCATGATTAATACGCCAATGTGGAACTACCAGTGCGTCCCATTTCAGAACAGTTCCTCTTAAGCATTGTGTTAACAAACTCCACTCGCGCAGGTTGGGACTTGCGGAAGGCTACGTCCCTACCAACCCACGAGCCACCTCCGGAGCCATCTCGTCGGCCCTCGCCGCAGCTACCGCGACCATCACGACTTATCCTGCCCCAACTCTCAGCGCGTGGATGACGGGCGGCACCGGAGCGGGCACCATCAACGCGACGCAACTCTCGCAATTCGGCGTCTGGCCACCCACCGCGCTCGGTACGACGCCGACGTCCTTCCTCCCGACCTACACCCCTACTGGAGCCGTCATCACCATGTCGGCTTCGACGCCCACTTCGTACCCCGCCGGCTTTTCATCGACTGCGACTCCGGGCGACGGATGGTACAACCCCAGCGACACGTCGCTTTGGAACACTCCTGTCGCGGGATGCACGTACCCCGACCCGTGGTCAGGCGTCGGAGCTGCGGTCCCGACCACTGTTTGTACTGGAGGCGCTGTCGCTGCTCGGGCTACCCGCTTCCGTCGCGAGCACATTCCTCGGCCGACACACACGCCTCCACCCGTTCGTCGCGCGTAAGAAGGATCTGTAAGGAACGTCCGGTCGATACCCCTTTTTTGTGGTTTTTAGATTCCCTCAATTTTAGTACTGTTTGTCTATATGCATAGAAGTTTGTTAATGGGCACATTCCGTTGGGGCACACACTGGCGACGTGTGGGTCTCGACCCTCCGGGCGACTTGCAAAGGACCGAGCTACTCGACAGATCGCGACTTGAAAATACCAACGCTCCTACGGTCATGCATGCACAGCTGACAACTCTCAGCATAGATAGACCCGTTCCATCCAACTGTCGTGGTCTTCCTTCCATTCAGAGATGCCCCGATGCTTGCGCAGCTACGTGCTCAGCCTTTTAACATCCCTTGCTCCGCTCGGGCAATCATAGCGGCACCACTCTGAGCAGAAGCTTTTCGGTGCTCACTGTAGTTCCCCAAGGAGAGCAACTCGTGCTTCCCTTCCGCTGTTCCCAAAGATCAAGAACCACGTCAGCGAGAGCGAGCGCTTCTGAGAGGATGGAAGGAAAAAAGTGTGTGGACGAACGCATGAGATGGATCGTGAGGTGTTCATTCTCCTGATAGACGCTGAAGATCTGAATCCTGATGCAACTGTGGTTGGTGGCCGAAGCGCCGTCCCTGCTGTGCTTTTGCCCGTGGTTGAGGCAGTAGCCTGCCTTGACTTTGCAGCGGATGTAAGGACGAGGCTCGTGGGCGGAGAGTTGCTCGTGATTCTCGGGGTGAAAAAATCCGGTTAGCAGTTTGAATGATGTGCAGTACAAGCGAAGCAACTGACGGAGAGTGAGGCCCGTTCTCTCGACGAAGTGGTCGCCCACCAACGCGCGGACTTAAGGACTAACGAAGCTCTGCGAGTCGTAGATGAACAAGAAGCGGAAGACTACCAACCCCCCACGATCAGCGGAAATCACACTTAGCCCCTACTCTTTCACTCACAAATCCCCTCCGTTCTCTGCCACTCAAACTTGTTCTCGCTGTACGTCCCACAGATCCGATTATCCTCCGGCTTCGGCTCCTTCTTGTTCAGCTTGAAGCTGACCGTTTCCGGATTCCATCCATACTCTCCAGGCCAAACCGCCTCAGTGTACAGCTGAAGGTCGTATAAAACCTGGTGAACAGCATCCTCGCCCATCGGGATAGGAGTGAAGTCGGCCGGGCGTCTTGCGTTTGCGCCGGGGCCATCGAGTCGGGTTCGCCCATGTCAGCGAAGGGTGCCCGGAAAGAGCTGGCCATCTATGCAGGGGTACATGAGCACTTTCAATTGCTTTACCAGATTGAGAGCAGCATACCTTGACAATTATCGATGCGAAAAGTAGGAAGGAAAAGAGAGAGGGGCGCGTCGACGAGAGCCGGACAGCGGGCGCTCATATGAGAGAGGGGGGCGAGAAGAGGCTGTGTGACGGACGCCGCCAACTCGAAAGATCGTGCAATAGAATCGCTGAGAGCACACCATTGATGGCCCAACGTGAGGGTTTGATCGTGCTCGAAATGCCTCGACGGTCATGCTCGAGAGGCCATCGCCACGTCAGCGCGTTCGGCCGGCGCGCTCCTCAGCGAAAGTCCGCCTCGATTGAGAGCAGAAGACGCTACAGAAGCCCTTCAAGGAGTATCGAATAGCTGAAGAATTTTCCTTTATTGGTTTAAGCACACCTTGACACCCGTCGACCCTCAAGCACCAAAGCCTCACGCACATCGACGAGCGAACACAGCTCTCCGAAAAACCCTTACGGCCGAGAAACTAGATGTTTGGACTATGTCGTTTTCTTTTTTCTTATTTCGTGAACAAGGAGGTAGAGTAGGCTAGATACCGTGGTGTGTTGGGGAGTCCAAAAAAAGGTAGGGGTGAGAGGGCACTAATGATATCAAGTCGGAGGAGTCAAAGGCGCTTAGAAGAGCTTGGCAGCAAGGGTCTTCTTGAGGGTCTCTCCATCCTCAGCGAACTGTTGTTAAGTGGAAGCGATATCGTCAGCTCTAGCTCGGTGTTGCCCTCGCGCTCACGACCACTCCCGCGACATCGGCCAACAGCCCCGACTCGCAAAGACAGAAAAACGCACCTTCTTGATACCCTCGTGCAGCTTCTCGAACGCCATCGAGTCCTGGAGCAAGCTCCACCTGAAGGCGGGCTCGTTGTCGACAAAGGTGACCTTCTCGGGCTTCTCAGACGAGGCCGAGATCTCGGGCGAGAGGACGCGCTCGAGCTTCTCCTCCGAAGTGCGGAGCTTCTCGAGGAGGGCGGGGGCGATGGTGAGGAAGTCGCAGCCAGCGAGCGCGGTGATCTCGCCGGTCTGTTGAGAGATCAAGAATCCCGGTTAGCGAGTGGGTCCTGGAAGGTGGGTGAGCAAAGGACGAACGTTACGGAAGGATGCACCCATGACGATGGTGTTGTAGTCGTAGGCCTTGTAGTAGTTGTAGATCCTGCGAAAGTGCACCAAAATTGTCAGTTCCTCGTCCTGTTCCAGCGCGCGCCCACGCCCCCCCGCGGGGAGGATCAGCAAGAGGGCTTACTTGGAGACCGAAACGACTCCGGGGTCGTTCTTGCCCTCGTAGTTGGCGTCGGGGTTCTGCTTCTTGTAGTAGTCGAGGATACGGCCGACGAAGGGGGAGATGAGGGTGACCTTGGCCTCGGCACAGGCGACGGCCTGCTCGAACCCGAACAGGAGCGTGAGGTTGCAGTGGATGCCGTCCTCCGCCTCGAGCTCACGCGCGGCCTGGATACCCTCCCAGGTCGAAGCAATCTTGATCAAGATGCGGTCCTTGGAGACACCGACCGACTCGTAGAGCTTGATGAGCGTCTTGGCCTGCGTGCGCGAGCGTCAGCGGGCGGGGTGTGGGGTGCTGGTTGGGGCGAGCGGGGGCGACGACGCACCTTGGCCTTGGTCGCGGCCTTGTCGAACGAGAGGGCGGCATCGACCTCGGTGGAGACACGGCCAGGGACGATCTTGAGGATCTCCTTGCCGAACTCGACGAGCTGGACGTTGGGGACGAAACGTGGACGGGTCAGCGCGGGTTCGCGAGAAATCGGTCTTCGGAGCTCGGCGGAGCATCGACTGCCACGAAAGCAAGCAGAGAAACGTACAAGACGGTCGACAGTGTTCTCGATGACCTCCTCCTTGTTTCTGCAGGCACCAATCCGAGCGAGGTCAGCGCACCCGAGCGACGAGACCGAAACGTTGGGGGTCGAGCGTGTGCGCGCGCACTCACCCGCCCTTCTCCTTGCCGTAGGCGACGGCGACGTCGACGAGCTTGGCGTAGTTGGGCTTGTTGACGGCGGCGAGGATGAGGGAGGGGTTGGTCGTCGCGTCCTGGGGCTTGTAGACGGCGATGGCTGAGATCGATGGCGCATCAGTGGGGGGGTTGCTCCTCTCGTCCCGGCGGTCTCGCTCAAAAGTACAGGAAGAAATGGGACGACTGACTCTCAAAGTCGCCAGAGTCGGAGACGACGGTGGTGTACTGCTTGAGCTGGTCGAGGACGGTGGTCATGGCGAAGTATGGCTGAAAGTGTGCAGGTTGCGGACCAGGTCGGAGGTGAGCGAACCGATGACGAAACGGCAGCCAACAGTTGGACGACGGAAAGTAGTGCGAGATTGCGAGTAGTGTGAAGGTGAGGCGAGCGAATCAGTACATAGTATCGCCACAAGCAATAATGCATCAAAACTTACGACTTTTCTGAGGGTGAAGGGTGGAGGGCAAGGCAACGAGCGGTGATCCACCGCGACCCCTTCCCCTTCGGCTCGGCGCGCCCCATTTCTAAGGCGGACGCATCCACCGTTCCCGGGGGCTCGCAGCGGGCTCAGGCGGCCTCAGTCGTCCACCAGGGGCGGGCTCAGCCGGGTCCCTGCTTACACCCGTTGTTTGCAGTCACGAGCACTCCGCACTATCTACAATTCGACTCGTAAATACAGCATCGCTCATCCCCGAGCCCGCTCATGGCCGGCGAAAGCTCTCTCCCAACACGTGGCCTTTGCGCTCCAACTAGACCGCCGCCACTCCTGCACATCTCCGAGACCGCACCTTCGGAGCAAAGAAAGAGACAACCGTTCCATTCCATTTGTTTTGCTCTCGCAAGCTGCTGGCAGAAGTCCGGACGCGGTCGCGACGGCTTTATCCACACATCTCCGGACGCCTGTCGCCCGCGCCGTCGACGTCGTCTGCTTCAGCCAGACGAACCAAACCCGGCGATGAATCGATGCGACGGTGCATTTGACCTGGAAGTAGGCAGGTGTCGAAGATTCTCACCTCTTTCTTGTTTTTATCATAGCAAACGTTAGATTGTGCGGGTGGACCGAAGCGGAGGGCCTTCAACAATAGCCCCGAGTGTCGGAAGACAGGTTTGACCTTCGTGGGTACGTTGTACCTTCAGCGACACAAAAATCCCAGTGGGGGCAGGCTGGAGGCCACAGCTGGAATTTGCATCAACCTTGCATCTCGGAGGAGAAGTTCTGGCTCTCTCACCGTTGCCCTTCCGCTTTCGTCTCGTCTACAATGAGCAGAGCTCATGTCGCCCGCCGCGAGCGGTCCTTCGCGACCAACCTATCGAAAGATCAAACCTAATGCTCCGTACGCTGCATCATTCCTCTCTCGACATATCACCTATTGTTTCTGGTAACCTGTCAACTCAATTGCAGCAGATTACGGTCGAGAAGTGGAGGACAAAGCTAGATGCAGTTTACGCACGCCGAGCAAGAGAGGGCTTGGGAGTGTGGGGCTCAGGCGGTGGTTCTTTACTTATTTAAACCAGGGGTGAGGGGGCAGGGGGAGGGGGAGGGGGAGGAGACGAAAGGGGAGCACAATGGAGGGCGCGTCGGGTGTCGTGTCGTCCTTAGACGCGCGCGGGACTGCAGGCAAGGTCGGTGGAAGGGATTGGGAGGAAAGATGTGTTAGTCGATCAGCTTTTAAAGCAGAACTCATCCAGATCTTGTGGATGAAGCGGGTTTGTCGAAGGAAGGAGGGGAGGAGGTGCTTGGAGAGCGGTGACAGGCAGACAAGTTGTTGGAGGGAAGGGTGGGGGGATGGTGTTATCTGTAGCTAGAGCCTAAATTTCAATACAGATTTTGCACTCAATGAAAAGGTGTAGAACGGACTCAGCTTGATATGAGAGGCAGATCCGGCGCACCTTGATGAGGTTGTTGGGGAAGAAGGCTGTGCCACCGAAGGGTGGGGTGCGGCGGCAACTTGAGTGCCGGGGGGGAGGGATCAAAGGGAGAGGAGGTGGGATGCGGTGGTATGGTCTGGGCGAATAGGTCGCTACCATTCATTTTTATCTATCACGTGACCTGGGCCACGTGTTTACACCGGACGACACTACGGGCTCATCGAATCTAATGTACGCCCGGATGGTCTAGAGGTATGATTCTCCGTTTGGGTATTTCATCTGAAATCGGAGAGGTCCCGCGTTCAATCCGCGGTTCGGGCCTCAACTTCATTTTTTGCTTTCTTGTTCGTTTTTTGCCGCATTGCCCCGTGGTTCACAGCTCAACGGACCGTTTCCTACTTATGGACACACTAACGGAGGGGCTGAGTCCACTTTTGACCTGTTCGTAGGAGCGCAGAGGTGTTACAACCGCTAGCCTTTTTGCATTGCCGGCACGTTCGAAACCGCTAATGATGGAAAAATCATGAGACCTTGCTGTTCATTGCGTGTGCTGCTGAGTATTTGTTGCTTTGGTGAATACAGTTTTTTGAAAGCTCGGGATATCAGTATTGACGCTGCCACGTTGCCTGCATCTTTCACCTGCTGGCAAAGCTTCTGTTTTGATGCTCGTTTGCATAGCTTTCTTCAGGCCACTTTGAAAAGCAGATCGTTCATACAGCAGGCCCAAGTCCAAACCTACTGAGCACAGCACACGCCTCTGTTGTCTTCTCTAGTACACACCTCACTCACTCGATTGCCCAGACCCAAATGTGCTGCGTCTGTCATTGCCCGCTCAATTCCAACCTCCCACCTTCACAAAAGCAACACCCTTAGTCCTACACAGTCTTTCCAGCTCATCCTGTGTAGCCGTTCCCTCACGATCCCAATGTGCCCCCACATGCACCTCCAACGTCCCGCCTTCCAACATGTCCGTTTCCGTCAGCAGCTCAATGAGCAGGTCGTTGATCTGTTGCAACCAAATCTCACTCGCATTGCTGAGGACGAGTTTTAGGATACGATAGTCGGACAGTAGGAGTGCTTCGAGTACGGAACGGTCGCAAGAGAGGGTGAGGCACTCAAGGCTGTTGCACTCGTTGTAGAAGTCGGCGAGGTCCACTGGGTACAAGGGGCCGCTGCCGATGAGGGATAGAGAGTCGAGGTTTGGTCCGGCAGGTTTCAAAGCGTCGAGAAGGTCTTCCGTCAACTCGACGTGGCGAAGAAAGAGGTGCGTGAGCGAGTCTTGACTGCTCTCGATGAGCGAGGTGAGCGTCGGCCCGGCTTCCACACGATGGCGAAGCTCCAATCTCTCGATGCCAATCTTGATGTTGGCCTCCTGGTCAGGTGACCACTCGTTGACCTCGTCGAGCACTAGCCGGCGAAGCTCTGCATGCAAGAGGAATCGCGTCAGCTGCCGTTTGCAACGAGCGAGGGAGTGACACAGACTGCTCAAACCAGGCGACTCAAAGTAAGACGGTCGCATGGCCGCATTGTAGAGGATGAACTCGTCGACTGCTTGAAGATGGCCGAGTAACGCGAGAATCTCCGTCGACTGAACACAGTCGACGCGGAGCTTCTTGGTGCGATACAGTCCCGGCGTCGTCCCTCCAATCAGCCTCTCGACGACAGTCTCGTCCTGTTCCACACTCATCTCCCTCCACAGAAGCATTTGCGACGGCCTGGTCCAGTTGCGAGCGACGAGGGCCGTCGAACAGAGGTGGAGTCGGCGCGACTCGTCGTCGAACCCCCAGTCCCAGTCGAACCACTCGATACTGTGCTCGAGGATCTTGATGAGGATCTCGGACGGACAGGATTGAAATGTGGCCATCTTGCGAGCGTTCGGAGGCGGGCGAGGACGAGGTGGGCTCCTGAGGCGATGGAGGTGCGAGGAATTGCAGCTGCTGCTCGGTGATGGCTGGGACTGATTCTTGTTAGGTGTTGAAAGTTTTTAGTGATAGACTCGATCTCCTCTGATCTTTTGTTGGCAGTGGCGATGAAAGTGGTAGGAAGCAGAGAGGCGTTGCCTCGAAGTTCCGTCGTGGAGCTCCTGCGCGACTCCTCGGAGAACAACAACGGCACGCGGTCAAACAACAGCGATGGCTTCTTTTTTGAGCTTGTCCTCAGTTAAAATCTACAGTCAAAACATGTTGAGAAGATGTCTGGACTTTTTCCACAGTGGGTGCCTCGAGGTGAAGCCGATGACGTGGTATTTTGTCAATGTAGCGCTGCAAGTGGAGGCAATCAAGCCGAGAACAATTCAGCTGAATAGAGCTCGACTATTTGGTATGTTTATCATTTTTCCGCGTTGCGTTAACAGCTGACCGTCCGGCGTCACACCACATCTGCAACCCATATCTCCTGCAACTCCCAGACTACCCCTTTAACTTCCTCCCCGAGCCTATCCCTCCATCCACACAAAGTCAACCCCCTTTTCTTTGCACGCTTCCCTCACCTCATCCCAAACCCACGTCACCTCCGGATACCTCGGCCCAATCACTTCCAAACACCCAGCCGCCACGACTTGAGTATCCGTCACGAGTTGTCTGAGGAGTTGGAGGTGGTGCTCTTTAGCGTAAGAGTCGATGAAGATCAATTTTGAGACGCGAATGGTGGATGAGAGGAGCGGCATGAGGAGACAACGGTGAAGATCGAGGGTGAGTCGCTCGAGAGTTCCGCACGAGTCGTACAAACGGGTGACGGCGGATGCGTCGTGGTCGAAGCAGTGAGCGTGGGCCGACAAAGTTAGGGACACAAGGCTTGGTGCCGCCAGTTGGAAAAGGCGGAGACCACTGCCGCTCACTCGAGGATCCGCCAAAGTCAGGTGGGCGAGCGAGTGACGACTGCTGGAAATGAGCGAGGAGAGCGTCCCTCCAGCTTCCACGCCATCGCCTAACGTCAACTCCTCAAGCCTGATCTTGACATTTGTTTCGAGTGCTGGATAGTGATCCT
>JALBUQ010000043.1:0-176090 GCA_024364755.1 Pseudohyphozyma bogoriensis
AGGAGAAGCTCGATGAGGGCAAAGATGAAGGCGGTGGTGGAGACAAATAGTCGCCCGAGGGAGGTTGAAGAGGTGAGGTTTTGGGAAGCAGCGGAAACGAAAGAAGGGAGGAGGGTGGTGTCGAGGTGTTCGGAGAGGAAGGCGGAGATTGGCGACAGAACGGTGGGGTGGGTGGTGTATCTAGCTGTTGGGTAGGACGGGTTATCACAAATCCAGCAATATAGATCAAGGAGAGAAGTACCCTCGAGTAAAGCCTGCGACACCAGTTCTGGCGGTACGAGCTGGTCAATCGATGCGACGGCGTTTGGCGAAAGATGACGAGCGACGAGGGTGTCCATCGCTGGTCTGAGAGGCTGAGACGAAGGATCGAGGCTGAGAGGGATAGTAAAGCTGTCATAAAAGCCCGACGAATCCCTGGCGTCCTGACTCGCCCAGACGATGCTGCCCTCCTTCAGCGGCGGCGTTGGAAGCGGAAGATGGCTCTCAGCCAGCCGCGAAGGCACGTACACCGCCAGATGTGGTGCACTACCTTCATCACTTCCTACCAAAGCCGGTAACTTTAAGTCTTCTTCCTCGTCATAGTCCGTATCCCCGCCAACGCTTGCTGGCAACCCACTGGGGTACGCCGACCCCATGCCCTCCGACAAGAAACTGCCCACCGCCGCCCTCCGGACTACACCGGGCTCGAGAGTAGAGCTAGCTCGTGGCGCAGGAGAGTTGGAGCGAAAAAGGGCATCGCCAGTCCCGTCAGCTGTCGCTTCCAATGTGAACTTCAAGCGGCGAATTGGGATCCGGGCTGACGTGGTCGAGTCGCGACTCGCGGTGGGGGGAGGGATGGCGACTGAATCTCGAGGGACCGGTGGGAGGGTCTCGCCCGTCCAAGGCGTGAAGCGGGAAGGGACATCTGGGAAATCGTCGAGAGCGAATCCAGTCGAAGGGGTCGAGTTGGTGGAGGATACGGTGAACCTCGATGGTTTCTCGAGAGTGACGCCTTCTCGCATCGAGCGCTGGCGCTCGTCCTTCAGCTCAGAAAGAACGACGAAAGGGGTTGGCGACAACCCCCGTTCCTCTTTCGAGAGGGCGTAGAACCGCGTTTCGTACCTGTACCCGCAAACGCCACATCAGCTTCCTTGCCCCGCCACTCTCGACAAACCTCACGTACTCGTGGTACCCCAACACAAACTCCAGCACAGCCGCCAACTTCACTCCACCCCCAGGCCTCTCAGCATCAACAGTCTTCACGAACGCCCTCAGATCCGCCACACTCGCCGGGCTGCACGTCCGACCCTCAACGATCGTTCGCAGTCGGATCTGTCCCCCGTCGTCGTCGGAACGTTTCAGGATGCTTTGTGGCGACGAGGGGCTTTGTGTCGCCCATTCAAATCCAGAGGGTAGGGAGAGGACTGTGGTGTCTGAAGGTGAGCTTGGTGGTGGTTGAGAAAGGGAACGAGGTCGAGGAGAAGCGGCGGTGGTCGAAGAAGTGCCAAACGAGGCCGAGAAGTCGGAAGTGGTCGAGAATTCCGAGAACCGACTTTGACCGTAAGAGGGAAATCGCTGCTCACGAAACATCCTTGCCGAACGACCTAGCGCTTGGTGACTGGATGTACAGTAAGAACCGAAGACTCCAGTCAGCACGGCGGTGGAGAGAGGTGGAGCGACCTGCGCCGATGTATGACCGAGCTTCAAGCTCTGCAAAAGGAATAAGGGGAAAAAGTGAACAATCGGCTGCTGTTGTCGCGAGGGCGGACGAGTGGCGCGGCCTGTGGCACGCACCCTCGTCGTGAAGGAAAGGAAACAAAGGTTGGGAAAGGCGCAGCGTTTCGTCGATAAGAGGCCGTGCATGAATGACGATAGATAAAAAGTCAAGTGATGCATAGCAATGGTACCACAATACACGGGGATCAGACACTAGCTCAGTGAAGCTTGTGTTTGAACATCTGACATAGCGGAGACCACGTCAGCACTTCAGGAGACCGAGTGAAGCAGAAAGAACGCACCGAACGATGATATATCCGACGACTCTCTCTCTGTACACTTTTTGCCATCTCCAAGAGGTAGGTCCAAGAGAAGATGAGGATCGTTCCCACCTGCGAGGAATAGAAGATTAGGACGGTTTCCGTCTTGCGGGCGTGGAACGATACGAACGGTGACAGGAACTGTAACGAGCTTAGTCAGTATTGCGCTTGATCACTTAAAGCTGCTCCAAACTCACTTGCGATCTTCCAGAAGTAGTCAACCGAGTTCCCCTCGTCGATGACGTGGTGAAAGACCTATACGTTGCGTCAAGTCAGTATACGACTTCGTTCGAAGAGGGAACGAGACCAGGAGAGGATAATCAGGAGGAATATGTAAGACTCACGTTGAAGTTCATGCCGAAGTAGCCGGACAAGAAGGTGAGCGGTAGCTACGGAAAAGTGAGAAGAGATGTCAAAACGGGTCCTTCTCAGATTTTCGTCGTCGAAGGAAGGACAGAGGGAGGAAGAACGTACGAAAATGACACTAAGCACACTGAGAGCCATCATGTAGGAGTTTGCTGTTGTTGAGAACATAGATTAGGGGCTGCCGCTACTTCGCGGATCGGGAAATCGGGGGTCGAGAAGTGAGTGGCTCACAAGAGTACGAGAGGTTATTGAACGTATATGCTGTGCATAGGGATGATCAGTGCTCGTTCGAAGAAGATAAAAAAAAAATGACAGGAAGAAGATCCCCACCAATCAAGTTCTCAGCCCTGCACACGAAACGCCCGCACGTCAGCCATGTCGCTCTCACGTTCGAAGTCTTCCGAAGAGGACTCACAAGCTCGAAAACAGATCCAAGCTCCCCAAAACACTCTCAATATGATCCATGACATCGCCCATATAAATTTTCGCGTCGTACGACACGAACGCGTACTTTCTTCCTCCCTCCTCTTGCCCTCCCGCGCCTCCTCCGGCACCAGGAAGGATTTTTGACGCCGCAGCAGACTTGGCTTCGTCCACCAAGCGGAGTTGGGAGAGGAGTTGTTGAATTGGGGAGAGGGTGGATTTGAGGAGGAGGAGTTGGGCTGAGAGGATGTGGAGATGTCTGCGTTGAGGAAGGAGGGGGGTTGGGAGTACGTGGTCAGGTAGAGGTCTGGAGGGCGGGAAAGAGGGAGGCGTACCGAACGTCGCTCATGTCCTGTGAAAGACACGCGAATGTGAGTGAGAATGCTCAAACAGAACAAGTAGGAGAGAGATGCCTACAGGACTGCTCAGTACCCTCGATTCCAGCCCGGTGATTTGGTCCCTGCGCATCAAGAGCCTTTCAGCATCTTCCTTCCTCCACCTGCAATCTCCAACTTTTCCAAATTCACTCACCTAAACTCCTCCACAATCTCCAACGCATGATCCGCCACGACGTCCAAAAGCGCCTGAAGGATGAACGAATGGTCCTCTGACTCCCTAATCAAATCGCTCGGTGAATGGATCCGATCGAAAATCTTGCTGAACCTCGAGTGGAACCCTGGGTCCTGAGTGAAAGAGATGACGGTGCCGTTACGGAGGACGAAGATGGAGAGTTGCTCGATGTGGATCTGTAGGAGAGGGGTGAGTGGGGGAAGGAGGAGAGGGACGGGAGTACGAACGTGAACTTTGATGTCCTTTGTGAGCGCAGTAACGGTGTATCGTGCTGCTTGACGTTCTGCCAGGTCACCCGCTTTCGAGTCCTTCTGCCTCTGCGTTAACCTCTGCCACCATGTCAAGCACGTCCATCAGCACTACCCCTCCCGCTCTTAGAAAACACCACTCACCTTGAACCTACTTCCACCTTTACTCATCCCTCCATCATTGGCATTCAAGCTCCTTTCCTCCAAGTTCTCGCTCTCGGGACTTTCGATCCCCTCAAACGCGTCCTTCAACCCTCCGAGGTACTTCTTGTGACTCTCTCGATCGACGTCGGGAGGCGGCATGGTCTTGATTTCCTCCTCGTCATCGGAGTAGTTGACCTTGACGTTCGCTTCGACGTCAGGAGAGGTGGTGAAGCCCGTTCTAGAGGGAAGACAGGGGGGCGACGTGGTTAGTAGGAAGAGGTGTGGGAGGGAGGGAAGAGGACGGACTGCTCGAGGATGGAAGGTGGTCGACTACGACCATGAGAAGAGAGGATGTTTTTGAGGGAGTCTTCGGCGTCGGAGCTGAAGGTCTTGTGAACGACGAGGGAGACGAAGAGCTGCGAAGGTGGTGCGGGGAGGTCAGCTAACTTGATGGGCAAGAGATGGAGGGGAACCGAAAAAGCAGAACGAACGTGTTGCTTGTAGTAATCCGCCTTACTCCTTCTCGAGCTCGATCCATGATGCAGCATATCCTGTGCCAACAAAATCAGCTCCGTACCCAAACTCTCACTCCCCACAGAAACAAGAGGACGCACCTCTATCGCCAACGGATGCAGATCGTACTTCAACGCGATCGGCTTGATGACGTCCCAACTCAACCCATTGACATGGATCCACCTCGCCTTCGCCCAACTCGGTTGTTCGGCCTCGAGGAACGGAGGGACGTCGACGTTCCTCAGGACGGAGAATTGCGCGTTCTGCCATGGTCCCTGTCGTTCAGCTTCCTCCCTCCCCCATCTTCCATAGAGCAAAGCTTTCACTCACATGCTGACAGAAATCCACGACCTGAGCGACGACCTCTGTCTTGAGGTCCGGGATCTCGACGCGCTTCGGATCGACGCCAGGTTCCGAGTAACTGCCCGCCCAAGCGCCATGCTTCATCGGTAAGACCCTCCTCACATTTCCTGCTTTCTTCTTTGCTACCGACTGCCATTTCTTCGCTGTCCCGCCTGCTCTGGGTGCGACGGGAGCGCCGTTCGAGGCGTTGTTGTTGTTGTTGTCCATATCCTCCCGCTTGACCTCGCCTCCTCCTCCTCCTGTAGCTACCGTCTCACTCGAAGCACGACGAGCACCAACGACACCCTCGTCACCATCCTCGTCCTCGAAAGGACCAGTATCGACGCCGACGGCGAGTGGACCCATCCCATCGCCTTCGGTGCCGGGGATGACGGTCCCTCGAGCCGCAACGCTCGAAGTCGACGTCGTTGGGTGGTGAGAGTCGTGGCTCGACCGCCGGGAGGGGTGGTGCGAGGTCGTCGAGTGTGGGAGGGGGAGGTGAGGCTGCGAGGACGGCATCGTGCGATGGTCCTGGTGGTGGTGGGAGGAGGAGGACCAAGGTCGAGGGGCCAGACGAAGTTGGGAGGACGCGCGCGACGTCAGCGGGGGGGCGGGCGGCGAGATCTTGGCCTTGAGCGCATGGGCTTTGGGCGGCTGGCAAGGCAAAGATCTGTGAAGAAAGTTCGTGTGAAGTTTTTGCAAGAGAGTATGCTCATGTGTAGATGCACTGCATGAGCTGTGCAAGTACTGTTTCTTTTAGGTTGGCATCAATCCAGCACAACTCGAGTGTTGTGAAGGTTGACGTGGTCCCATCAGCAACGCGCCGCTTTCTCGCTTCAAATCCAACAAGTTTCCGTCCAGGTCGGGTGAGAAGATGACTCATATTCCAGGCATATCGAGCATTCAAAGACAAGCTCAAGAAGAAGAAGGCGATTAGATGCCCAAGCTGCCCTGACGAATGGGTGACGGCCGAAACGAGTTGGCAAGCTCAGATCATGAGTAGCACGCTTGACGATACGCACTAGCAGCCAACTGGGTGGAGGATAGTGTCAACAAGCATTACATCAAGAAAAGCGACTCAAGGCAGACTCACTCTGGTCGTAGGGACCTCAACCTTTGGGCAACGACGTCTCACCACGTGTCCCTATCTCTTCATGCCCATTCACGCGGACGCAACACTCGCTAACTCATCCGTCGAAGACCCATCAGCTGGAACATAGTCGATGGTTGCATTCACAAGCAGTACCAAAACCACCGAAGCAAAACTCGACCCATTACGGCCTTATCACATCCCCCGAAATCCTCCCTCGACTGTCAGCTTGACAGGCAAAAGATTTCTCACAACGCAGCTCTTGACGGCCTCTACCACCAGTTGCAGCTCTAACTCAGCCAAACACACAAGCTTGTCCTCGAACTCACTGCTGTGATCACGTCGGACCCCTGTGCCGGCGCGTTCTGGGTGAGGGAAATCGCGCGACCGCGTCCTCCGCCCAAAGTGCCTTCAGCGAGAGGCGGAGGGCTGGGGATCTCAGCGGAGGTAGTGGAAGATTGATAGAAGCTGTGGAAGAGCAGGACTGAGTGCAGGAGACCGAGCGAGAGGGATGCCGGCCGGCGAGCGGAAGGGTTGAACGATGGGCCCGGGCAGTCCCGCGCGTCTGGATCGGGCGCGAGGCTGCTCGTACAGGCTGCTCGTGGATGGCGGTCAAGGCTGTGGCAGAGCAGAAGTAGAGATACAAATTAGTGCAATAAATGCAGCAGCTCGCAGGAGGCTCCCCAGGCCAGTGTCTGCTACCGCGTGGAAGGGGGGCAGCCCCAGCCCGAGACGCGAATCGGGGCGAGTTGGGGGAGGAGGGGAGCCTTGTTCCGAGGTTGGCCGCGCGCTTCTCTTTCTCTTCCCTCACGACCTTTCGGTGAGTCGGCGCCGCCCCTACCCTCTGAGGCCTGTGGTCCCTCCCTCCGCCTGAGGCCTGCTTCATAACTTGTACTAACTTGTTGGCACTACCTTGCTCCCCTTCCCTCCTACGACGATTCTTGCTCGAATGACGGCGTGCGGGTGAAAAGTCTTTCCTCAACGATGTCGGGCAAAAAGGGAAAGACTCCTCAGGAGTTCGCTGGTCAGTCGTCCTGCCTTCACTCGTTCCACCATCCCACCCGACCACCGCCCGTCCTCGCGTCCGCGAAGCTCGTCGAGCTCGTCGCTTGACGCGGGACACGTCGGAGGTCCTCCCGTCCTCCTCCCACGCCCGCGCCTATCGCCCTCCTCGTCGTCCACCGCCGTAGAAGCAGTCACTGACGAGTATCTCTATTCCAACAGCCGATTTCTTGATGGGTGGTGTCTCGTAAGTCTCTACACTGCCGTCGTCCGCCTCGACCATCCCCCGATGGCGAAAAGACCCACTATCGGCTCGCGAAAACGTGCCATCGCCCCCCGTTCCCGGCTAACGCTCTACGCACCCCTCCCAGCGCCGCCGTCGCCAAGACTGCTGCCGCCCCCATTGAGCGTATCAAGCGTGCGTTCATCCCTCACCTTGTTGCTGTGCCCACCCTCCGTGCGAGGCAAAGGGCCAGCCGCCGGCTTGCGAACCGCCCGCTAACTCGGTCTCTCGTCTGCGCACACAGTCTTGGTCCAGAACCAGGGTGAGATGCTCAAGAGTGGTCGTCTCGCTGTCCCTTACAAGGGCATCGTTGACTGTGCTACCCGCACTTACGCCGACGAGGGTCTCGTCTCGTGTAAGTATCCGCAACCCGTTCGATTACCTTCCACCTCTCGCGCCCAGGGTGCGGGTGCGGGTGCGCGCGGCGCAAATTTGCCCGCCGACTCGCACATGGGCGCTTTGGTTTGGAGATAAGGCCACTTGGCTGATAGAATGGCGTTTGTTTTGAACAGTCTGGCGTGGAAACACCGCCAACGTCGTCCGTTACTTCCCCACCCAGGCCCTCAACTTGTGCGCCACTTTGCTTTCCCTCGCGGAGTTTTCTGCTTATCGCTTCGATACTGATGGTGTCCGATTGTATACAGCGCCTTCAAGGACTACTACAAGTCGCTCTTCTCGTACGACCAGAAGAAGGACGGCTACGCCCTCTGGATGACCGGTAACCTCGCCTCCGGTGGAGCCGCTGGAGCCACCTCGCTCCTCTTCGTCTACTCGCTCGACTACGCCCGTACCCGTCTTGCCGCTGAGTGCGCCGCCTTACTCTTTATTATTTGTGTCGAAAGAGTTCAGAGCTAACGTTTTTACCGGCGCGCGTAGCAACAAGTCCTCCAAGAAGGGTGGATCTGGTGAGCGTCAGTTCAACGGTCTCATCGATGTCTACAAGAAGACCATCGCCACCGACGGTATCGCCGGTCTCTACCGTGGATTCCTCCCCTCCGTCGTCGGTATCGTCGTCTACCGTGGATTGTGCGTTTCCTCCCTTTCCCTCGCGCGCGAGCTGGCGAACCCGCGCCTGCTCCTCAAAGGACTGCACACTGAAGATCTTTCATGGTGATAGGTACTTCGGAATGTACGACTCGCTCAAGCCTGTCGTCCTCACTGGCAACCTCAAGGGCTCGTTCCTTGCCTCCTTCCTCCTCGGTTGGGGTGTCACCACCGGTGCCGGTATCGCTTCTTACCCCCTTGACACCATCCGTCGTCGTATGATGATGACCTCCGGTGAGAAGGTCCACTACAACGTGAGTTTTTCCCTCGGCGCCTGGCGGTTTTCGGTCGCGCGGCCGCGCCCGCGCGTGCGCGCGCTCTAGCGGATGGGTGTTGACTTGCTTTGACTTTCTTTTAGGGTATGCTCGATGCTGGTCGCCAGATCGTGAAGGCTGGTAAGCCGCAGTTGACGCCATTTATATGACTTGTTTGCTGACTTGAAACGTCTTCGCGACCACAGAGGGTGTTCCCGCTCTCTTCAAGGGTGCTGGTGCGTCCCGCGTTCGTTCCCTCTCTTCTTTGAGCTACTTCTTACTATATCTCTAATAGGCGCAAACATCCTCCGAGGCGTGGCCGGAGCCGGTGTCTTGTCGATGTACGACAAGCTCCAGCAGCTCTTGTGCGTTTCTTCCCTTTTACGGCCCCGCGCGTCTGAAGCATCGTATTGACGACATTTCTTGCATCAATTCCAGGTTCGGGAAAGTCTATTCTGTCGGTCTTCTTCTTTTGTCGTCTTTTGTGCTCCTTGCTGACGTCGTGGGTGATGTTAGGGAGGATCCGGTTAAATCTCTTGAGACCGTGGATGCCCGACGAGTCTGTCGGCAGGCCTGCCTTGGCGACAGCTCTTCTGGTAGACCAATACATTTCCTTGTTATTCAAAGCCGCTTTGCTTCTTTCTGCCCGCGTTTTCGAGATGAGAGAAGAGAGGCTTTCATTTGGGCACATCGCAAAGCTCTCCCCGCCTTCGCATCGCTGCCAGACCGTGCTGCGGGCAGGTGTCCGTGGATTTGGCTGTCCGCGGAGCCCAAAGCCCTTTGTCGCCACAAGTCATGGATTGCTTTTCTTCTGCCACTTTCTTCACAACTTTTGAACCACCATGTCTTCAGAAACGCACCAGACGATGGCCTCTTACGAAGTTGAGAAAGCTCTATACATTTCGACACACATTCGCCCTTCGTCCGCCATCGCCAGGCTCAAGGAAAGCTTCGAGTCGGACCGCTGGCAGAGTGGTCAACACGAGTTGCTGAAGACGTGGATTGGCCTCTGTCTCGCAACTGCTTACTTCCGGGCTGGGGAACTCGGAAATGCGTTGCAGGCGACGAGGGAGGCCGAGCGTGAGCTTCAGTCCGCTGAGCACCACCCGTCGACCGAGGACTGGCGAAGGCGCATGAAGGACCGGATCGAGGAGATCAAGACTGCCGTCGCTGAGATGGAGACGTACTGTGCTCTTTATCATGTTCCTCGTGAGTGATGCTGTCAGGGTTTTACGATGATTTGCTGACTCAGGTGGATCATCAGCACCCTCGGAGGAGACTTCTTTCGACGAAGGACGACCTCTTGAGAAAGAGATTGGGGGATCTAGTGAGACATTTTGCCACATATTTTTTGCTTTGGCATTTGCTAATGCTGATCCGGTTGTAGCAGACTTGTCGAACACTCACGAAGGTCAGCCTGCCTGTAACGCCGCAGGGAGGAGCAATCTACTGACGTGCTCACTCTTTCATAGGAATCGGTCAACCTGGCGGCAATCGCTTTTTGAAAGGTGCTTCTAGTAGGTTTCAGAAGGAGAGGGAGGGAGAAAGAGCGGATGAGGAGGGAGAGGCCGAGAAGGTCAAGGAGGAGGACGACACCATGGAGGACTTGGTGGTTGGTAGGCATCATTCCCGCCCTCCGCGCCCAAGCGGTAGCTCACTCATTTTTCTCACTCCAGTCCAGGAATTTGCGGGTGGTGAGGAAGGAAGTGTGGCAGGGAGCTTGGCGGGAGACGTAGCAGAAGCAGAGGATACGTGCCCGAGTTCAGACTTTGAGATGGGACTTTCAGGTCGTGAGTCCATCCCTAAATGCTTCTTCACAAAAATACTACTAACATTATGACATATAGAAGTAGCAGGCCCCATTCTCAAGCACCGTCGATCTGCGAGCCCGATCCTCGAACGGTGCAGAGCGTCGAGTTCTTTGAAGAGCCGACCACGCCCTTCCAGCCCGTCTCTCCGCCATTATCGCTCCGCCTCGCTCTCCCGAAACTCGTCGTCCCGTGGAGGACTTTACTCCACTGTTTCCGCACTTACTCCGAAAACCTATACGTACGTTGGAGACGGAGACTTCTGTTTCTTGTTACAGGGAAATCCTTTCAACTCACTTCACGTTCACCTCTTAGTGCTTCACTTAAACTCTTGTTCTCCTTATACTATCCTGATTACAGGAGTCTCGATGTGAGTCCTTGGTAGAAGTGGCACCAAAAGGGGAGATAGCTGAGCTCTTTCTTCTCCACAGGCTGGATCGGAATTCGTCATCATTTCGGACCGTTACGAAATGGGAGCCAATGACCCTCAAAGAACTCTCACTTTGAAGCATCGTGGACAGGGTCGTTACGAGGGAGAGGTCAACGTTAAGCGCGAGGCGTTTGAGCTCGTCTACACGGTCAGTCCTCCCTAAATCATGACTAGGTCCCTCAACAGCTGACCAATGAACCTTGCAGTTTGGAAAACGCTTGGGAGGTGGGAATAGTGAGGTTGTGGAGGAGATGATTAGTGGTGTTCCTTTTAAGAGGTTCGTGAGGGTCGCTGGTCACCCAAGCTGCGACCAGATCTCCGTCGGTGGGACATGGGGGTCAGGAAATGCTGCTTCGTGGTCTATTTGAAAGGTGTGAGGGAAATTCTAGCGCAAACGTTTAGTCTTTGTTTCTTGGATTGGCAAGTTCTGTGCATATTGATAGAGAGCAGGAGGAATTGTTCGCAACCACATCCACGTGCACGTCTAGTTGTCACTGTTGAACTGTTGATGAACCGAGCCCGCTTCGGCAGGATGACCACAACGGATGACCACAACACTTGACACTTTCCTGATGGCTTGTTTGAAAATATTGTGGCCAGCAAACATTGAGCTCAGTCCGATCCACTTCGAGTGCAGCGGTCATCGCTGAATGCCGCGGGGCTCACAGCTTGTCTTTTGACCACAAGTCGTCCCTCTACAATGGCCTCGCCAAGCAACCCTCCTCGGCCTGATCATCCAGCTCCACCAAAACTCTCGCCGTCCAAGTCACCAGCACCAGCCATCCCGTCCGAGCCAGCACCGTCCTTCGACCTCAGCATCCACACGGCAGATCGACTTAGGATTCAGCGCCAGGTCGCCGCTGCCAAGCAGACCAGGTTAGGAGCTCTGCTGAAGAAGGACGCTGCTCTGAGGAAGGGAAAGGACAGGGATCACCACCTGGACGGAGCAGCACGAGATGAGCTGTCTGAGCTAGTCGCGAAGGGAGGAGACGACAAGGAGGGGGCTTTGGCACGCGCAGAAGTCGAGAAGGAGACTATGAGTCGAGTAGCAGAGATGAGTGAGAGGATCACCTCGTTCAAGAACGTCGAAGAAGAGTTCAAGAGGTTGAGCGATGTAGTGCCCATGAGTACGTCTCTTTCAGAAAGTTTCCAAGGCTGCAGCTGACTTATGCCGGACCAACAGAGACGACCCTGAGCCTCGGCGCCTTCTCCACCAACTTCAAAGACGCTAAGGAACCCTACATGGCCTTCCAAGCCAAGAACATCACGGCAAAGCCGCAGCAGAGGAAGGAGAGGGCGAAGAAGGGAGCTGCGCCAAAAGAGGAGGAGGAGGAGGCTGTCCCGCCGCCTGCGGAGCACCTAGCATCAGCGAAAGGTGAGTTTGGCATGACTCAGATGAAGGGCGATCAACTTCAAGTCACTGATGTAAACTGGATTAGGGCTTCGCGCAGATCAGTTCAAGCGTTTGGGCATGTACACGTGTCGTATCCTCACCGGCGCCGTCACTCAGTACCACCGCTCCGACCTCGTCGAATCAGCGCTACGCCAGCCAAAACTCATCGCCGTCCTCGGCACAATGCCTCCTCCCTCCTCCGCAAGCTCATCCACCACCTCATCCGCTGGACCTTCGGCTTCCTCTTCCACTCGACCTCCTGCAACCCCGGCTTACCACAATGCCGTCGCCGACTTCAAAAAGAACATTTCCAATCCGCTCCTCACCCAGTCGAAACCTCCGGCTGGATCAATCAGTCTCTTCGACCAAGTCTACCAGCTCTTCCTCCACGAGCTTGGCCTTCCATCCGGGATCCCCGAAGGTCCGAACGACAAACGTGTCCAGACCGCGCTGCAGGAAGCGGTTCGCCTTTCTTTCCGACTGGCAGGAGGCATTTGCGGTGTTGGCAAGGAGGCCCTCGAAGCTCTTGACGCTCGCGAGCAGTACTCGAAGCAGATCACGATCAACTACTCCAAGCAGCGATGCCAGTTCCAGATCGTTGGCTTGACGAGCAAGCTGGAGGAGGTGTATCTGCCGTGGCACCACAATGATGCTGGTGCGCCATTTTGCATACCTTCAACTGTTTGAGAGCTGACGTCAACTTTGAGAACGCAGTGGAGGAACCGTCTCTGCCGACTGGGACGTGCTACCTCTCCGTCAGCTTCCAAGGAAAGACGCGTGACAGCAGCATTGGCTTCAAGGAGCAGATTGAGGCCCGCGTAGCCTTCCTCATCAAGAGTCGAGAAGGAGAAGACGACCATGCGGCGATCAAGGCTCTGGCGGAGAAGTTCAAACCCGCCTGCCTTCGTACCGTCCTCGTTGCTGAGCATATTCTCCAGGTGAGCACTCTTTCTTCACCTCAGGAGAAAAGAATTTGTTCTCACTTCTGGTTATTTTTGCTCAGGAGGAGAAGCCAACAACGTACAAGGGTTTTGTCGGCTGCCTCCAGAAAGCGAAGAAGTACCTCGCTCGCGGTGAGCCTTTTTCCTAGCCTTTCTAGATTGGTTGCTAAATTTTCTTCATCTTTAGTTCCTACCAAGACCTACGTCAAGGGAGACAAGAGTAGTGGGTTCGACCTCACGGATTCGGAGACGGGAACGGTTTTGGCGCGCAAGATTCGCCTCGAGAGACAGGCTTTGCTGCTCAGGGCTTTACACGCTCAGGTGCGAGTTGATGACTTGAAGTTATACTTTCACTTCTGACTCTTTTCACTGTTCTAGGCTGAGGAAGCTCTCGGACAGCGCGAGATCGCGGATTTCATCGTCGCACTCCAACTCGACCACCTCAAAGCCGACGACGACTCGCTTGAAGGACTTCTGTTGATGCTGGAGCCGTAAGAGACTCTTCTATTATACTCAAAATTATTGAAGAGTAGTTCCTGACGTGAGCTATCATAGGGGTCCTGACGCCACGTCCTTCACCTGCACGATCTGTGCGTCCAATTGCGAGATCTCGGAGCTGAACCGTCTTGAGCATTGGCATGAGAACCTGTGGGATAGATCATTGATGCTCCAGTCTTCCAATCCTCACGCTTCCTTCGCAGGTGCAAGATGTGCTTCAACGCGCTGCCGTCCGACAAGGAGTCAGAGAGCACGCGCATCACGGCGGAGCGACTGAGGGATGCACTTGCGCCTGTGCTTCATCTTTCTTTTAGCCAGTAAGCCTTATATTAATTAAATTCAACTCCAGATTCGAGCTCTTGGTACGCGTATCGCCGACGACCTTCGACTGAATGGAGGTACTTTCTCCATCATGAGTGCCGAGGAGATGCTTGCCGATCTCCGCAAGCTGCCAGACTGGGGTTTGGGAGAAGGGGAAGGGACATTCCGTTGCGCTTACTTTGGGGATACCTTGGTGCCTGGTAAGAGGCGGGCTCGTGCCTGTGGGAAAAGTAGGGTGCTGACGTGGTTGTCTCCAAACATCAGTCTCGATGGGCGATTACTCAAGGATGAGTGTCGACGCAGTCTTTCAAGGGA
Source organism: Pseudohyphozyma bogoriensis (assembly GCA_024364755.1). Classification (NCBI taxonomy): domain Eukaryota; kingdom Fungi; phylum Basidiomycota; class Microbotryomycetes; family Chrysozymaceae; genus Pseudohyphozyma; species Pseudohyphozyma bogoriensis. The sequence goes on from JALBUQ010000043.1 coordinate 14,001, forward strand.
TCAAAACCAATCAGAGCTCGGTCGCAGCTCGTCACGACGACTTGCGAAATGTCGTACCAACCACGATCGCGAGGAATGAGTGTCTTCAGGCTCGATCGAAGCACTTCATTTACCCCTTCTTGCTCAGTAGGTTTCTCAATTCCTTGGTGATTCTCCTCAAAATAAAGAGTCTGAACTTTGTTGCTTCATCCAGCCGCCATTCTCGAGTACCTCGACCGCGACATCTTCTCCACCGAGATGGTCATCCTCAAGAGGGCTTGCATTGGAGCAGCCGAGGAAATCTCGCTCACAGAGAAAGCTTACGACTACCCGAAGCATCTCTCCCCAGAGAGCATGTCGAAGAAGCTGTTTGCTGGCCTTGCCGCGTCCCTCGACGACGCCTTGGGCAAGTTGTTCAAGTCGGCTGGCTCTCACCCAATGTCTTGGTCATGGCTGAGTTCACGATTCGAGGAGTACGCTGGTGAGTAGGTTTCACTTTATTGAATCTTTCAAACATTCTGATCAGCCTCATAGGTGTGACCCCTTCGAAACTCCCGCCCGAGCTTCACTTCCTCCACCGCGTCTACTCGAGCGACGACGACGAGGACCCTACGGCTGAGGAAAAGAAGTCCGTTTTGAGCTTCGCCAGAGGTTAATCAATCTCAAAGCTTCTTCATGAATTCGCCAAAGCTGATTCTCTGTACTTGTCAGCACTTGAGCGGGAGTACCCGGAGGTGAAGCTGACGTGGATCGATGGATGGCCTTCTTACCTCGGCGAAACGGATCTTCGCTTGCTGGAGAGACAGGGGACGGTTGTGAGTATTCCAACGCACTTGTAGGGCAGACTGCTAAAATAAATCGATCTAGGTCACGGCCTCCCTTCTCTGTAAAGAGGTCCGTCGTCGCTATACTCGCTACCTGGCGGAGTGCAACGTGTGAGCTTCCTCTTTACCCGGAAACCAAACAATGGTGCTTATCTAACTTTGCTCTTTAGCCTCTACTGGGATGACTGCCTTTCTTTCGTTTCGGTTTTCTGCTTCCTCCTCCTCCAGCGCTCGACGCAACGTCGCGACACGTTCACGGGCCAGGAGGTGGTCTTGATGGCCCCGAACCACCCCTGGAATGGAGGCCTTGGGCACATGGTCCAAGGAAAGACCATGCATCTCGGTTTCAAGACCAAGTCGCCGGAGTCGTTGACGGATCACGCTCCCGAGGTGAGTTGAGACCTAAGCTCCGTTCTTTCATTTCATCTAACTAACAGGATGACTGTCATCGTCACAGCTTGTCAACACGCACCTCCGCTCGTGGGCGTCAAGGTGGTTTCTCGTTGCTGCCACAACTGCCGTGCACCTCGCCGCACCCGAGCTGGAGCTTCGAGGGTTGGTGGAATGGGGAGCGGGAGTGCTCGAGCGTGGCGAGGTTGTTTCGAGCGTCTCCATCGACAAGCAGAAGCAGATGGCTAGTGCTCTGAAGGGTCTTCTGGAGAAGCCGGAGTTCAAGTTTGCGAGCAGGGTCGATGGATTTGGAGGACGATACGGCAGGAGGAAAGCTGAGGGTACGCAAACCCGTCTCCGAGCCACCTGGAGCACTACTGACAAGCTACCAATGCAGATGAGCTTCTCAAAACCACCGGAGTGATCACCACTCTTTTCTACACTCAAGGCTGACACCAAAATGCTGACGCTTCTGCCTTTTCCAGAGCGGAGAAACCTGAAGCTACCGCCCTTCTCCCCGTACTTTCACCAAAAGGCCCGTCAAGTGGCCATGCACCCCTTTTGTTGCAAAAAGCTCCCTTTTTTGTTAGCTATATCTTTTTTCAGAAGTTCCCCCTTCCTCCACGCCTGCAAAACCAAGAATGGCCTACTGCCAACAATTAGGTCTGAATGGTCGTTACTGAAAGGCGTCAAATTGAAACAATGTTGAGCCCTCTCAAACCTCCAGAATAGTGATATGAGAGGTATGTGTCTTCTATTCCAAGGCGCTTAGATGAACTTTGAGTACAGGGAGGATGACGCTGGCTTCGCGGCGTGCACGTGTAGCCTGAAATCGAGCGTCAGCCTTTCAACTTCCCAAATGCGGTCAACTCCTGAAGGAAGAAGGCGGACTTACTTTAAGACCTCAACGACCCGTATTTCCATCCCCTCCCACGCTCTCCCCTCCCACGCTCTCCCTACTCCCTCCCGCAGCTCTCCCAGCCCAAAATACACACACTCGACTCCATACCCCTCACCTCCCACACTGCTCCCCTGCACTTTCGCCCACTCCTCACTCCCGACCTCACTGAACACGAACCTCGGCGCCTGGCTTCCCATCTCTAGCCAGAGCTCCGGCGGCCAGCTCTTGCTCTCGAACCCTCCACCACTTTCAGAGACGGCGGAGTCGGAAACGAGGATCTTGATGAGGCCGGATTGGGTGCATCCGGAGTTTGGGGAGAAGGTTGTGAGGAGGGCGGAGTCGAGGAGGGGTGAGAGGGCGTGGAGGAGGAATTGGAGGGTGACGGGGAAGGAGGAGCGGAGGTTGAGAAAGAGGTGGAACGGTGAGGAAGGGGTGATGTGGTTGTAAAGAGAGGTTGAGCTGTCATCGATTAGAATGAGACCACATCAGATGATAGGAAAGGAAGAGTGCGGGGACAAGTTAGAGCCTCAGGTCAGCACGCGAACAGAGGTGACGCGTGGCTAGAAAAGGTGATGAGAGGCGTACCTCGCTCGGCGGTGGTGGTTCGAAATGGTGTGCGTCGGTTCAAACAGACTCAAGAGGCGGTCTGGAGGGCAGAGAGCGTTGGGGTAAGAAAATGAGTGAAGTTGATGGAAGATGAGACGGACCGAGGCGAGCGAGCCTTTCGTGGGGGAGCGTACTGAGCTCAGTTCCAACCTGTGAGGCAGCGGGTCAGGAGAGGACAAGGGAAAGTATGATAAGTTTGTGTACGTACAATAATAGCTCTATCAACGAGCTAGACATTGACCACGAGGTTCGTTGCTCCAGAGTTGAGCGCAGAGCGGACGGTAGCTGGAATAGAAAACAGAGAGCGTCAGCTGCCTCAACTCCTCGATCGCCTCGCAAGTGATCGCCTGCCCCAGGTGTGTAGAAAAATGATGGTGCAAGAAATGGGACTCACACTTGTAGTGCTTGGAGCTGCCGAGGCTGGCGATGCTCTCCGGGCTCGCGCTCCAGCTCGCCGCGACCTCCGGCTCCCTGTGCCTCCCATCCTTGCCGCCTTCGTCCTCCTCAATCTCCTCGAGCAGGAAGCCACTCTGTGGCGTGGGTGGAAAGAATCTCGATGAGTGAGGTGCGTCCCTCGCTGGGGGGGCGGCAGAGGCGAGAGCGGGGACAGCGGTGGGAGTGGCGCGAGGAACGACGCCGTCGCGGGGCTCGTTGGGGTCGACGGCGACGACGAGTACGCCGGGTGGAACTCGAGGGCGGCCTCCTTGCCCAACGACGACGCGAGCGCCCGACAGCGGCTGCTCAGGTCCGACTCGCCCGCCAGAGGCGGACAGCGCTCGCTCGCGCTCGCGACGGCCCTTTCGAGCGAGGCGAGCGCGGAGGCGTCGGGGGCGACTGGATCGAGATGGGCGACGACAGCATAACTCGCTGTAATGAGTTGTCGTGGGTGCGAGAATTAGTGAGAGTTGTGCGACAGCGGAAGGGTTAGGAACCAAGAGCCGCGAGCCGCAGAAACCAAACCCGCCTGGCGCGCACAGCCGGCCTGTGCCCTACTGGTTTGCGGTCCGAGGGGATCAATCGGTTTGATAGAATTATCCAGTAAAAGCCGTAGCAGCTCATTATTTGCTTCCATTCATGTGCACATGCAGTATTCCATCACGACCAGAAGTACTCAAAGTAGTAATCGGAAATGTCCTGGTGCTCCTGCAGGGTGCTGCTCTTCCTGAACGCTCCCACTTCATCAGAGCCTCCAATCCAGTGCCTTCTTCTAGTAGAGCCTTGATTAAAGAAAACAAGAGACCAGCGACACTCGACGGCGGCGTCAGCAGCTTCGAGCTCGGCGGTGTAGGGGACGGTCGAGCCGGTGATCGTCATGATCTCCTCCGGCGAGAAGATGTCGCTCAGGTTAATGTTGAAATGAGTCCAAAGAGAGGACCCGTAAAAAACAGTAACAGAAGGAGGGACCTATGACAAGAAGAAGAACGTTCGCATAGTCCCGTCAGCACTTGCCACGTCATCTCTTGAGGACAGTCTACTCGCCTCGACAATAAGCCGTGGCTCCCACATAACAAAGAGATGGCGAGTTCGCCACTGGAACCGACCTGCGCTGTGATACATCAGCGCCTGTCAGACCCAAACTCAAAAGCAACGGACCCATCGCTGTAACCTTGCAGCAGCGGAAGCAGTCATTCTGACCATCAACGTGAGGGACCGAGTGCACTGCTCCCATGTATCTCCACTTTCCACACTGTGCACACTCCTCGAGTTCGTCGGCCTGGTTCACGCACAGCAGCTCCTCGTCGCCAAATGTCGCGCTGGGAGTCGGGAGGTCTTGTTGGTTTGGGAACCGCATTTTGGTGATGTTGGATAGGCGTTTCCTGATGAAAAAGATGAGCTGAGAATAGAGTGATGATGATTATTCAAAGCTCACCCCCAACTTCCGCACGCATCAATGAACAGGTCGAGGAGGTGGTTGTCCCTGCCCGGCGCCCAAGGGATGATGGACTGGGGGTGACGTTGTTAAGAGTCAGAAAATGTGGCAATCACACGGGAGTACAAAGCTAAACGTACACCTTGCTGCTGCGAATGGAACCCGGCCGTGTTGTTGTTGGGGATGCCACGTTTCTGGTGGCCACCGACCTTTCCGAGCGTGTCCGCGTCGACGTTGATGAGACGAGTGTTGAGCTTGATTCGCATCGTGTGTAGACCGTCGTTGATGTCGTTGGTACTCTGACCGTCTCTATACATGATCCTCTTGCCGTCCTTGTCCGTAACCAGAGTTCCTCTGCATCATTCAAAGACACGTCAGCGTCTCCCCTCCACTGCTCAAAGGCGCCCCAAGCCACACATGGGCCAAAAAGAAGAACGGAAAGAAAGAAAGAAATGGGGTTGTAACGTACCGAGGGTCGTATGGGATATATGTGAACTCTGTACGAAGCTGTTCTCGGTTCTCTTCGATGCGAGTCGAGCTGGCGGGTGCGCCGGACGAGCGAGAGTTGTCGGCGGGAATGAAGCCGGTGGACTGAGGTCCAATCTTGTCCCTGAGCTTGAAGTGTTGAAGGATGGTGGTCGGCTCGATGGAAGTGACAAAGCCCTCTTTCGAGGCTTGGGTCCTTGCCTTGGCGGATCCTTGACCTCTTCGACCTCTCCTCCTAAACATTGATGGCGGATAAATAAGCTGGCAAAATGGGGTACAGCTCAAAAAGTGAATACGTACGTGGCCTTGGGACCGGATTTGCGAGGGCGGCTACCGCTACGAGCAGTCTGCTCATCCACAGGTGTACGTTTGGAACTGTTCCATTACTCGATCAGCTCAGGCAGCCCAGTTTGAAAAACCTGACAGGGCATACGTAGTATCTTTCTCATCACAATGATTGCAATGATAGGGAGACTCCTACAACAACAAACAACGTCTTGTTAGCATCCGCCGACACGTCATCTTGCCCAACGTCCTCCAGCTGGAAAACAACACTCACAGGGACGGTGGGGAAGAGGTGCTCAGAAGGAGGAGGATGAATCTCACAGACACACCCCTCTAACGACCCTTTTTTTGGTTGGGAGGAAGACGCTGCTCGAAACTTTCGTGCGCGAACTCCCTCACCATCCTCTTCGGAGTCGCCGGAGGGAGTATCCGGAGCTCTACCAGACCTTAAAGCCTCTATATCTAGAAACAGCGTTCCGAAACATGAGAAATAGAGACTCAAATCATTAAGTAGCGCATGGACTCACCAGCAGGCGAGATGGACGGTAGGAGCACCGAATCCTCGTCGGCGGACTCTAGAAGCTCAATGCCCACGGCAAGGACGCGGTGGAGAAGAGAGCAGGCGAGAGAGACGACGGTGGAGTTCATGAGAGACGAGTAGAGAGCAAACAAGAGAGGCCGGCAGCGAGAAGGAAGAAAGAAAAGCTCCCCTCAGAAGGCCCGAGCAGCAGAGGCAGCACCCTCAAACCAGTCCCCGCAATTCCAGTGCAACCAAATTAGTGTGAAATGTCAAGCTCCCCGTTTCTACGGTGGCTGACGCCCTCTTTAAAGGGGTCCGGTCAGTGTCGTCGCGGGGGTTAGGGGACGGCACAGACAAAGAAGCACTGCACCGCCTCGGGCGGTCGACGGACGTGGTCCTTTCCCTCAGCGAAAGGACTTTGTAGATGTGCATTGATTCATACAAAAAAGATACTGCTTCTAGGCTCTGATGTGAAATGATTTGCATCGCAATTGGTTCGCGACCGCTTCCGCAAGTCAGTGGGCCCGGAAGCTGAGCCCCCGGACGTTGATCGTCCTCCTTCCGCTTGACAGCTCGCCTCCCCTCCTCGTTTCTATTTTGTCAACTCCGACACTTTCGAGCTGTACGTCCGTCAGCCCATCCCCGGGTTTCGCACGACAAGGCGGGTAGAGGCCGGCAGCGACCCTTGCCGCGAGCGCGCAACGCCTCGCGCTCCTGCGCCACCTCGCCCTCGCTTCGCTCCCGAGCTCGCCCCTGACGGCGCTCTTCTTCGCCGAGCGTCTGTTTGCGCACGACCACCTCCGCAAAGACTCGCTGTACCTCGTCGCACTCGCCCTCATCCGCGTCGACCGCCACAGCGAGGCCATCTGGCTCCTGAAGCAGCCCTCGCCTACGACGCCAGCGACAACCCCGCGCCCGCACCGGCTCGCAAGTGGACCTCGGCAAAGTACTTCAAACCGGCCAACGAAGCGTCTCTCCGGTGCGCGAGGCTGTTCGCCAACGCGTGCCTCCATGTCGGCCGCAACCATGAAGGCCGCAACGTCCTCGCCAAGGCGCTCCTCCCCTCCTCCCTTCCTCCCTCGCCATCGCCAACGACTTCGCCCCAGACCTCTCACATTCGGCAGCGTTTCGCCCCGAGTCGGAACCGTGGATCTACGATCTCGAGCTGGCCCGCCTCGCGCGCAACGCCGGCGAGCACGAGCGCGCGGTCCAAGGCTTCCGCGAGGCGCTCGAGGGCAGCCCGTGGTGCTGAGCTGAGGGTGCACCGCCAGACCCCCACGTTCTCTTCCCTCCTTGCCCTCGACAGCTCCCCGTTCCTATCTCGCCGCTCCCGTCCCACTCGCGACCGCTGCCGACGCACCCACCTCCGCTCAGCCCGTCCCAGACCTCCGCCGTCAACTCATCCGTACCGTTCACAGCTCGGACGAGGGCAGCTGCAGCGTCGCAACCAGAGGGATTGGGGTTCTTCACCCCGTCCGACACGTCAACGCCCGTGGGCTCGAGGGCGTTCCGGGGACAAAAGTCCTCCCTGGTGCTGGGGATTTGGTCAGGAAGGGCAAGGCGCGGACGAAGGACATTGAGATGAGCGTGGACGACATGTATGTGCTTCTTTGGAGTGAGTAGGCGGCGTCAGGCGCGAGAGCGGGAAGCTGACTTCAACGACGCCACTAGCAACAGCTCGTTCGACACGTCCTTCTACCCAAATCAGCCGCCACCTCCGTTTTCCTACGTCACCACTCATACCGCCTCCGTCCTTCCACCAGCCTTCAGCAACGCCCATGCCTCCGGCTCCTCCCTCTTCACCCCTCCACTCGCTTCCTCAACATCCACTTCTACGACCGGCGTCGCACCAGGCGTCAAGCGAGCCCGCGGACAGCAACCCCCCGTTTCAACAAGCACCACGACTGAGGACGAACCCAAAGTCGGACGAAGAGTTGTGAGAGGCGTTCCGTCGAGCGGCGTCGGCGAGAAGCGGCGCGATGGTTCGCTGGGAGCACCAACGAGGAGGAGCAGTCGCCTCTCGAGAGACCCGGGTAGCTCGGGCGGCACTATCTCTGGGCCGACAAGTACCGGGACAGCGCTGTCGAGATCGCAAACTTCGCGGTCGTCTGCGACTGGTGGCGGTGGGAACGCGGGTGCCGGAGCGAGAGACAGGAAGCGTAAGAAGAACGGCACGGGTCCGTCAGTCCTTTCCGATGCCGGATCAGATGCGTTTTCTCCACCCTCCCATTCGTCCTCTCCTGTTCCATCGTCACCGGGAGGAGCTTCGCGCGCCGTCGACCCCGGCGCGCTCGAGGCTGAGGATTACGTGGCGACGACGTTGAGGTGTTTTGTGAGGGCTGCGGTGAGTGCAGCGAGATTTGAGAGTGCCAAGGCGGTGGAATCTCTGGTGGCGTTGCCAGCGGAGCAGCAGAAGAGTTGGAGGTGCTTTTTGGCGATTGGGAGAGCGCGTTTTGAGATGCTGAATTACGGCAAGGTGAGCTCCGGTTCCACTCGTGCTTGAAATCTCTCGCTTGTTTTGGATTTCTCTCTGATAACCCTCAATACTGACGCATGATACTGACGCATCTTTTCTATTTCGCAAACTACAGGCGGAGAAGGCCTTCTCTCAAGCTCGTCAACAGTCGCCACATATCCTCGAATCGATGGAGCTCTACTCGACCCTCCTCTGGCATCTTCGTCTTCCTACTCAACTCTCCTTCCTCGCTCAAGACCCACGGTCATCGCTCCTCGTTCTCCCGCCGCCGCCCGGATCGCTTCCGGCAACGTCTTCTCTCACCTTGAGAACCACGCGTCGGCACTCAAGTGCGTCAAGCGGGCGGCGCAGTTGGACGGTTTATGCGGCTAAGCGGGCACGAGCGTGTTGTGTTGGAGGAACGGGAGAGGGCGGTGGGGTTGTTCACGGGAAGCGATCAGGAGGGATCAGCGTCATTACAACGCTCGGTGAGCAACTCGTCTCGTTTTTCGCGTGATCAGAACGAGTGGGCTAATTTGACTTCTTTGAATGACGCAGGTTTGGACTGGGCAACGTTCACCTTCAGACGGGCAAGTGCTCGTTGGCCGAGTACCATTTCCGCAAGGCCGTCGAGATCAACCCGACGAGCGCCACCCTCGTCTGTTGCGTCGGATCCGTGCGTAATTTCTCTTACTACTTTCTCAACCAGATAGCTGACGAGTGCTTCCGTCACTGTAGGTCTTGGAGAGCGTCATCAGCTGAAGGAGGCGCTCGAGATGTACGAGAGGGCATGCGTGTTGGCGCCGGAGAGTCCAGCCGTCCGATTCAAGCGAGTGCGCATCCTGGTCGCCCTCAAGCGCTATGACGTGCGTGATGCATTTTATCCAGAAGTTGAAACGGCTTTTTTCTGAACCATCCCTTTTCTCCTACAGCTTGCCGAAATGGATCTGCCCGCACTCAAGGACCGCGCGCCGAACGAGTTCAACGTCTACTTCCTCCTCGGCAACCTGTACAAGGCTCTTGGTCGCAAGCCCGACATGCTCAAGTATTTCAGCCTGGCACAAGACATCGAGCCTCGGACGGCGTCGCTCATCCGCGATACGATTCAGTCGGCGTCGACGGAGAGGGATGTTGACGCGTGCGATACGACGGGAGGGTTGTGAGCTGGCAAGGGATGGGCTTCCAAGGTGCTATAAATTCCCTCTTTGTTTGAAGGGAAAAAGATCGAGTCGTAGTTCTTTGCATACCATTGCAACGAGGTGTTAGCTCCCTCACTTTTGCGCGCGTCATCACGTCGGTCTGCTCCGACCGCGTATCACCATCAGACCCGTTTCTTCGTTTCCTGCTTAATGTTTTAGAAGGTGTAGCTCAAATTAAAAAGTCCTGCAAGCTTTTAGCCTGTTATCTCATCTGCCAATCGAAGTGAATGAGCGGAAGCACCTGCTGCCGCGCTATGGAACCACGGGCTCCGTCAGGAGACCACGCACCTCCGGGGAGAAGGAAGTCTCCTTTCTGTATGTACTTTGGGTCCTGCTCTCTCTCTCTTCCCACTCAGTTCTTTGTATCACTCACCGCTCGCATCGAGCTCGACATTCCGCCCATGAGTCTCTCACCACCTCCTCAGCAGCGGGAGCAGTCGAGCAGGCTCAGTGCGTTTGATCCAATTGGAGCACACCGGAGATACTAAGACAACTCCTATGAATCAGCTCTCACCGACCTTGCCACCGAGACACTATGCGAAATCTTTGCTCTACTCGGCGACAACGAGCATTCGCTCAACCTCGCGGTGACGTGTCGAGTCTTGGGCGCCGTCTACGAGCGGGTCGTCGAAGGACGCGTGCGCAGAGGCCTCTACTTTAAGGTTACAGAGGAAGGAGATTTGGGTAGTGGAGCCTTGAAGGATTTGAGGGATCGCCAGGCTCTCGTCAAGTGGGCCGATCGGCACTCGAGCACGGCCGACTCGGTCAAGACCGTCGAAGCGCACCAACTCGAGCTGTGGGGCAAGGAGTGGCAAGACGTCAAGACAATCTATAAGGCTGCTACTGGAGTCCGCTGTCTATTCCCCCCTGAAGAAGAGTACTTTGAAGAGGGTATGTGCTTCTCGTTTAACTCTTGGTTGCCGCCACACATGCTGAATCACCAGAGGACAGAGATCACCCACGTGGCCTTCTGTTACAACGGACCGGCTCTCAACGTCGTACTCGGCCACTCCAACATTTCGACAATCTGCCTTCTTCAACTCGATCATGAATGGGAATACATCCCCTTGCCATGCCTCGCCCGTCTCGATCTCACCCACGTCACCTCCCTCGTCGTTCCCCTACTTGAGTTTCCCGAGATGGAGTCCGAGGGACTCAGCCATACGTCTACGCCCTCTGACCGAGCGTTTTGGAACTACTTCCCTAACCTCAAGCAACTCGGCATCACGGAACTTTACTGGCGAGGAGTGCGGCACTTGGACGTTCCTGACAAGGTTACGGCGCATCCCGGTATCACGTCATTGTTGCTCGGCAATAAGGATATCTACGAGTTTTGCCAGCAGACCGGTAAGCTTTAAAGCCCTCTCCAAGTTGACCAACAATGCTGAAAAGTGAGTATGACTGCATCAAGACTACAGAGAGCCTTGGCCCGCCGACGTCTTTGAGCCGCTCCTTCATCTCCCTACTGCGTTCCCGAACCTCGAGCTACTAGTTCTCTCAAGGAAGTGGGCTTTTGCGCTTCCCTCAATCACCATCAACAGTGACGGAGCCGCCAGCTGGGACGTCGACTGGGACTGGTGGACCTACTCGCCGGACGAGACGACCAAACACATGCTCGCGTTGCGGGAGCTCACCGAACAGACGGAGGGCCGCCGTTGGCAAGTGAAGATGATGGGAGATCAAGACGTTAAGGAGGACGCTGAAGAGTGGAATCAGGTCTGGGAGTGTTGGAAGGAAGAGGGGGTGGCGGCAAAGGACTTTGATCCGTTTGCGTGGCCTGTGAGGGATGATTCTGTAGTGCACCACGACATAGTCTGGACTTAGAGTTTTGACTGTTCGGTAACTCTTTGGCAATAAATCTATCACTGAAGCCAGCCGACTTCAATCCTGTCCCCACCTACGCACCCGCGACTTACTACCCGCTCTCCGACCCCACGCCCGCTCCCGCCGCGCCAGTTTCGGTCCCAACTCCAGTCCCGACCCAGTATTCTTATGTCCACGTTGATCCAAATGGTTATTACGCTTGAAGCGAAATCGTTGCACCTTTTTGGCTCTAGTTCGAATTTCTAGGTTGTAGGGAAAAAAGGGGGCCTGGTGCTCGTCACTTGTTCTCGAACAACGTTCGTTGTCGCTGGTCGAAATGAACGTCTGGTTTCCCTTTTGTCTGATGAAGCATGTGAAAGGTAAAGGAGGAAACAGGAGAAATCTTAGGGGCCCAACTTTGCCCCCGCAGAACTCTCGAGCCTTGATGAGTGGATCGCCACGTATTGATTGACACTCACGCCGTCATGCCACCCAAGAAGCCCTCCATGCCTTCCACCACAGTCGGGAACGCACTCCACGGTACGAGCATGACCTGACCCTTCGTCTGAACGCCGACGGCGACTCGTTCGGCGTTCTTTGGTGGTGCGGCCGAGTAGGCGAACGTGTGCGTCTCTTCTGCCGACTGCGATGAGGAGTCGGGTCCACTTTAGCCTCTTCTCTACTTCAGAAACAAGGAAAACAGAAGGGAAAACGAACCCTAGCGATAAACTCGTCTTCGGGGTGGTACATCCACACCTCCTCCTTCACGCCCGCGCCCGCCGCCGTCTTTGGCTTGTTCGTCTTCTTCTCCTTCTTCTTGCCCTCGCCGTCCACCGAGTTGAGCGCCGCGTTCGGATTGTCCTCGAGCTTCTCCTGGCTGACGAGGAAGACGCGAGAGATGAGGAGGAGGTGCGAGAAGTTGTAGGGCTCTTTCTGGAACGAGCCATGTAGCCTGTCAGCGCCGCGTCTTTGTTCACGGGAAGAAGGAGAGGAAAGTGACTGATATCCTCGATCGCCCACTTCAACTCCTCCTCGAGCATCCTGTACATGGGAGAAACGACCTGCGGGGGGCATGTTGACGAGGCGTTAGGAGAGGACGATGCCGATGTAGGAGGAGGTCGAGCTTGACGGGTGCGAGAGGAGCGTCGTGAGCTTCGAGTGGAACGCCGACGTCGAGGGGCGCTTGGGGAGGATGTAGTTGATCAGGGCGGAGATGGGCGCCTTGTCCTGCAGGTGTGAGGGAACGGTGTTTGTTTTTTTGGAGGAACGAAAAGGTGGGGAGGTGAGCTTGAGCTACCGAAGCCGCAACAAGGGAGGAACATGAATAGTGAGAGAAATAAGACGCACCTTGTGCACATTCAAGTTGAGCACGGTGAGCACGGCGTACGGGTCGCCCTCGTTGCCATCCGTCTTGACGGTGCTGCCCACGAGCTTTTGCTCCAACACGAGGTCCGCGACGCCGCCGAGGTCGAGGCTCGCCGCGTCGTGCGACAGGAGCTGAGAGAGGAGCAGCTTGATCGAGTGGTAGTCGTGCGCTTGCGGGTCGAAAAAGTCGAACGAGACGTCGAGCATCTGCCCGCCCCAGACGTGCTGTCAGCTTCGTTCCGGGTGGCGAAGAAAGAAGAGGAGCGCACCTCAACGTCGCCGTCGTTGTTCTCGTTGTCAGAGTCATTGTCCTTCTGCCTCTTTGACATGGTTCAGATAATAGTGTAAAGTGTGTGGGAGGTGCAGAAGCAAGCAAAGGAAAGCGCGCCCAAGCTTGCCTCGGCGCCACAAGTTGATCCAAGCTCAATGCCGTCTCGCCCGCCCGCGCTTGACCTCCACCCACCGCATCGAAATATGCAGCGAGATTTGCTCAAGTCTAAGCTTCCGCAACTTCCAGCACTCTCTCCAGAAGGCGACGAGCTCGAGGAACTCGAGGAGGAGGAGCTCGACTCGTTCCCGGCATCACTCGCGCGCGCCGCGCCTCCGTTCGTCCCATCGTCATTGAACCCGCAATTCTCACGCTAACCTCTGTTGTCCACAGACCAAGAAGAACTATCCAGAAAGGAAAGGATTACTTGCCAATCTCCGCCTCGTCCTACTTCTCCGAAGCGCTCGAAGTCAACCTCGCCGCGCCCTCGACCGCCGTCTTCCGGGTGTACTACACCCCGGCGATCCCCTCCAAAGCGCCCATCGAGTCCATACCGTCCATCTCAGACTCGCTAGGAGCAGGTCCAGCGAAAGCACCGTGGCTCAAGCCCACGTCGGCAGAAGACGAGGGCAAGGGCGTGTTGGACGCGTGTGTCCATGGCGCGGGGTACTCGGCGTTGAGCTTCGCGTGTTTGGCCAAGGCGTTGAAGGAGAAGAGTAGCGGGATGGCTGGAGTGCTGAGCTACGATCAGAGAGGGCATGGTGAGAGTGTCCCAATTCGGCTGGGAGTCTGGAGGGGGGTGACGTGGGGAGACGGCGTTGCTGATTAAGCTTGTGGGAGCACAGGAAAGAGGACGATGAGTACCGAGGGTGAAGAGTCGATGGGCATTCGAGGTCTACAGCGTTGGTCATGTTCTTTGAATGTCGTTTACCGTACCAGATCTAACCGTCTTGTCGTCCCTAGGGTGGATCCGGCTAAACGGCTTGCCCCCGTTCGCCTCGTTCCGTCTCGTGTTGACTTTACCAATTTTGAATATGCTTTCCAAAGAGATTCCGTGTCCTTATGCGGCTATCCGAAGAAATACAGTTCTGCTTTCCAAAGACTTTGGTTTCGTTACGCGAGAGAGAAGGACACGTGTTGCGGGATGGCAGTGGGTGCGTGCGTTGCTGTTGCGCTCGAGGGTTTTCAAATCGAGATGTTATTGCATGCCCTGGCTTCCGTTGGCGGACATTGGACTGTCGTCGGTTTGGTGGTCATTCAGCGCCTGACACCAAGTGGAGAGCACTGGCCACGTGTCCAGTTCGCGTTCATGCCTTTCCATCTCGCGGTCCTTTGCGAGGTCCCCGTCTCACTCCGTCTCCGTCTTCACGACAAAGTATAAATGAGCCGCTATCTCTCGGCTCAGTTGAGCAAGACATTCCTTGTCCAGCGGATCAGCGAGATCCGCTCCAACTTCCGCGACCCGGGCTACGTTGGGTTCAGGCAATTCGCTCAATCTGAAAACCTACCTATCCCATTCCCCACGCCTATCAAAACCTAAGCCTTCACTTTTGGACGCTCAGAGCCTCTGCTCCTCTTCTCGACCACGAACTTTTTGCGTCCTCCCTTCGGCCTCTCTTCGTTCCTCTTCCCGTCCCTCACCTCCATCGCCTGGAGCGGTGTCCCCGTCTGCCCACCAAGGCCCTGACCGGTGATGTCGAACTGTCGCATGTAGTAGACGTCCCTCCACTTGATCTTTCGTAGAGGAAATGCTGGGCCCAATCCCTCTTCGGCGCGTTCGTACATCTCAAACTCAAACGTCGAGGCGATGAACCCGTTCCCGCAAGGGATCGTTTCGATATGAGTCCATTTGGTACGATAAGCTGAGCCAGGAGAGGAGAGTTTCAGTGTTTGCTGTGAATTGTAAAGAATGAAAGTAGGTGCAAACCTGGTGACCAGGTTGAGGGAACGACGACCCCGGTGCGCAGGGTTCCGCTCAGAAGGGGGAGGACGGAGTCGCGGACGTCGTGAGGCTCGAACGTGACGGTGTACGAGTAGACTTTGACGTTTCCTGCATAGGTACTTGTCTCAGTCTCATGTAATCTCTCTCTGTGAGGTAATTCCTGGACTAGCGAAAAAAACCGGAAGGCGACGTACCGTGCAAGTCGCTACGTGTCCCATGCAGCTCGCCTTTCCCATCAACGAGGCAGTACTGCAAGAAAAACAACTTCGCTCCCGCCGCTCTTCGCTCAGCCTCTGTTCTTCCAAATCTATCCTCATCCTCATCACCGTCGTCAAACGCGTGCGCTTCCCAATGCTTGTGCGGTGAGAGGCCAACGGGAGGATCGAGGATCTTGAACCGGAGCGACCACGTCTCCTTGCTCCCGCTTTTCTAGTGATTTCCAAGCCTTTGAGGAGACCGTCCTTCTTAAAGAGGGAGGCTTTCCATGTAACTCCGTCGATGTCCGGACCTGCGCCTGTTGAGGACATCGCGTTTGGAGTCAGCAGGGGGGGGGGGGGGGGGGACGAGCCTCGGGGACAATGGAGCTATGGCTGGGAGAGCTTACGGTACGGAGGATCATGTAGACCTCTAACTAGGTTTTCCGAAAACTTCCAAGGCGTGACAAGCGAAATTGTGAGCGCTCCTCCGCCTTTCTCGAACTTGCCTGCGGAGGTAAAAACAGGTCCGGGTCACTCCGGTGAGCTCCAACCACCATCGATAAAGAGACGTACATTGTGTGAGCCAGTAGTAGGCGAATAGACGAGCTGGGGGAGGAAGGAAGTACTGGAGAATGGATGGCAGCTGAGCGATAGCGTTGTTCACTTGGTCTCGTTGGGCGTCAGTCGCTTGAAAAGGGAATGCGGCGATGTCCGGCGGTTGGTACTCCCATTGCCCTCGTTCGCCAACAACCCCATTATCCATTTTTGGTGAGGCAGAAAAGTGGAAAGTGCTGACAAGACTTGCAGAGACAAAACAATCCCCTTTCGTGGGTGATGGCAGCGACTTCCTTGCCTCCTCTCGAGGTCCGTAAGGCGGTGCCGGACGCCGGAAGCCTCAAAATCACGAAGATTGCTTTGACAATGTGACATGATCCATTGCTCATGCTTTACTGAAACAAAGGTTTCTTTGTTGTACGGTCTCTTCTTTGCGGCTTGGTGAGTGGCACTATCGTTTTGACGCGTTCAGTATGGAGCCACGTGTACTCTTCTTGTCGTGACGCCGTCACAGTCTCGTCCCCGGGATCTAGGCACAACTTTCTTGCCATCCTGCTTCCAGATTGATACTTCTAGCAAGTCTGTACCGTTTTCCCGCCTTCCAGCTCTCTTGAGCTCCAACGTCAGGCGGAATGCCCTAAGCCGACGTTTGACGCTTTCCCTCCTGCTGCTCTAAAATTGCCCGAATGATTGAGCGCGATGCGAGTGGCTGTATCATGTACCGAGTTGCGGCTTTGGTCCTCGAAGGTAAAAGCCGAACGTCCTGGTCGCACCACGTCAGCAGTGTCGTCTTTGACTGCGGCGACGAGGTTCAAGAGACTGGCGTCCACAAGCAGGCGATCTCGCACAGCTGTCAGCGTTTTCCTTGCAAAAAACCTTGTTCTCCTCTAGGCTCCCGTTTCACAGCGGTTTGAAGCGTTGGGGAGTTTTTCGTCGCCGCTCTCCGGTGCACGATGTTTAGGTACCGAACCTTCACACGCGGACATTCGACGACTGATGCAGGTGAGTGGGCAGGCAAAAAGAATTTCTAAACACTTCGAGTCATATTTGCAAAGAGCATGAGAACCAGAAACCTAGGCGACGTTATTGGTCGCTCAACACTCCCCCTCACGTCAGAGTCTGTTCTGTTCAGACGAGGCAATTGGGAAGGGTGCAAACGTCAGGAAATTCGAGTCTTTATCTAATTATTACCGCATTATTCGGGTTGATCTGGTTTGACGAAAAAGACTCGCTGGGAACCTCGCGGAACGTCGCGGAAGCAGACAACCTCGCTCGACCAAGGCCACGTGCGTTGAAGTCAGGGGGGATCTTGATGGTTCAACTCGGGCTGGAAGCTCAGCAGAACGTCCGAACAGAAGGACTTCTAGTGATGATGAGAGCAGTGTCTGGAAGCAAACTCGCCAAAGGGACGGGCATCCGAGGTCGGGTGCTGAGAGTGGCGGCGCGAAATCCTGTGATACGAAGCGGCGAGGACGCAAGCGGACAGGTGGAAAAGAAGCTGTATCTCTCTACTTTACCACCTGAGAAAGGTAAGCCTTACTTGCCTGCTCCAGCCCTCAGGAAGAGGAGGACCACGTCAGCGCTAATTAGTAGCACCCACTCATTCGAGAACTCTGAAAGTGGGGCGAGAGGGCGAGGCCTAGAAAAAAAGCGAGGGAGAAGATTGGCCCCCTGTCCGCAGCGCCCGCGCGAGGATGGACCTCCAGCAAAAATCGGCCGCCTCTCTTGGTTTCGCTCCACCTCATCGTCACTAAAACTTTGTGAGTGTCGCCCTCCATTTCTGCACATACTTTTTGCACATACTTCGGCCACGACCACCTCCCCTCCCCCTTGCTGCCTGGGGCGCCATCTGGCCGCGCCGTCGCTGGCGTCAGGTGGTGCTTCCTCCCGCCAGCCTCGTCATCCTCCCCTCGTCCACTCCTCCTCGCACCTCGCCACTCGCGGCCTCCCAGCCCTGTCCAGCATTTGCCACCACTTTCACGACTTCTCTACACTCCAATGATCTACTCGTTCGAGCGTGGGGGTCGCGGGGTGGCTGGCGGGCGACTGGCGGCTCTGAGAAAACCCTCCACCTCCAGCTCGCTAACCTCGCTCCTGCTCGCTCCAACAGAACAATGGGAAAGGAAAAGGCTCACGTTAACGTCGTCGTCATGTGAGCCACCTCTGCTGCCGTCGAGATTGCACGAGATCGAGACTGACGAGGAGGATTTTTCCCTGCGCTTCTCCAGCGGACACGTCGATTCCGGCAAGTCCACCACCACCGGTCACCTCATCTACAAGTGCGGTGGTATCGACAAGCGTACCATTGAGAAGTTGTACGTTTACTTTCCGCACTACGCTCACCGCTGGGCGCCGTGTTCTCTCGAGTCATCGGTGCTCAGTGGCGAGGCTCCTCGAAAGGAGGCGGTTGGGGGAGCACGAGCGCTGACCATTGCCCGCTTTCCTTCCACAGCGAGAAGGAGGCCGCCGAGCTCGGAAAGGGTGAGTTTTATTTGTAGCCCTCCTCGCTCTGCCGCCGCCGGAAAAATCTGTCGTGCGCGCGAGTGGGGAGGGCGGGGCGTGCCACACGTTCTGGTTGGCTGACAGATTTTTCCCTTCGTTCGCGCGCTCGTGCAGGATCCTTCAAGTACGCCTGGGTTCTTGACAAGCTCAAGGCCGAGCGTGAGCGTGGTATCACCATCGATATCGCTCTCTGGAAGTTCGAGACCCCCAAGGTTCGCCCTGCTTCCCCTCCGCCTGCTGCCTCTTGACGAGCCGGCTCGCTCAGAGGGCGAGGTTTCACCCTTATCGCGGGACAACGAGCTGACGCTTGCTTTTCACCTCAATTAGTACCTCATCACCGTCATTGATGCTCCCGGTCACCGTGATTTCATCAAGAGTGAGTTGGCTCTTCCTTCGCCTGGCGCGAAATTTTCCCGCCCGCGCCTTGCCACGCACATGCTCGTCACAGCTCAGCGCGCTAACCTCGCTCGCGCACCCCCGCAGACATGATCACTGGTACCTCCCAGGCCGATTGCGCTATCCTCATCATCGCCGGTGGTGTTGGAGAGTTCGAGGCTGGTATCTCCAAGGATGGACAGACCCGCGAGCACGCCCTCCTCGCCTTCACCCTCGGTGTCCGTCAGCTCATCGTCGCCATCAACAAGATGGACACGACCAAGTACTCCGAGGCCCGTTACGAGGAGATCGTCAAGGAGACCTCCGGTTTCATCAAGAAGGTCGGATTCAACCCCAAGGCTGTCGCCTTCGTCCCCATCTCCGGATGGCACGGAGACAACATGCTCGAGGAGTCGACCAACATGCCCTGGTTCAAGGGCTGGAACAAGGAGACCAAGGCCGGTGTCTCGAAGGGAAAGACCCTCCTCGAGGCCATCGACGCCATCGAGCCCCCCACCCGTCCCACCGACAAGCCCCTCCGTCTTCCCCTCCAGGTTCGTTCTTTTTCTTTCGCCCTCTTTTCCGTTTGATCGGTCGCTGACCTTCTTTCCAACAGGATGTCTACAAGATCGGAGGTATCGGCACAGTGCCCGTCGGTCGTGTCGAGACCGGAACCATCAAGGCCGGTATGGTCGTCGTCTTCGCCCCCGCCAACGTCACCACCGAGGTCAAGTCCGTCGAGATGCACCACGAGCAGCTCGAGGCCGGTCTCCCCGGAGACAACGTCGGTTTCAACGTCAAGAACGTCTCCGTCAAGGATATCCGCCGTGGAAACGTCTGCGGTGACTCCAAGAACGACCCCCCCAAGGAGGCCGCTTCCTTCAACGCCCAGGTCATCGTCCTCAACCACCCCGGACAGATCGGTGCCGGTTACGCTCCCGTCCTCGATTGCCACACCGCCCACATGTGCGTTACTTTTCTCTTCGTCGTCGTCGCCTTCGCGCGCGCGCGCGCCCGAAATTTTTCCGCGCGGGTCGCTGACCTTCTTCTTCTTCCTTCTTCTTCTTCCATTAGTGCCTGCAAGTTCGACACTCTCCTCGAGAAGATCGACCGTCGTTCGGGCAAGTCCATTGAGGACTCTCCCAAATTCGTCAAGGTGACTTTGCTCGACTGGCATCTCCTTCCAGACCTGATGCTAATTCTGTTTGCTTTCATAGTCCGGCGACGCCGCCATTGTCAAGGCAAATATAAAACCCCTTATTTCCATTGCTTGTGCAGTCACTGACCTGCTTCCCCTCCACAGATGGTTCCCTCCAAGCCCATGTGTGTCGAGTCCTTCGCCGACTACCCTCCCCTTGGACGTTTCGCCGTCCGTGACATGCGTCAGACCGTTAGTCCTTCTCTCGTTTCTTCTGTTTACCCCGATGCTAAGTTTTCTCCTCGTTCGCAGGTCGCTGTCGGTGTCATCAAGTCCGTCGAGAAGACCGACGGCAAGGGTGGCAAGGTCACCAAGGCCGCCGTCAAGGCCGGTGCCAAGAAGTAAGCGATTGCTTCTTCGGTTAAACCGAGCCAGTTCTCCGCCTTTCTATTCGTTTTTCCCCCGCCCATTTCGGATACGAGGTCCACACTCGGACGTTCCCTCGTACTTGTGTAGACAGCGTGTTTTGTGAATGGGTGTTTGAATCAAATTGAATTGTTGGGCTCTTCTATATCTTGTTGCGATTTGTGAGAGATGTCGAGACTGCTCAAGAATGATGGAAAGTGCGGAAGGCAGTTGAGAGGGTTGAGAGGCGGGGAGCGCGAGGACTTCGCGTTTTTCGGCACCGGGTCGACGTGGCGCGGGTCGTCACGGGGCGCCGCTCAGCGCTCAACATCCGGCAGAAACATGACGTCTTTTGACGAGAAACCCCGGAAAAGTGTTCTTTCGGCTATCATTCTCCCATTCACCAATATGGAGGAACGCTCCGACACGCCGGTCGCGATGGCCGGTCCTCGCAGGGTCTGGCGAGGTTCGTCTTCGACCGCTTTAAGAGTATCGAAAGGAGATGTCAAAAGGTTGCAACACTAGAAAACTCATCGAAAACTACTTGGGGTTATCGACTTCGACCGGCTTCCCCGTGATCATACTCTCCCTAATCGCCTCGAGCGTAATGATCGTCTTGAGCGCCTGCTCGCCCGTACAGTTCGGCTTCTCAGTTCCTTTGCAGACGCCAACAAAGTTCTTCAGCTGTCGAGTGAAAGCTGGGACGTCTTCAACTGGTGCTGGCTCGGTGGGGGAGAAGGTGTCGGTCCAGCAGCCTGAGGCGGAAGGGTAGGAGAATTGACGGAGCTCGGGGAAGGCCGTGGATCCGTGGGTGCCCATGATTGTGTAGCAGTTTTGGTGCTGGATGAGAGAAGGATGAGGATGAGGTATTTGAGGGAGTGAGAGGAAAGGGGGGCTAACGGCTTGAGGAAAGTTGGGGTTCTCGCCCGTGCCCGACTCCATGAAGTAAGGGGAGGCAGCCGCACTGTAGATGCGAGGCATTGTCGTCAGCGTACGGCCTGATAGGAAGGGGCAGTAGCTCACTCGGAGAAGATGAAGGTTCCCACGACACCGCTAGCAAATTTGAGCGTGAGGGCACCCGTCTCTTCGACGGCGTGTCCACGTGTCGAGATGCCGCCTTCGCAGTAGACGCGCTCGACGTCTCCGAAGAGGAAGATGAAGCAGTCGATCTCGTGGACTATGATAAATCGTTTGAGCTGAGCTAGAACCTAGAAGGCAGTTAAGGAGAGACCACGAACCGAGATTGATGAGGATAGGGCCGCCGGCCGGGGGAGACTTGCGCCACGCGGTTGGCCCTTCGAAGTAGTCCATTGGCTTGAGAGCAGTCCACAGACCTGAGACAGCGAGGACTGGAGGTGCCGTTCGTGAGTTCAGGAACATTTGAAGGTCATCATGGGATAGCGAGACTTGCTTTTGCCCAAAGATCCGCAGTCAAGCATCTTCTTGAGGTTCAAGACGTAGGCATTCTATTTGTGAGGTGGAATGTGGTCATCAGCTCTGAATAGATTTCCTGCATACCTCATGGCATTATCTCACTTACCCATCTGCGATGCTGACCGACGAGGATCTTCGTCGTGGCCTTAGACTCAGCGGCGAGCAGCTCCCTTCCAGACGGAATGTCCGTTGACATGGGCTTCTCGACTAGGACATGAAGTCCAGCTTCGAGACACTTGATACCGAGGGTAACATCTGCATAAGAGGCTCATCGTGAGTAAGCAGAAGCACATTCCGCTTCACAAAAATCCATCAAAAACCCACGCGTCGCGTTCGGCGTGGCCAAAATAGCGCCAACAACCTCAACCTCTCCCCTATTCTTTGCTTCCAGCATCTCCTCCAAGCTCTTAAACAGCTTCACGCCATGCTTCTCAGCAAACGGAGGCCCGGTGGGCGTGGGATCAACGATGCAAGTGAGCGTCGCCTGCGGCTCGTTGTTGACGTGGGCGGTGTGGCGGACGCCGATCAGGCCTGGCGCTCCAAGGATGCAGATTGGAACAGGCGACATGTTTGGAGTGGGTATACAGAGGTTGGAAGAAAGGAAGGGAATGGGGCTGAGCGCGGGGCCAAACGTCGGCCCCGGAGGAAGTGCTGATTTAGGCGCCGGGCGGGCGGTGGACTCTGCCGAACGTGCCGACGAGCTCAGACAGGACACTCCTTCATGGTCCAGAAAACCTGCACCTGTCAGCAATTTTTTGCTGATTTGGTCCGAACGAAATCTTCTGGAGCTCTGCTTGCTGGTCGACTCGATCGTGAGAACGAACGACACGTGTCGCCAACCCTCTCATTCTGCAGCGTCACAACAGCGTTGTCTTGTGATTTCAGCCCCGAAAGTGAGCCTCCTTGGATACTCGTAAGCTAAGCTGATAGCTCTTTCGGCCTGCTCTGACGCTCATCCTCGACGGATAGCTCCGACTTGTCATCGATGCTCGACTTTTCGGACGCCTCCGCCTCCTCTGCGAACTTGATCTCGTCCCTGTTGGAAAGATACCGAACGACCCTGAGCAAAAGTAAAAACTGGTTAACTTTTTGTATCGGCTGGATGACAGGAGGTTGTTGGCAGCCTACTGCGTGAACGCGATGAGACAGAATGTGTCGACGGCACTGAACGTGTAACCCTTCAGATACCTTGGCGACTCAGAAGTGGGGTAGGTAAGAAGTCCAATAAACGCTGTGGACGCTCTATTTTTGATGCGAGAGAATGTCAGCCGGACCTATTTCTGACGGCGAGGAATCTAAGACGCGTACTGGGCGATGGTGTTCATGATAATCAAGACGATAGCCCTCTCCTCGTTGTCGCGACGCAAAATAATGTTGGACCATCCTGTTTTGAAAAGTGTTAGCCTATATCTCAAAAATGCAATCCAGCCAGGGCTGCGATTTTGCCGGCCGGGCGCACGGGTGGCATTGGTGTAGGACGTCTCTTCGCAGCGCCTCATGCCCCTTTTGTTTTATCGGACTAACCGTAGAGGGTGCTACTCTGTGCGTAGCTGAATGGAGCAGTGTTAAACGCCCAGAACCGAGCCCCAACGTTTTGGGTGCCAGACGCCTGGATGGTAACGTCAGCAACGGGCTGTCAGCGATGGCACACATTCCAACAGCAATGGAGCACAGCTGACCAGAATGATGTTGGCAATCAAAAGAAAGGTATCTCCGACAGTCATAGCGCCCCATTTCGAGCGGAAAAAGTCGCCGGCGAAGTTGACGGCGAGGACGAGGAAGAACCCGACAGCTGGCGCCGTGGTGGAGACATTGTTGGCGTGGACCAACGCAGACGATGACGATCCGTAGAGACTTTTGAGCCAAAGGAGGTAGGCGGCGCTGAGACGAGAGAGCACGTGTCAGCTCTATTGCGACGTGTGGCCTCAGGCGTGGAGCATTGTTGCGCAGCAATCACGGGCAGAGCTTAGGGTGACTCACGTGTTGGGACCACAATTCCAGAACAATGTGGACCAGAGGGTGAGGACATAGATCTTCCACCCCTTGAGCACCTTCTTCAGCTTCGGCAGCGTCAAGGGGTTGCGAGAACCGACAGCCCCGCCGGTGCGCTCCAGGCGTCGTTTGGCGAGCGCGCGCTCTTCTTTGGTGATCCAGAATCTAGAAACGGTGGTCAGCTTGTACACGAAGGAGAATGTACTGAAGAGAGTCTCACGAGAAGCCTTTGTCAGGAGTCCCGGGCCAGATGAAGTAGCCGGCTGGGAAGGAAGGTTCATCAGGACCAGTCATCTCAAGTCTACTTGTAAAAGCCGGTACCGAATCCGATTGGGATGGTCATGATCTTGCAGTAGATGGTGTAAACTATGAGTGGCTGTGCTTCGAGCTCAACAAAACCTGGCGTACCCAGCGATCAAGAAGTTCCACGCCCACGCCTCGATGCCCAGTTTACCGTCCATGTGTTTCAGGATCGACGCTTGCAGGAGACCAGCTGTAAGGTTTCCGAGGGCGAGGCCGAGGTAGAAGACACTGGAAAAATAGCTACGTTAGTATCGAGACTTGAACAATGTCACCTTGACTGCTCACCCTCCGCGACGTCCGATTTCTGGTCGAGAGCGGAGCATTAGCGGTGCACGTGGAGGGGAAGCGATCAACCTGTAACACACCGTCTTTGCGGTACCAGGACCCGAGGACTGAAAGAAAAAATAATGTATGATCAGAGCCAACGCCGGAGTAGCCGTAAGGATTGTCACCGCTTACCCCAGTGGACGGCGGGGAAAAAACACGCCTCCAGCGCGCCAATGATGAACCTGTATGCCATCATCTGACCTATTACCGATGAGAGCTCAGCTGATTTTTGGGATAATGGGGAAAAAAGAGTACCCACCGTAGGATGTAGCTTTGTACTGAATCAGCGTGAAGATTCCCCAGAGGATGTCGAGGGTTGGTATGAGGATGTCTGAAGACGATGGATCAGCTTCATCCTCTTTCGGCCATCAGAGGTCGTTGACGTACTCATAGGAATGACTGTGAAGAGGTACATGAAAGGAAGCTGAAACACGGCCGCTCCAACAATGTACATAGTCTGCAGCTCGACGAGGTTGTTGCCGCCCATGTGGAGCTGGGTGCTCATGCCAGACACGTAGGAGTTGTTGACGTTCGACTGGTCGAGGTTCTTGACGTAGTACATGACGACTGAGTGCAGAAATGGCTCTAGTCCATCTGAAAAAATCAGAGGAAGAGAGAGGTCATACCCGTATAGCCGACAAGCAAGAAGTCGAGTTTCCATAGCAATCGCCGTTCCTCTGGCGTCTTTTTACCGGCCAATCAGTATGCGCTCATCCCGACACATATATTTTTGCTCACATCCGAGTCCTCAAACCACTGGTACCACGGGCGTGGCTTCTCGACGCCGGGCGGCTTCGGCGGGTTGTACGTCAGCGTACGGTACCAGGAGCGCTTCGTCGCCATGTCGAAAGTCGTTAGGGAGATGGTCAGGTAAGAACAAAGAAGATTGAGTGTCGGAATTGTCCGCGCCCTGGAGACCGAAGGAGATGTCGAACAACGGTACACCATGTTAGCCAGTTGCGGCGTGACGGAATGACACCATTTGCGAGTTGTTCGTAAGGGCAAGACTGGGCGGAGGCCGTAGCCACACTGCCACTCTTCATAAAAAGAAATCTAAATCCGTCTCATACCCACCTTAAAGAGGCTTTAAAGCACGCGTCTCGGCGATGCAGGGTTGGCGGTGATGCGATGAAGGCGCCTCGCTTGCGTGATGGATGCCGCCTTTCGTGCTTCCACTGATGCAGTTCAAGGGACTTTCAACGGATAGTAATTTCTCAGCAGCAAACTCAAAATTTCTCAGTGACTTGATAGGGCTGACACGAACGGCTCGGTTGTGTCAGGTCCAAAGAGAAACCGTCCCGAAAGAGCAGCACCGCCTCGTTTCCGGTGCTTGTTCGTGCGCCCCTAGCCCTGTCCCTATGTCTATCAGCCAAGAGAAGGAAGATTTCACGAGTAAATTCGTAAGTTTCATGTAGATCTCCTGCCTGTGGCCGGGGAACTTGCATTGGTACGTGAGCTCCTTTGGACCACGTGTCATTGTTTTCCCCCCAGCCTGCACGTGCTTTTCTAGATTGTATGGAGAAATATAGGTTTAGCCACGAAAAATTATGGTTCCAGACCACAGCAATTTCGAGCCGTGAGGATGGGTCAGCCTTCAGTGGAAGGGCCTTCGCTGCACCAAGTCTCTTGCCAAGCTTGTCCTCCCACCCTCGCCTGCATCGACAACGACGACGACGACGCTGTCACCCCTCCCGTGATCGCCTCAACGCTCATCTACACGCTCTTTAACACATACCCAGAGACGACATATTTCTACTTCGAAGCAATCTCGCGCGATGGACTCGCCGTTCCTCTCGTCACGCCCGTCCATCACTCGTTTGCGGTTGAGTCTGTCTCTATATTTCGAAGCGAAGCTTGAACTAATACATATTAAAACAGTAACTACATCGCCAAGCACCAGCCTCAGCCTTCTCGTGCGCCTCCTCGCGTCGGATCAGCCCCAGTCCCACCCGCTGCAGCTCGGCATCAGTCACGACGACCCGCTTCGCGACCTCTGCCACCACCGCCAAGCGAGACGGAGATGGATTCAATCAGTCGTGGAATCCAGAAAGCTGTCGCCGAGCTTGCCGAGAGGGGACGCACCGTGTCGAGTGGCGAGCTCGGAGGAGGACGTCGCTTGCGCTCGAGCTCGAGGGGGAGGGAGGGCGGCGATGGTGGTGGTGGAAAGATCGTTTCGGACGGCACTGATACGGTGCGTAACTCAAAAATGCGGGATATCAGATCTCGAGCGTGCTCATCGACGATCTCGTCCTCAGCAAAAACCATCCTTGCCCAGTCCAGCTTCAGCACCACCCACGAGTCACTCCTCGCCGACCTCGACGACTTCCTCCGCACGCCCAATTTTCTTCACTCGACTTCCACCACCAATACCAAGCTCTGCTCCTCCCAGCCAAACCTCCTTCCTCAGCTCTCAAGCGGATTCGCAACCACCTTCGCCTCGTCGGCTGCCGTCGTCGCCTCCTTCGTCTGGATCCAGCCGCTTCGTGAGGAAGGTCAAGAGCGCCGTTGGGATACTATCGGACGCTACGAATAAGTCGGATGTGTCGAATGATCCGGATGAGGAGCGTGGGGGAAAGGGAGAGCAAACGCGTGGGGTGAAGGCGATGCAGGTTCCAAGGGCTGGAAAGGGATACGATGAGATTGCTGGCTCCGTGCCGTCCTTGTCGAGGTGAGGTTAGTCTTTACACATGAGGGGAAGATTATTGATCTGAGTGTGACGTTATGCAGGGATAATGACGAGTTTGAAGCGCAGGATCGAGAGATGGCGGAGTTGATCCGCGCTTTCGGGTGCTGAACATCTTGAACCACCTTTCTACGCTCTTTGAAGACGCACCAAGAAGGAATCTCACAGAAAAGATTTACTACGGAGTGGACGTATGCAGCTTGGCCCCAGCGAGAGTAGAGGAGATGTCGAGCCTTGCGAGACGAATTTTGTCGACAGCTTCCTCCCTCTCGATCACGCCCGTCGCCCAAATGAGCACTATGAAGCACTTTCTATTCATTCACACACTCCACACACAAACCTTATGATCGTAAAACGAGCAACTCGCCACCAAATCCCTCCCTTCTGCATCCCTTCCACCACTCCAATCAACTCCATACGCCAAGCTCTCGTGTCCCAAGAAACTCGCCTTCTGCTCTGCTCCCCCGACTTCCCACTTTCCCTCCGAACCCGCATTTGACGGGGAGGAAGAGAAGTCCCAATCAACGACTTCGAACCCCCCGTGCATAGCAGCGATGAGAAGACGGTCGGGGTTCGTGGCGTGCCATTTGAGGCGCCAGATCCCGCCGAGGGAGTTGTGGGTTGCTAGTGGGGTCAGAGGGGAGCGGCGGTCAAAGAGGTGGATTTGAGTGTCGTAACTGCATAGTTGGTGGTGGAAGTATGAGTACGGAAGGAGGGAGGGGGGAGGGAGGAAGGACGAGATACGTACGAGCCTACGGCGATGATGTTCTCGCGGAGTGGGTGGGATTGAATGGAGGTGACGCCTCCTTCGAATCTGGAGGTACAAAAGTCGACCATGAGCTTGTTTCTCGTCGTATCTAGAGCAGAGAAAACAGGCGAACGAGCGTTTGTTCACGAAAGTCGGTGACGCGCACCCCGTCCGAAGATCCCACCCCTTCATCTTGCAGTCATCTCCACCTGAACACCTCTCAAAGATCGATAAGAAAGCTCAGCTTCAAAAAGTAGAACCACTCACCAGACCACACCACATTCGGGTTCCAGCAGTCAAACGCCGCGATCCACGGCTCAAAGTCGTGAGCCTTCCACGTGTCCACGACTTCCAACTCGGTCTCACCGCCCAACGTGCAGAGGTTACCATCCGACATGGACACAACCATCGCTGCTGGTCTTTCGGTGGATGAAAGTAAGCTTTTCGGCGCTGCGACGGGGAGAGGAGAAGAAAAAAGGACGGACCCAGAAACACCGCGTCGGTCCGACCAATCGAGGGAGAGGCAGAGTGTGCTCTCGTCCGCTATTGAAAGGGACATTGGTGGGAGCAAGCGGTTCTGTGACGGTTTTGAACGTAAGGTTGATGGTGTTCACGCAGGTATGGAGCGAAAGGGGACGCGGGACGCACGTTATCAGAGTCCCATTTCTGGAGCTGGATGTGGCCTTTGGCGTCGGCGATGGCGAGCGTGGTTTGATTGTTCCATCTTGTTGACCTGTGAATGGTGAGGATGAGGAGGGTCCCAGATTGTGACAGGATGTGCGGCTTTCTCGGAAGACGCAAAGGGACGCACCACTTCATGTCGAGGATCGCGGGGCCTTCGAACCGCTGGATCTCATTTCTGTTCCAGGGTCCCAGAGAGAAACATGATCAGAAGCTCTTCTAGCTGGTGCAACTTCAGAGCAGGAACTCACAGCTGCTTCCCACTCTCATCAATCTCGTACATCAAGCACCTTCCAAACCTCGTCACGACCGGCGTCTTAGACTCTCCATCCTCCTCCTCAGCAGGTGTCGGTGGTGCTACTTCCTCCTTCTGGATCTGGTACGTTCCACATGCGAAGATGCGAGAGTTGACGGGACAGAACTCGATCGCGTCGGCGGAAAAGACGGTGTCGTCTGTCGAGAGAGTGGTTGCTGGTTCGACCATCGTTGTTGGCTCAAGCGAATTGACGTCGAGCAGCTGATGTAGGCGAAATAAGATAGTGCAAGTTGTGGTACAAGACGAAGGAGCGTCGACCCAGACTTTCGGCGATGTTTCGTCTGCGCTCCACCCGAAAAAAGTAAACAATCTCGGGCCCTCGCCCTTCCGTCGTTCGTTGGCCTCCGTCCTCTTCGTCGAGGTGCACCAACGATGGCAAACCGAAGGCAGCTGCCGCCCCCGACGTCCTTCACCAAACACCGCAACTACCTCGAGCCCATCGGCCCCGCGACAGCGCTCATCGACGCGCCCGCGTTCGCGACTGAAGCCTCGGCGGCGCTCGATCGCGCGAGAGAAGCTCACGATGAGCTCGTCGCTCTGCTCAATAGCTCTAGTAATCAGGACGAGGTATCTGCGAGGTGTAGGTGCGTTGCACGTTTCCGTCTGAGCGCGAAGCGGAGGAGGCAGCTCATTGTTTGGTGCGGTGCGTGCAGCGTGGACGATATCGCGGAGGAGGTGTCGTCGTTGCACACCAACAACAACGTTCAGTCCGAGCTGAGGAAGTGGCACGAGAAGAGACTGTTCCCTGCTGGGCACGGCGTCGACCTCGACGACGAGGGAGGAGCGGCACGCAACGACGACGACGAGGAAGCGGAGGAGCTGACGCCTCAGGCGGCGGAGAGTGGAGAAGCTGTGGGCGTGTTCAAGGATGCTACGTTCTTGAAGCTGGTAGAAAGTGCAGACAAGGGGGAGCTGGGCATCCTTAAGTACGTCGTTGCGCTTTCTGTATTGTTGATCGTGCTGGCTTGCTTACGGGTAACATGACGTGGACAGACCTATCGATGGACTCGACTCATATCTCAGAAAGACGAAGATACCAGACTACAACGTACTTCGACAAGTCGTGCGTCTTCTTTCATATGACCTGCACCCCGCTCGCTACTCACACCTCCCGCGCCACAGATCCCAAGCGGCAACACCACTTCTGCCCAACACACGCCCTTACCTTCCGTCAGGACGCCCCTCTCGGACCTTCTCTACACCATCTCGTTCCACCCGATCCCGCGAGTGCCTCACCGCGTTCCATTCAACGTCAAGTACCAAACGCTGCACTGCCTCGGCTCGACGACGTTGTGGGAGTTGAGGGAGAATGTCAGGGCTGGAGGTGATACGGTCCCGGCGGTCATTGAAGATGAAGGTGACAGTGATGATGAGGGAGAGGATTGGAGGAGGGAAAAGAAGAGGCCGAAGTGGTCGAATGAGAGGAGGATCGCGGGGTCGGTTTGGGGGATCGAGGGCGTGCTTTATGCGGATCAGGGGGCGGGAAAGGTGGACTATTCAGAGTGGGTCGGAGCGAATCGTACTTTGATGTGAGAAGCTGCGACTGATCGGAGTTGTGCAGGATGATCCTCGACCTCATCGAATCGACGACCTGGGACGCCCTCGACGAGTCGCGCGACTCGCCAGGCGCCGAAACCGGCAACGAGCTGGACAGCGACGGTTTTCCCTCTTGGACGGCAGGACCTTCGATGCAAGATACGGCGATCGGTAGCTTGGACATCAAAATCGGCCAGCCCTACTGGTACATGCACCAAGGGAATTGCGAACACGTGTGGACGGTAGATTCCATTCGGTACGCTGTTCCATCCTCGCCCTTTTCTGCCTAGCAACAGCTAACCTAGCGCCAAACACATTCTCGCCCCTCAACTCTAATTTTGACAGCCGCATTCATCCGTCGGATCCAAAAGTCTCCTCACCGGACTCAACGTCGACGCACCCGTACCCGATCACGACGTACCTCTCCCGCGGAGGGACCGATTCCGATGCTCAATGCCGGCTATGCGATCGTGGTCCCGGAACCATCATCACGCTCGACGATGAGCTCGCTGGAGAGTCGCCGACGTTGCTCTGCGTGACGTGCTTTGAGATGCTGCACGGCGACAACGCCGATGGACACGTCCTCGTCGTGCCGATGTTGTCTGAGTAGGCTACGAGTGGGGTGACGAGGCGATGTGCGGGTCAGCCGGGCGGGGCTGAGTTTTTTTGAGGGGCTGTCTCATCTGGTGCGTCCGCCCATCCATCCCCATTTCTTTAGCTCCCACTGGGCGTTCCGAGAGAATGGTGTGAGATTGGCGCTAACGAATCCTTAATCAGTTGTCATCCAAAGAAGTACACACTGTTGTCGTAACTAGTTAAACTCTCCGTCACGACCGATCTGGACCA
This sequence comes from Pseudohyphozyma bogoriensis, assembly GCA_024364755.1. Classification (NCBI taxonomy): domain Eukaryota; kingdom Fungi; phylum Basidiomycota; class Microbotryomycetes; family Chrysozymaceae; genus Pseudohyphozyma; species Pseudohyphozyma bogoriensis. Next base: position 44,932 of record JALBUQ010000043.1, read on the forward strand.
GTCGTGAGCACCGAGCGACATCGGTCGAGATCCGAGCCCGGGGGGCGCTGAGCCTGAGCGCGAATCTCCTGTTCCGAGGAAACTTGGGCCAACGTGATTGTGGCGCTCAAGACTCCTTGTCGTCGGCGAATCAAGGGGGAGCGTGCGGAATTGCTCCAAGGCTGGACAAACGTCAATCGGGCGGTGCTCCTGCGGAGGTGAGGAGCTACGGAGTCCGGCGCCGCCGAACTCAAAGGAGAAGAGTTTTGCCCGGGGATCTTTCTCGTTCTCTCTCTCCTTCTTTTCTTGTTTTACCACTCATTGCTTTGTCGCTATGGGAGCTTATGATGCTACTCTGGGGTCAGCAGGCCTGAAACTTTCCCGAGGAGGCTCCAACGCTGACGACGTCTTTGCAGTGCCTTGCTGATCGGGTGAGCTTCGGACAAGACTGCGAGGTTGGAGTGCTGCTGATCCGTGATGATATGGCTGGCAGGACGTGGACGAACGTGAGTCCCCTCCAACTCATCCCCGAGCAGAACGCCTGCTAACTCTCTGCCGCAAAAGTGTTGCTTCTACGCCGTCGAGCTGGTCCTCGCTTACCGCTACTTCTCCTTTTACTGGGGGACCGATGGCTTCAACAACTACCTCGTTCTTGCGGCTCTTGTGGTGGACACGGTTGGAGTGGCTGGGTGCTGCGCTATGATCTACCAATATGTGAGTTCCAGGGAGGAGGATGGGGATCAGACCATGGGCAGTGGGCGGAAAGCAGCGCTGACGTGGCTTTGCGGGATAGTGTATCAGCTACTGGGGTACGAGGATTTTTAAGCCGTAAGCGCATCAGTACTCACGGCCATCAACTCTATAGGAAACCAGGTGTTCGTCCAGGGACAGGTCAGCGCAAACTCCTCTTTCAAGGTTAAGGTGTGCATGCTGACAAGAGTATGCCCCGAAAACAGTACTGGCCTTTCCCTGGTTCGTCGAAAGTCTCATTTATCCTATACTCAAAACTGACGTATCATGTCTTCCAGTATACATCATGACGACCTCCGTGAGCGCCGTCATCACGCAATCGTTTTTGATCTCTCGTGTCTGGGGAATGTAGGTCTCTGTTCATCACGGCACATGGTGGGTCGTTAATAAGTTAAAATTTGGTTCAGCTTCAAGGGTCCTATTCGATTGGTGGTCCCCATTCTGGCCGCGATGGCCCTTGTCTCGGTACGCACGCCGGCCTTCCCTCTGTTGCAACCAACCTAGCTCACACTCGGGGACTGATATCGGAACTTCACAGTTTGCAGGGGCTATCTGGACAACTTACATCATGTCTGTCTCCTCCACTCTCTTCTCTACCAGTAGACTAACGCGCAACCACCGACAGAGTCGTCTTCAACTCCCTCTCCCAGAGGGGCAAAGTGAAGATTCCTGCGACTTTCTGGCTTGTCATCAGTGGGGCTTGCGACGTACGCTCCCCTCGTCTCCATCCGCCTAGTACTCCTAGCTTACTCTTTGCGCCAGGTTTCCATCGCTTTGTCTCTCGTCTGGCAGCTCGTCCTAGTGCGCCGGAAGACGCTCCGCTTCGTCGGCAGCAAGCTCGAACCAGTCTTGACGAAACTCATCAGGAACTCAATTGAGACGGGAACAGTCACCGCTACCGTTGCGGTGGTCGCTTTTGTTGCATGTGAGTCTATCTGCTCCCACGCTGGATGTCCATCAGCATCTAATCGCGTCGAAGCCAGACATCACCTCGCCAGAGACTAACGTCTGCGGTGGAATCGCCGTAAACTTGTCAGTTTACAGGCTGGAAAGATGAAGGGGGCATCGAGCTAACTAGGTTGGATGCCACAGGGGAAGAATCTACACGTTGTCCATGCTGGTGACCCTTCTCGGGAGGCGAAAGCAGCAGGACGACCTCGACTCGGGCGTCATGTCCAACCGAAAGCAACGCACCCAAGCCCCCGTCGAGGGCATCTCAGTCAGCCACTTCACTACCGTTCTTCACGAGCAGGGCAGCATGCCTATGGAGCGAAGCGTTGGCTCTTTTTTAATTTCGCGCACCTTGCGAGCTGTGATTGACAACTTTCTTTCACTTAGAACGTCTTCACTGGTACAGTTGATGACTCGAGATACACATCGGATAAGGACAGCCTGTCCAAGGACCATCAGCACGAACGAAGCTATGTTTAGTTGCCACGTGGCACGTCCGAGATGGTTAGATCAACGCCTTCGAATCGGCCCGCATTAGCTGAAATATCACCTACTTTCATTTAAATCATTGAATCGTGATCAAACCACAAAGGAAACACGACATCAAAGTCCACTGCCAATGATCGTCGCCATACGGACACCGGACGTCCATCGGCGTTCCGCCTAGGGCAACAAGCGAGGCAGTGAACATAAATCGCCGAGCAGACCCTGAGGGGCCGAGGGCTCAGGACTCTGCGCCTTTCTTCTAGAGTACAAGTCGAGACCATCCCTTTGTCGATGCGAGGCGTGTGCAGGATATTGCACGACGCCTGAGCGCCCGCTGCCCGTGGCAGGAGGCAATTCGCTCCAGAATTTTCCCCTTCATCCCTTATCTTCATCTTCCACACTCCTTCCTCTATATCATATTGCAGTCAGGATGGGCGCCTACGACCAGAGTCTCGGGTGCGTCTTTCACGGTACGGAGTTGACGTGTTCGGCGTGGGGTTGCTGACATTCCTCGTTGGCCCTCGCCACCTCGCTCACGCCCGTGCGAACAGTGCTTTGCTCATAGGAACATGGTTTAACGTAGTGCACATCTCAAGTCGTGCCGCGATATGAGCTGACCCAGTGAGAACAGTGCATGTTGTGGACCCTCGAGCTGCTGCAGAGCTACCGGTACTTCACCAGGTTCTCGCACGACGAGGGCTACGTGCGAGGGATGGTCTCTTTTGCACTATTGGTCGATACTGTCTCTGTGATGGGTGACTGTGCCTGCGTTTACCTCTACACGGTTTCCCACTGGTATGTCCTTGTTGTCGTGTCCCTTGCTTTCTCCGGGACAGTTCGAGGGGGATGTTTGCGAGGACAGTGCTGACGGTCATCAAATCATCCTTCCTTTACAAATTCAGGGGCGAAACGGACTACGTGAGTTGTTCTTGACGGCAAAGTTCTCGAAAGGTCCAGAAGCTAACCAGCCTATTTACAGCTGTTGAATCAAGTAAGCATTGCTCGCAACCCTACGTGCCTTAAGCAAGCTGATCAGGGAAAAGTAGTACTGGCCTATTCCCAACTATTTGATCACCACGGGACTCTCAGCTGCCATCACCCAGTCTTTCCTGGTTTTCCGCACGTACTCGATGTACGCTTCCTCCCCTAACGTTCTGTGCTCTTAAATGCTGTAAACTAACGAGTCTTTCAACAGCCTCAGAGGAAAGTTCAGAGCCATCATCCCGCTTCTCTCTGCGATGATCGCCGTTTCGGTGAGTAATGATCGGGGTCGGATTCGCTTCAAAATCGAACCTGACACTTGTTGCAATGTGTGCAGCTGGGCGGCGCTATCTGGACGGCAGCCATAATCATCAAGTACAGCACTTACGCCAACCGAAACAAAGTGGAGCTCCCGGTTACCGTCTGGCTTGTCACGAGTGGTGTGGCGGACGTACGTGGCCCGCCTTCGCCCCAAGTGTTTCCTGGCTTTCTGCTGATTCTCGTGCGCGCGCGCAGGTCTCGATCGCCTTGACCCTCGTGTGGCAGCTCCTTTTGGTAAAGAAGAAGACTGTGCGAATTTCGACTGAAAGTCGCATGATCGAGGTGCTCAACAAGCTCGTGCGGAACGCCATCGAGACTGGATCAGTAACGGCTACCGTTGCCATCATCGCTTTCTGCTGCTGTTCGTCGACGACTTTTCCCGTTTGATTATGTACTTCTGACATGGATTCCTTCATCAGACATCACCAACGTCGAGTCCAACGTTTCCGTCGGCATCGCCTTCACCCTGTAAGTCCCTCCACCCTCCCAACCCGTCCGCGTCCAAGCTCACCCAACCCGAATCCCCCACTAGCGGACGCATCTATTCCTTGACCATGATTTTCACTCTCCTTGGACGCCGATCCGAAGGCAAAGAAGGGTCGTCAACGTCAAATGGCGGAGGCCGCTTCGGCGGGAAATCGCGCTTCCAGGCGTTCACCGTCGATGGCATCCGCGTTGATACGCACCAGACGACCGTCGTGCAGCATGAGGAAACGCCTTTAGAGTTCATGAATGGTCCTGCTGTAAGTGACTTAGGGACAAAGCTTTGTTTGAGATGGAGCACTAAAGCCTTGATTACCTTCAGACGACTTTCCGTGGCGCTGTTGAGGCCGACGAGGAGCACAGCGTCTACAAGGTTAAGACGGACAGCTTGAGGGACGCCAAAGAAGATTATGCCTAGTGGATAGTTCTCTCAAAGGAGGACTGCAGTTGGATTCGAAAGATGAGTGCTGGAATAGAACAAGCGGTTCAGAAGAAACACGGGGTGATTCCCGTCCAGCGGCAGACGTTTCATTGACTTTTACTGGCCAAGGAGGGAGGGAGTCCCTCTCAACTGGTCGGCAGGCCAACGGGTCGGATGTCCGCGTGCCAGGAGGGGAAACTCCGATACAAGCAGACCACGTGGCCACTGTCGCTCGCTCAGGAACATCGAGGTGAGGTGGTGATTCTCGACTCGCCAAACAGACACGTAATAGAGCTTGGGTTTTGAGGTACTGACCGGACCTACGTTAGCTTGAAATCCATTGATGTGAGGTGTGTGCAGTCCAAGGAGTATTTGGCCTGAGCGTCGACGTCCGCCGCGAGGGGTGAATGACAGCTGAGCCCCTTCAGATTTTCTCCTCACGTCTTTCACTCAGTCCCTTCTGTACCTTTTTTCTGGAGAGTCTTTATATAGCATGGGAACCTACGACGAAAACCTTGGGTGCGTTCTTCGCAGAGCGCTGCTGACGTGTTCAGCGTCGTGTGGCTGACCGTTCTCGTTTCATCCCGCCACCTCGTCCACACCCGTCCTCACAGTGCTTTGCTCATCGGAACATGGCTCAATGTGCCTAGATGCTTACAACTCGTACTGAAGAAGAGCTGACGCACCTGAGAGCAGTGCATGCTTTACACTCTCGAGCTCCTTCAAAGCTACCTTTACTTCACGAGGTTCTCACATGACGGGAACTTCCTCAAATGCACAGTCGCATTTGCCCTTCTAGTTGACACAGTCTCTACGATGGGTGATTGCGCCTGCGTTTACCTCTACACCGTCTCCCACTGGTATGTCGTCGCTCCCTCGCCGGTGTATGGAGGACAGGTCCATCGAACGGATGCGGGAGGACAGTGCTGATTCTAGTTGACCTAAAACTATGGGCGACAATTCCTATGTGAGTCCTTTCGCGTAGACGGCTGCTCGCCCGGGAGGCCAGGGCTAACGAATGCAGTGTAGCTCCTCAATCAAGTCAGTCTAAACTGTTTCACCCTTGACCCTCGGGCTAATGAGGGTGATTTAGTACTGGCCATTCCCAAACTATCTGATCACCACCGGTGTCTCCGCCGCCATTACGCAGTCCTTCCTTGTCTACCGCACGTACTCAATGCACGTCGTCTGCCATTTCCTCTTCATGCCGGATACTGACATCTCGCTTCTCGACAGCCTCCGAGGGAAGGTCAAGGCAATCGTGGCAATTTTGGTTGCGATGATTGCGATCTCGGTGAGGTGGTGCTCTTGGCGCAACACGTTTGGTCTTTAGAGTGACTCCCACCACGCCATTTTCCTGCGTAGCTCGGCGGTACACTCTGGACAGCTGCCGTCATCATCAAGTACAACACCTACGCCAGCAGAGATAAAGTTGAACTTCCCGTTACCTTCTGGCTCGTAACTAGCGGTGTAGCGGACGTACGTGTTCCCCTTTTCCCTTCCACCCACCGATTTCGTTTCCTGGCTTGCACCGCTCAACTTTGGTGTGCCGGCGCAGGTCGCGATCGCTTTGACGCTCGTGTGGCAGCTCCTTTTAGTCAAAAAGAAGACCGTACGAATCTCGACTGAGAGTCGCATGATCTCTGTGCTCAACAAGCTCGTGCGGAAGGCGATCGAGACGGGGAGCGTCACTGCCACCGTCGCCATCATCACTTTCTGCTGCTGTTCGTCGGGAGCCTTTTTGCCCCTTTCCTCTCTTTGGCCGTACAATTGCTGAAGCTTCTTTCAGATATCACAAACGTAGAAGCGAACATCTCAACCGGAATCGCCTTCTCCCTGTCCGTTCAATCCTCTCCCCCATCTTTCCGCTTAAAACCTAACCACCGCACCAACCTCTCCCAGCGGCCGTATATACACCCTAACCATGATCTTTACCCTCCTCGGACGGCTCAAGCCCGACAATACCGAAGGGTCCTCAACCTCCGGAGGGGGAGGAGGAGGACGGTTTGGCGCCAAATCGCGCTTCCAGAATACTTTTACTGTGGACGGGATCCGCGTGGACACGATGCAGACGACGGTGATTCAGCATGAGGAGATGCCTATGGAGCTCATGAGTGGACGTGATGTGAGCTGTCCTTTTTCGTGAATGGGAGTTGAACTTCAGGGCGGAGCACTGAAGGTCCTGCTTTCGTTCAGACGACCTTCCGTGGCGCTGTTGAGGCCGACGAGGAGCACAGCGTTTATAAGGTCAAGACGGATAGCTTGAGGGAGAAGGAGGGATATCCATAGCTCAAGATTTGACAAATGAGCCCTTTACTTGTCATGCTCAAGAGGCAGTAGTGATGACGGAGTTTTTGTGGGCTTGGATGATCGAGTTCGCGATTGGATCGTCGCCGAGCGGGAGAAGGTCGAACGACCAAAAAAGAAGTTGAAGACTCGCTGATAGGCCTTTTACATCCATCTTGTATTGACGCGGTATCGAGACTTCTTGGAATCTTGTAGCCTCATTCCGATACTTGCGCAAAATGCTCTCTTAGGCGTTCAGCATGGCCACTCACGAGACAGATCGTCTTTACTATTGCACAAGATGAAAAAAGAAACAAGTCATTCACCAAGATGGACCTAGCCGTCCTCCCGTTCCACGCTCCACACTCAGGAGGCACCGAGCCGCTCACTCGACGGGCGACAAAAGGAAGCTAGATTGGAAGCAAGTCAGCGGAGGAGGTGACTGGGGCGGAAGGGAAGAGAGCTTACTGCTTGTCCGCCGTGGGCACGCTGAGAATACGCATGGTGTTGGTAGATCCTCCACCAGCCCTCCATCCCTGGATGGCGATGATGGTGTCGCCCTTCTTGAGGATGCCGAGCTCGAGACCCTGCGCGAGACCATATCGGATACGGTTGTCGACCTATTAACACCCAAAAACTGTCAGTAAAATCATCCCGCTCCAACAGCGAGGAGCATGAAAGACAAACATCGTTCTGCCATCCCTCGTTGGTGGTAGGCTTGGGCTGGTCATACCTGTGAAGGCGCGCGAAAACATCAGCTGAGCCCTTGAGTCTTGCAAACAAAAAGAACGAACAGCATAGGGTAGCAAGCCCTGTGAAGGTGGATCTGACGAGCAGTCTGCTCGTTCCTCGTGACTGTTCCCGCGCACAAAGAAGGCCACGTCAGCGCCACGTCACTCTATCCCCAAAATCAAGAACCTCTAAAGCGCACCAGTGATGATAGGGCAAGGAGCACGGTACTTGGACACCAAGCGCGCCGTGTTTCCACTGGTCGACATGACGAGGATCGCTCCGGCGCCCTGCTCGATAGCGGCGGCGACGGCCGAGATGGCGACGGTCTCGGAGGTGGGGGTAGGGCGGGAAACGAGGGCCCTCATCTCGTTAAAGAGAGGGGGGTAGCAGATGGACGACTCGGCGAGGAAGCAGGTCTCGGCCATCATCTGGACTGTGAGGTGCGAATGGGTTTCGTGGTAGAGCAGGTTTGCGGAAAAGGGAGAGGGAGAGGAAGAAAACAAGAAAAACCAAAATAGGGTTAGAAAGCTGGCTCTCCAAAAGCATGAAGTTTGAATCAGAACGCACCAGCAGCGATGGGGTAGGTTCCCTTGGCGGTCTCTCCGGAAAGCATGACACAGTCAGCTCCGTCGAGGACGGCGTTGGCGACATCGGAAACCTCGGCACGAGTAGGACGAGGGTTGTACTGGCGTTGAAAGAGCAACGTCAGCTTATACTCGACCAAAAAACTCAAAAAGTCGAAAGCGGGGAAAGAGGGAACTCACGGTCATGGACTCGAGCATCTGGGTGGCACAGATGACGGGCTTGCCGGCAAGGTTGCACTTGGCAATCATCATCTTCTGAGCCATAAAGACCTGAGAGGCAGGGATCTCGATACCGAGATCACCACGGGCGACCATGACACCGTCGGTCTCCTTGAGGATCTCGTCAAAGTTGGCGACACCCTGCAAGTTCTCGATCTTGACGATGATCTTGATCGTCTTTCCGGCCTCACCGAGGTGAGCCCTGATGTCCTTGACGTCCTGACCGCGACGGATAAACGACGCAAAGATCATGTCGACGCCGTTCTTGACTCCAAAGGTGAGGTCGTCCTTGTCCTTCTGCGAGATGGCGGGGAGGTCGACGTCCGTGCCGGGGAGGTTGACACCCTTCTTGGAGGAGAGGGTGCCGGCGTTGAAGGACTCGACGTCGAGGGTGTTGCCGTTGATGGCGAGGACGTTGAACGAGAGGATACCGTCGTCGATGTAGATGGGCTTTCCGGGCTCGATGACGGAGGGGAGGTTCGGGTAGTCGAGGTACATGATCTTGTCGTCGCACTTGGTCGCGTAGGCAGGGTCGGTCGTGAACTGCATCTTGTGGCCGGCGGGGATCTTGATCTGTTTCCGAGCGCGCGGTCATGGTCCCCATCGATCAGCTGTGTTCCCCCCTCCGGACTGCCGCCCACTCTCGACATAGGAGGCAACGGAAAAACTCACATCAGCGTCGTTGACCATGTTGCCGGTACGGATCTCAGGTCCTTTCTGTAGTTGCCATCAAGTTCTCAGCTTTGTGGACCCAAACTCGGAGCTCGAACGAGGTGACCAACGGTGTCGAGCGCAATGGCAAGGGGACGTCCCGAGCTCTCTGCAGGGTCACCAACAACGCGATCAGCTGCAATCTTTCTACGTTTTCCTACAGAAAGAGCACTCACGAGCAGCAGCAGCCCTGGTGTTGTCGATGACCGACTGGTGGTACTCGTACGCGCCGTGGGAGAAGTTCATGCGGACTGGCGAGTGGGGGAAAAGTGATTGCGGAGGTGTCAGGGTTTCGCTCGTGGTGAGCTGTGAGGAAGAGGAGGGACTGACCGATGTTGACACCGGCAGTCCTGAGCTTGGAGATCATCTCTACGCTGTTGGTCTTGGGACCTGGAGGCGAGGAGTGCACGTCAGTGGAGGAGGCTTCGGTGTCGCGCCAGACTCTGCGACGCACCGATGGTAGCGATGATGGAAGTCTGCAAGGATACATAGTGTTAGTTGTGCTACTCCCTAACCATTCCGGGCCACCACTGCTTCGAGCAAGGCGCGGTTCGTTCAACACGTTCGTGACGGGCCCCAACCCAACGAAGCGTCACGGCGCGAGCACCACCTTTGCTCCTCTTTCGCAGAGCGCCACTGTGGCTAGAATTCGAATGTAGAGAGATTGCTTGCCTTGCGGAGGAACTTGGCATTGAGGGCGGGCTCGACCTTGGGAGGGATGGCGAGGGTGGTGAGCCACTCGAGCTGGCTGGAGACCTGTGTGTCCGTCGATAAGATGGACGGAGAAGGAAGCAAAGGCCGTCAGTCCATCAGCGCGCTCGTGGCCCAGTGCAGGGAGGGACGCACAGAGTCGGTCACGAGCATATTTCTAGATGTAGTGAAAAGTGTGGGTGGGAGGGAGGGAGGAGGAGGGAGGAGCACAAGGGAGGGGCCGCCCAAAACTTGCGACGTCTGGGGGCTCCATCGATGGATCTGCTCCACTTCGGCGAGCCGCGTCCGCCGCCCCCAGCTCTTCGTCCGGCGATGCCGTCGGCTTTGATCAGTGGACAACATTTCTGCACATACTTTAGTACATACTACTTTTTGTAGCCACTCTGTCGGAATCCGGTGGACCCCCCCATTGACGTTGACTCGCTCGTCTCGCCACATCAGCTCCAAGAACCGCTTGTCCTTCTCCGCGGATCATTTTTGTTGTGCGGCACCGCGCCCCCATCTCCGCACCCAACGTCGGACATTTGTTCCGCGTCCGGGGGATCACCTACTGATCGTATTTGATTGGTGTGAGTTGTGCATCAGACGGTGTGCGGGTTCAATTGGGCGGTGAGGGCTTTCGTTTCCCTGCTTCAGAGAAGACCACGTGGTGCTTTTTTCGCGGTTGAGGGTCGCGCTAGACTTCCTGCAACGCTACCGCAGAGCTCTGAAGAGAGTTTCAAAAAAGGTCGACAAAGTGTTTTCTGGAATTCCTTTAAGACATCCTTCCCAGCGCCCAAAAGACGGCAATTACTTGTGGTCGAGCCGCCATGGCATGACACGGTGCTGAGGAGCGTCGAAGGCATCTCAGAGGCTAGTATTTTCGGCCACTGCTCAGTTTGGCCCAACAGTTTATAGTCTTTTGAGTCTTCATGGCCGCACGGTCAAGATTCACTGCCAGCGCTGCAACAGAGAACCTGGATCAAGGAGAAGGAGCCGCGACCATGCAAGTCTGCCTAGTGACTTGGCTGCGATTGAAATTCTACAGCTGAAAGGGCGAGGTTCGATTGATATGGAAAGAAACACACATGGTGACTGCAAAAGCTCGACGAGCGTTGCGCCCAACCAGTCTGAGAAGATCCATCGCATCGATGTGATCCATCGGTGAATGCAGTTGGTTCACCCTATAGTCCGCCTTGCAAACGTAGCACATAATTTGGCCATATAAAGTAGATGATTCGTGGGTGTGCCGATTTTCAGCGCCGACTCTGACGGCAGCAGGGCCCTTATCTCTTCCATCAACGACACGTGTAAAGTTTTTCTTACCCTTGAAACAGGACGCTGCTATCTTGAAGACCAGCAACGAGAACCAGCTGCCACTTTAGTCACAGTCCACCATCCTTAGCCAGAGTTGTGCCTAAAATCGTAAGCATTGAGCGTGACGAGTATCTATAGATTGGGTTGCGGCCGAGCTGAGCTCGTCCCCTCGGCGCGCCTCGCCTTGTGCTGCTCGCTCGAGGGAAAATTCGGGCGCGCTGGGTCTGCTTCCTCCCCTTCGCATCGCATCACTCGCCGCCCGCCCGCCCGCCAGCACCCTCGCCCCAGCTCGTCCACAGCTCGGCTCCCCGTCCATTTCTGCACATTTCCCTGCCGATAGACCTCGCCAAAAGTTGATGGTGAGCACTCGCCGGGCCGCGAGACACGAGACGCGCCGCCTTGACTCGGAGCTGACCTCCTCCTCGTCCGTTCGGCAGGCCTTTTTTGTTGGCTGCCAACTCGAGACCCGCTACGAGTGAGTGGACAGTATGTATAAGAAAAAAATCTTACACGATTGCTGACCTTTGTCGCCCCCCGCTGCAGCTACCTTGACACAGTCGTCTTCCACAAGTCGCCCTAAATCCCTCTCCGAACCCTCGCGCTCGCACCCTCTACACCAGCACCCTCGCCAGCAATGCTCAGCCTTCGCCTCGCCTCCTCCCTCCGCACCGGCTCTCGTGGCCTCGCCACCGTCGCCGCCCCGCTCACCAACGCCTGGACGACCAAGCCGTCCGCGTCGCACGTCCCGACCGCTCACGACCCCAAGAAGCCCGCGACGCTGCACCTCAAGACGGGCCAGTCGTTCCAGGGCTACGCCTTTGGCGCCCCCGTCTCCCGCTTCGGCGAGTCCGTCTTCAGCACCTCCATCACCTCGTACACCGAGTCGATGACCGACCCGTCGTACCGCTCCCAATTCATCGTCTTCACCACGCCCCTCGTCGGCAACTACGGCGTCCCCGAGAACGCGTGGTCCCTCGAGCCTAACGGCCCGACCGCCCTCGAGTCGAGGGGGATCCAGTGCGCCGGCATCGTCGTCTCGGACGTCGCGGCCAAGTACTCGCACTACCAGGCCGTCGAGTCGCTCCACGAGTGGTGCGACCGCCACGGCGTCCCCGGCATCACCGGCGTCGACACGAGGGCCATCACCTCCCTCCTCCGCAACAACGGTTCCACCCTCTCCAAGCTCTCCGTCGGCGACGGCCACGAGGTCCGCCCCCAGGATTCGGACTACATCGACCCCGCGCTCGAGAACCTCGTGGACCAGGTCTCGACGACCGAGGTGTACACGCTCAACAAGGGCGGCGACGTCAAGATTGCTCTCCTCGACTTTGGCGCCAAGGCCAACATCGTTCGTGCGCTCATCGAGGGCGGAGCCGAGGTCACCGTCTTTCCCTGGAACTTTGACTTCAACGCCGTGCGCGACCAGTTCGACGGCCTGTTCCTCTCCAACGGTCCTGGAGACCCGAAGCAGTGCATGGAGGCGGCGTTGAACGTGAGGAAGACGATCAACGAGTGGGACAAGCCCGTGTTTGGTATCTGCATGGGTCACCAGATCATTGGACTCGCGGCCGGGTTGGACGCGTACAGGATGAGGTTCGGCAACAGGGGTCACAACCAGCCCGTGCTGGCGCTCGCCGATTCGGGAAGCATCAAGGCTGGAAGGGTTTACGTTACGTCCCAGAACCGTGAGTTTTTCCTCCTTTCCGGTTAGAGAGCGCGTGCGCGTGGACGCGCGTTCGGTTTTTTTTTCCTTCTAGGCGGAGAGCTGACGCTGAGGTTTTCTCGCGCTTGCAGACCAGTACGCGCTCGAGCTCGTCGACCCCTTCCCCAAGGGATGGGAGCCGTTCTTCCTCAACGCCAAGTTCGTTTTTTCCTGTTTCTCACCCTTCGGCGCCGAAGCTGATCCTCACGCTCCCCTAACAGCGACGCGTCGGTCGAGGGCATCAAGTCCACCACGGCCAGTGGCAAGCGTGTTTGGGGCGTTCAGTTCCACCCTGAGGCCAAGGGTGGACCATGGGACACCCTCGACATGTTCACTTCTTTCCTCAACGATTGCAGGAACAAGTAGATAGACCGTTTTTCGCTTTCGGGGCGTGGTCTCACCTTTATTACCCCCACCATTAATACCGTAGCCCAGATGGGAAGCTGCAGTTGTGCTAGTGTTTAAATACAGTTCTATCCCCACCATTTTCTCATTGCCTTTATTTGGGTGGCAGAGAGTTGGTCGAGAGAGCGGGTTTCTCGGCTGATCTGCTTTTGGGCGCGAAGTCTCTTCCTTCGGAGGAAAGTAGGCTTCCCCTCCTTCCCACCAATCGTCTACTTCAAAGAACACCATGTCATCCCCTTGTCCACCATCTTCCACCTGTACGCAACTACGCTACCCCTTTTCCTAACCCTCCACTAAACCTCTCCTCCTAGCCCTCACCTCGACCCTCACGTCCCCGCGCCCTTCCTCACCCCCTTGGACTCGCCGCACCATCACCGACGCATCCCAACTCTCTTTCTGGATCTCCGATTTCTCCACGACCCCATTCGACACGAACCCGCCTATCGAGATCGATGAGCTCGTGTTTAGAGTCGATCCGTTACACGAGTTGGGAGAGAGGGAGTTGGTGTACGCGTTTTTGGAGACCATCAAGGGGGTTAAGAGGTTGGGGATTGAGAGAGTGGGACTGGAGGAGAGGGATGTGAGGGGGAGTAATTTTTTTGTGGTGAGTGCTTTGAGAGGTGCGTCTGTTTGTAGGAAGGGTGGAGGAGGGGAAGGGAGGGAAGGGGCTGACGTGGTGCGTGGGCAGATGTCGTAGAGTTGGAGGTTGGCACGCTTCGAGGTCTTCAACCGCCTCTAGTAGGGATGAAGCCTATCAAGCTAGTCCTAGGGGATACTCTGTCCGCCTCGGCAGCACTCGTCCTCGCTCTCGCTGGTGGGACCCAGACGAACGCGTTGCGGGAACTCGTTTTTCGCGATCACGACGGCGTCTCGAAAGACCTTTGTTGGCCGGCACTGGCTCCGCTCAAGGAGTTGAAGCAGTTGGAGTGTTCGACTATGCATTTCCCGCTTGTCGTTCCTCCTGACTTCCGAGCACGACTCGGGCGGAGGGGGAGGAGGAATGAGGGGCTGACGAGGGTGAGGACGGTGGTGTTGCACGTTGCGGAACATCCTAAGGAGTGGTGTGGATGGTGGAAGAGAGCTATGGGGAAAGGAGGAGTGTTGGGAGGGGTGGAGGAGATCGAGTTTGTTGGAGAGGCGTTGGAGGAGGGCGTTTGGACGAAGATTGTGAGAGCAGTTCATGAGAACCGTGAGTTGTCGGTGTGTGTGTGCTGTTCAGAAGAAAACAGGGTATTGATGTGATTGGGATGTTTGTGCAGCGGAGTTGGAGGACATCCCGCCGTCGATTCGGGTCAATGTCGAGGGTGGGTGAGATTGGACGGAGGCGTGGCTCAAGCTTGAGATAGACTGAGCGTGGACTAGTTGGGCGTATGTTTAGGGGAGGGATAGGATGAGGTAGTCATTGACCTGTACCTTGAGAATAGTGGGAAAGTCGCTTGCGAGAGCGAGTGACGAGAAAGCAATACCGACAAGATGACACGTGTCTTGATCAACGATGCCGTACTCCATTCTTTTTTCGTCTTCGAAGTCATGACCTGAAGCGAACGGGGCTTGCATTGGGAGAGTCTTGCGGCAATCGAACAGATGTCAAAACGGGGACGTGTCTGATCACGTGCAGCTCGGGCTTGCTTAGTCAGCAGGTCCGTGTGTCTCGTTTGAACTTTGCACGACCTTTCCTTCACTTCGCCTCGGTGGCAGAAGATGTGCTCGGCATTCTTAGCATGATTACTTCTCCTTCGACGTCTATCTATTGCTCTCCGCCGCCCGACAAATCCTCCACGTCCAGCACGAGTCCCTCGGGCACCTCCTCCCCGCACGACGATCCTCCAAAGTCCGCCGCCTCTCGCTCCATCAACCAGGCCCCAAACTCACTTCTACACCAACCACAGGAAACGAAGACGAGCAGGCCCTAATGGTCAACCCTTCAAGCGGAACGGCAAGGTCCTGGGCGCTCTGCGTAAACAGGCGCCAGCAACAACCGGGTCAGAGCTCGTGAGAGTCGGGCCTTCGTCCTCGACCTGGCGGTTGGCGAACCAGGAACTATCGTGGGCTTTGGCGCATCATCTAGTGAATTGTGAGTAGCTCGTCTGGCGGTGGAACGAAGCGGAGGGGCGCTGAACTCCTGTGTGATCGCAGGCTCGCAAGGCGTCGTCGCGAAGCCCGCCTCACCGCCGTTCCTGGATCTCTCGGAAGTGCACACTCAATTCAGAGCATCTGGGACGGACAAGCTCCCAGACACTCGTAACGAGGTTCGTGACCCGCCCGTCTCGCAGCCGTCTACTCTGGGCTGACACCAAACAACGCAGGTCCTGTTCGCGACTCTTGCTGCTCTGGGCGCTCGTCGGACGACCCATTCGGCCGTCGCTGGACCTCAGGCGTTGGTCGCGGCGAAGAGTGCGGAAGAGGTCGCGAGGCTGGGGTTGGGAGCGGAGAGGGAGGGCGCGTGTCGGACGCTCGTGCAGCGCGCTGTCGACCTTGCGATTTCGTCGAATTTGCTTCAAGATCGGACGCAACGAGGGATAGAAGTGACAGAGGTGTTGAGGGTCACTCTCTTTGGTGAACCTTGTCGTTCTTGTTTGGTGGGAAAGTGCTGACGCCCCAACCGCCACGTAGCCATCAGCCCTCGCCACCCCTTCACCTTTGACCTCGCAACCCACTACATCCAAACGCACACCACCCGCACCCAAATCTCTTCCGACCTCGAATTTGACGCAGCCTCCATGATCAACTACGACGTGATCGAGTACGACGCGCTCACTGCGATCCTCCTCCGACGGCCTCTCCAGATCTCCGCGACCGAGTTGACGAGTGTGTATGGGTGGAGGCCGGAAATGGTGCCGAACGCGGTGGCGTTCGCGAGGTTGCTTGGTGGGGGGAAACCGTCGAAGAAGCTGAGCGTGCCTGGAAGGGTGATCTCGGTGCATACGTTGAGAGGGATTGCGGGGCTGCAGCGACAAGGTGAGCTCCACTCCTACTCCTTCTCGACAACACTCCTTACATGTGACGTTTGTCTAGCGCCGACAAAAGACTTCAAGAAACTTCATCGCACTTTCGCAAAGTTGTGGGACGTCTTCTCGCCTCTCCAACACTCGCTCCAATCCCTCCTCATCAACAACTACAGCCAGACTCCACCTACCCTCAGTGGCCGCGGTGGTCGTAAAAGCAGCGGGAAGCAGAAGATCTCAGTCGGACAGCATTTTGTCGTGCTGCTCATGTTTTATGAGGCGAGTTTGTTGGCAGAGGCGGAGAGGTTGTGTGCTGCTCAGGAGGAGATGGATGAGGGCGCGAAGGAGTTGGTAGGCGCATGTAGGAGGAGGTTTGTCAAGTGGTTGAAGATGATGATTCCGTCGATGTGTCATGTGAGAGCCTATTACTTTTTCCTACTCGAGGAGGTTCCAAGCTGACGACCATTGATATCGTCAGCCGCAATTCGACGGGACCCCGGAAGCGATCCACTCGCGCGCTCTCCTCCTCACCGTGCTCGACCTCGCTCCGAACTGGCCGGAGCTCGCGACTCGAGCGGCGGTCCAGAACTTTTCTGGCGCTGGAGAGTTCGCGGACCTCGGGATCACGTGGGAGGATTTGGACGCGTGAGTTTCCCGTCTTCTCACGCGCTGACAAGATGGTGCTGACGTGGCGAGCGGCCGTCTAGGTTGAGGAAGTGTCTGCAGTATTCGAGCGCAGTGTTCTATAGGTCCGCGAAGCAGGAGAAGAGCTTGGCTGCTGCTTTTGAGGCGATGGAGGTGAGTAGGGAGGTGCAGAGGGAGGAGGACATGCAGCTCCAGCTGCAGGCCGCTGAGGTACGATCGGCTCTACACCACCTTCTCTGCTCAGTGGCTGACGTCTATTTGGTCAGGCCTCCGGGTCTCCGTCGTTCATTGTAGATATGATGGTGGATGAAGCGTTGAGGAACTTGGGGAGGGAGGAGTGAGGCGCTCGTCGAGGCGAGCGGGGGGGTTTGTTGGTGGCGTCGGAGAGACGTTCATAAGTGTTGCTTGTACCAGCCCCCATTGTTGTTATAATGTATTTTCTACTCCCAATTCCACTGTCTGAAGCCTCGAGTCGGAACAGGAACGAGGCAAGGAGCGACGTGTACACTCAGTCTCCCTCGCTCCTTCTCGGACTCAACGCGCAGCCCGAGCCTCCAAGTCCCCCCCTCCGCCGAGGTTCGCGCTCCTTCGCCCCCCGCCCTCACCTCGCGTCCCTCTCGAAAAAGTCGCACGAATTCTCAGATGACGTCCTACCCCGTTCCACCGCCTTCGTACCAAGCGCCCACCGGGAAGCCAGCGTACGGCGCGACCGCTGCTGAGGAACAGCCGCTCTTCGCTAGTGGGGCGGGCCCTTCGAATGAATGGTCGGGCGTGCCTGGGGAGGAGGATGACATTGAGGGAGATTTCAAGGTTAGTATCACTATGTTTGACTGATGGCAGGAGCGGGTCGTGGGTTGCGGGCACGAGAGGGGGAACCGATGCTGACGAGTGGCGAATGTAGATTGGCGTGACGGTCTCCCAGTCTAGCCAGGAGGTTAGGAACGCGTTCATTCGCAAAGTGTACAGCATCTTGTTCTGCCAGATCGTATGTCCCTTTTCCTCCCCCCTCTGCAGAGGCAGAACGCTGACGCACGGGGATTCGGAACGTGCGCCACTCGCTCTGCCTGGTGAACAACAAATAGTTGCTCTCGGCTGTAGTGGGAGGAGTGATGATGACGGAGAGTGTGTCGGGGTGGGTGAGGGAGCATTCGGGGTTGATGTTGATCCCTATGTTTGGTGCGATTGGCGTGAGTCCTCTCTCCCTTGCTGTCCTTTAACTCGGCGGAGCATTCGCTGAACTGGGTGAGGGAGGACATTAGGTGATGATCGCGACGTACGTCAAGCGACACTCGCACCCTAGCAACATCCTCCTTCTTGGGCTGTTCACTCTCCTCGAGGCAATCACGGTCGGCTCCGTGCTGTCGTACTACAACAGCACGATCGTCCTCCAGGCGTTCGTCATCACCACGTTCGTCTTCATCGGCCTCACGCTCTTCACTTTCCAGGTGACTCTTTTCCTCCTTCTTCATCACTTAGGCCAGCTCGAACTAACAACGAGATTCCCTTCCGGCAGAGCAAGTACGACTTTGACGGCATGGCGCCCTACCTCTTCGGCGCGCTCCTAGTCTTCTTCCTCACCGGCCTAGTCGGCCTCTTCATCCCTTACTCCAACACCGTCGACATCGTCATGGCTGGCGCTGGAACCCTCCTCTTCAGCGCGTACATCGTGTTCGATACGCACCTCTTGCTCAAGAGGTTGTCGGTCGAGGATTGGGTCCTCGCGTGCATCTCGTTGTACCTCGATATCCTCAACCTGTTCCTCCAGATCTTGAGGCTCCTTTCGGATATTCAGGATCGTTGAGTTGGGGCAGGAGGGGAGTTGAGTGGGTAGGAGGGAGGGGAGGGAGGAACAGCGTTGAGGTGGTGAGGAGGGAGAAGCAGAAGCCCGAAGGAGTCGTGTGCGAAGTGATTCTTGAACTGTGTTCCCATGTTGGCTCTTGTGTAAAGAAGATTTATTTGTTCTTTCGAATCGGACTGGACGTATTCTCTGGTATTAGGTGCCCCTACGTCAACGTCCAGCTGTTGCGCAAAATAGCTTACTCTCGGGGCTTGGTAAGCAGTTCCCGCAGGATGGATGTCACTTGAGGATACTGTTTGTGGGTCAATACCTGCCAAATTGGGAGAACCTGAGTTGCCTTTGAAAAGCACGTGTGATGCTGTCCCCTGTTTTTGACCTCGTCTACCCTTTTTCCGCCTGGCTTTCAAAGGGTATTGAGGGACGCGCGACAAGGACGCGATAGATACGATTTGTTTCGCAGCGTGTACGAAGTACGAACACAAATAGAATGAATTGCTTGCTTAATGCTCAAACGCACCAACTGTGGTCCAACTGACGTCCGTGCACCGCCCCTTTCCTGCGCTTGAGACAAGGGGCGGCGGGGTGCGTGTCCTTTGTTTTGGGGGGCAACCTCCTCTTGTCCTGCCTCTGGCGTCGTTCTTGCTGCAGCAAAGGGTTTCATCCTGCGCCTTTTGTCTGTACTTTGCACTCAGTTCTCTACACTCTTTTTCTAGTATCCACACCCTCAGCAGAGGAACCACCGCCCGCGACCCTCTTGTTCTCTGACGAATCCCGCGCAGGATGGCCGGTCATCGCTCACACTCGTCGATCGACATGATCTACTCCGTCTACAACTCGTACGCCAACCACCCTTCACTCAACTTCCCGGAAGACGACGACGACAACGAGAAGCATGGCGACGCAGCGTCGGTCCACACCGTCGCTTCCATCAGCTCCGCGACGGGCCTCACGTCGCCCATGACGGCCGAGTTTGGGCATGCGAGGAGGAGGAGCAGGAGTAGGGAGATGAGTGGTAAGTTAGGGGGAGTTACGAAGAGTCAATGGGGAGCGACGATGAATGTCAAGAGTCGGGTTGAGGAGCACGAACCAGTGTCGAGCGGATGGACGCGGACCTTCGTCGTGAGTAGTGTTTCGACGCGCTCAGGGCTTTTCTGTCTTCCGTCGGAACCTCTCGGACTGATTGATGGAATTTGTGGAACTTGACAGGGAACACAAAAGAGAAGGATCGCGACTTTCTCGATAGCCGTGTTCCTCCTCCTTGCTGTCGGCGCCGTCGTCGGAGCCCACACGGGCATGGCGAACGCGAACAAGGCGAAGGAACTTGCGGCGCAGAACAACGGCTCGAGCTCAAACGGGACGGACACGACTGGAAACACTACTACTTCCACTAAATCCTCCTCAGCTTCTACTAAAGCTGCTACCAAAGCCACCTCCAAGACCAGCTCCACCAAGTCCTCTTCGACAAAGCTCACGACCACGACGAAAGCCAAAGCCACTTCCACTTCCAGCTCCACTTCCGCCGTCGCCGCCGTCGCCAGTACCGCCACAAAAGTCACCGGCTGCTTCCCTCTCACCGCCACCCTCCCTTCCTCCGGCGTCCCAACCACTGGACTCAGCAATTGGTGGTGCGATCAATCCTCCCTCTACGGCTTCCTCGGGTTCTCCTACCCTCTCGAAGCGACGTCGTGCTCAGACTCGACCAACTCGTACGAGAGTATCTCGGCAGACTTTGCGGCGATGAAGAAGAACTTTGGGGCGAGTATGGTGAGGATTTATGGACAGAGTTGTAGGACTCGTGAGTTCACTTTGGACTTTTGTTTTCTTGGGGGGGGAGTGGGGCTGACGTGGTGCTTTTTCCAGTGAGCCTCTACGAATCGATCGTGCAAGCTGCGGCCGACAACAACATGGTGCGTACCTCAACTAAGCTATCAAAATCCAGTCTAATTTGAGCTCCCCTTGATAGGGTGTGATCCTCATGGTCTGGTTCGGGTTCGACGGCGTACGTCCCTCCCTCCCTCCTCCCCTCAAACCCACCCCTAACTCTTCTTCCGCTCTCAGACGGACGTCTGGGAAACCGCGCAAACCTCCCTCTACTCCCTCTTCACCACTTCTTCACTCTCCACGCTCGCACTCTACGTCGTCCATTCCGTCGACTTTGGGTCCGAACCGATTGGCGACCAAGTCGATGGCGGGTCCGTACAGTTCACGGCGGGGTTGAAGGCTTTTAGGGATAGGATGAATGGGTATGGAGTCAAAGTCGGGATTTCGGAGGATTGGGATAGGGAGGGGATCATGAGTGGGAGTGATGGGACCGGGTTGGGCAGTGTGGGACAGGGGATTGCGGTGAGTGTCGGACGGACGGGATTTGGTTTGAAGCGGGATCGGGAACTGATGGTGCTTCTTTGTAGGACAACTCGGATTACGTGCATGCTCACAGTGAGTATATTTTGGGGGTTTGTTGTACAGGATCCCGCGCTGACGTTTTTTTTTTTTTGTAGTTATGCCTGTCCGTGCTGCTCCCTCCAAGCACTCCCCGTGAAGTGCTCACGTGGCTAACCTTTTGTTTTCTGCGCTGCTCATCTCAACAGTACTACCAGTGCGTCAATCTCTTAAATTTTAATCAAGAGCCTTTGCTGACTGTCCTGTCTTCAAAGTGGATCGGAGGCGCCAGACATCAGCGATGCGTGGCCCTACATCACGAAGCAGATGGCCTGGTTCGCCGACACTCTGCCTGGCCTTCCTCTCATCATCACAGAAGTACGTTCCCACCCTTCTCCACACACTCTATTTCTCCCAACCTGACCCTCATACAACTTTCCTCACCACAGTCACCGTGGGCTTGGGAACAAGGCACGGGCCACGACCGCGACAGCAACGAGGACGCCGTCAGTCTGTCGTCGTTCACGACGTACTGGAATACGTTTGCGAAGAACTGTGCGACGTTCAAGAAGGCCAAAGTGGGGTGGTTCATTCATACGTATACGGATTACTTTGAACCTGTGAGTCCCCTTTTTTGCCTATGTGGAAGGGCGAGGCTGACTTGGTGGCGTGGTGGTAGGGATTCGGTTTGCTCGATGCTAGTGGAGATCAGCCGAGAATATTAGGATACTACCCGGCAAAGTGTTAATGTGTTCCAAGTAGCCTAGAGGGCAATGTATTAGAGTCTTCCATCTGAAACGTGTCCCGAAGAACAACTCGTTGG
The DNA here is from genome assembly GCA_024364755.1 of Pseudohyphozyma bogoriensis. Classification (NCBI taxonomy): domain Eukaryota; kingdom Fungi; phylum Basidiomycota; class Microbotryomycetes; family Chrysozymaceae; genus Pseudohyphozyma; species Pseudohyphozyma bogoriensis. The sequence goes on from JALBUQ010000043.1 coordinate 66,540, forward strand.
TGGGCTGAATGGTCCACTAGACTTGGAGCGTTCGATACACCTAGTTATAGCACACAAGAAGTACAGCATCGGAGCGCTGACGCCGCACAGGACGCGTCGACGTGCTCCAACGCGCGTCGTCCTGCGCATCCCGGCCTTGCGCCAGCATTCGCAAGTCAGTCCGGCATGCACTGAGGACCTTTGGCTCGACCCTCCAAAGCCCTCTTCACTTCCCTCTACTAATCCACCAATACGTAGATGTCGTCAAACTCCAGCATCGCCTCCTCTTCCGAACCCTCGCCGACTCCGACCTCCGTCCAGTTATCGCAGGAGGGCGAGACGTCGCCACAAGAGGCCGATCCACCCACAGACGCGGCACCTCCTACTTCCTTCGATAATAGTTCTTCTAGAGGCTCTCAAGGCATCGAAACGACGCCGGGTCCCACCCCTTCATCAGCTACACCATCGCCTACTCCCGTTCCGACGGCGTCTTCGGCGGCGGCCAAGAGTTCGGATGCGCTCACCTCGACGCAAGATGAGGACTCAGGTGGTGAAGGAGGAGGCTCAGATAAGAACCCTTCCGGAGGATCCACGACGGCGGCTTCGACTCCGACCAGAGTTTCGCTGGACGCCACGTCATCGATACTCGCGTCGTTGTCAGCTCCTCCATCGTCGCAAGCGCTCGACACTACCCTTGCTTCTTCGAGATCCACCTATCAAGCCAGTAGCACTGCTATCCCGGTCTTGGTGTCCACCGCATTTCCCACAAGCACGGCGCTGTCGTCTTCGCTCCCCATCCTCGCTCCTCTCGCCAGCTCGACGGCCGTAGCACTTCCCAGCACTTTCGTCACCTCCCGTCGCCTTACACTGGAGACTAGTACAGCTACCCCGACAGCGAAAGCTTCCCCAACTGCATCTGCGAGCGGCAGTGCCGCACGAGGACGACATTCCGGCATGATCGCCGGCATCATCTGCGTCGTGTTTATCCTCTTTTTCATCTCCCTCACCCTCCGGCCGCGATGGAGGAAGTCTAAACCTCCGCAAGCTCCCAAACCAACTTCATGGGACGACGTCGCGTCCATCTCGACCTCGGCCTCGAGCGACGAAACCAAAGTCGCCGTCCTCGTCCCGCACGTGTCCCTCGATCCTCCCCTCCCACCTCTACCCGCACGCGACGATATCGCACCATCCACACCACCCCTCTCAGGCCTCTACTCTCCAAAAGCGTGGGCCACCCTCCTAGCGACTCCCGAATCCGTCCATTCCACCCGAGCGTCCATCACTTCAGGACATTCCTCCATCTCAGTCTACTCGAGTGATTCGAGGTCCCCTTCGCCGGCTTTTGTAGTACCAAGGGCTGTGACGAATGTTGGCGCTGGGAAAGCGGGGGTAGGCGCGTTTTTGGTCCCGATTGATAGAGGGAGGGTTGAGGGACGGTCGAGGGCGGAGGAGGTGGGCGAGGGGTTCCCGTGTACGCCAGAGACGGATGGGGGCACGGACAAGTTTGCGTTTGCTTGAGGTGCTGTGAAGTGCTTGAATATACCCGTGTAGATAATGTGAATCACCTTTCGACGATTGTTGTTTGCGCTGTAAAGCCTTCCGGCTCGTGCTAAGCAAACCACGTGTCCCTTGTTCGTCGCTACCCGTTGGTGTCGTAAACGATCATCAGCTGACCATTTAGACGACTTTCCCCCTTTCACCTCCTATGTCGACTTTTAATCGCGTGACACCTTCCGTCTACTACCCCATAATACCGGTGCCTAATGGCCTTCGCTTGGCGCGCCCGCCCGCTTTGGTTAGCCGCCGACGTGGTGTGATGCGGGGCAGGGGCAGCAGGGACAAGCGTTTTAGTGCGAGTGTAGTGAGGAGGTCGTTGCTTTCTTCCGTACCACAACTTTCCTTCTATGTCTCTCAAACGGATCCTTGCTTTGTCGCTCGTTGCTCTGGCTGCTGCTGCTCCGGCGAAGCGACAGACCCAGGCTGAGGGCAACACCACGTCAGCACAGGACAATGCCGGGCGTCTCATCCTTGTTGGTGGATGTGCGTTGGTTCCAATGATGGTTGGAGACACAAGTTGACACGCTTTCACTGGTGACAGACAACCGCACCACCGAGGTCCTGCGCTTCAACCCGTTTGTCGAGCCCAACACTCTTGAGCTCGTCAGTCGATCGGATGGCGGCGACCCCGAGAACAAAGCTTGGTTGATCCGTCACCCTGTGAATCCTAGTGAGCCATGTAGCTTTCTAAAACGTGTCATCCGGTCTGACCTTTGCCATTCCAGACATCCTCCTCGGGACGAACGACCACGCCGTCGCGAACGCCACGGGCTACGTCAGCTCATACTTGCTCGACCCTGCTACAGGCGGCATCACGTTCATTGACCACAGGGATTCCGGCGGCGTTCAGACTGCTGGTGGTGTTGCTACCGCCCATGGAGCTTTCTTCCCCGACGGGAAGACTGCCGCTGCCGTCAACTGTGCGTCCTCTTTTCCGCGTTCCTTACGTCCGAACCAGAGTTTTGACGAGCTTTCAAATGTGAGAAGACTACGGACAGACTGCAGCGACGTTCAAGTTTGACCCCATCACCGGCAAGTTCGGCAAGCAGATCAACAACGGCTCGATCCTCGACTATGCCGGTTACACCACCGTTGACGGCCAGATCGCCGCCAGTCAGGACACGTCTCACCCACACATGATCCTCACCCACCCTTGGCTTCCGGTCCTCTACCTCCCGGATCTGGGCGAGGACACTCTTCGCCGATTCACGATTGGAGACGGAGGCGTGCTCTCGCCCCTCGAGCCGTACCCCCAGAAACTTGGGTCCGGACCGAGGCATGGCGCGATTTCGGCGAACGGACAGTGGTTGTACCTCCTCCACGAGCTCGACATTACCGTCTCGGTCTACAAGATCGATACGGATACGAAAGATGGGGACTTGTCTCTCGTTCAGGAAGGGTGAGTGGTTCACTTCCTGAGCGCCGAATGGGGCTGACGTGCCCTGTTGGTCAGCATACAAATCTACGACCAGAACACCACTTTCTCGCTCAACCTCTCTTCGGCCGAAATTCACGTCTCCAACGACGGGAGGTTTCTCTATGCTTCCAACAGGAATCTTACAAGCGCCACTGTGATTGCCCCCGAGGATGTACGTCTACTTTCCTTGTCCTTGGAAGCGAATTGTTGCTGACGAGGATCCATGCCCAGCCCTCTGACACGATTGCGGTGTGGGCTATTGATCAGTCGACCGGCGAGCTCACCCGCAAGCAGTCGGCTATGGCGTTCGGTGCCCGCCAGATCAGGTCTTTCGAGCTCAGCCCGGCAATCGCCACCGCGTCTGCTGGCGGCGAAGACTTTATTGTCGCTGTATGTAACTTTCTTCTGTAGTGAAGACCTTGGAGGCTCATTTGTTCATTCTTCGCTGCAGGGTGGCCTCACGACGAACAACACTTTCGTGTTCAAGCGCGACAAGACGGATGGGACGTTGACGCTCGCAGCGGAGTTCACGAACGGGTTCGGGCCGTCGACCTATATTTGGGTGTAGACCATTTTAGACAAAATTCTGAAAGACGCGATATGCGACCAAAGGAGCAGAAATTACCTGCCATCGAGCCATTTGTTGCCACGTGAGCCCTTTTGCACCGCCTTCCAGCCGTTGCTCCGACGGAGGTTGTTAGGAGGTCCTTCGCTTCGAACCTCCTTGTCCGCTTCCTTATCTCCCAAAACCGCTCAGAAAGCATCGGAAAGCACCAACGTTCAGCCTGCCCCTTGATCACCAGTGATCACACAACCCTCTCAGCGTCCACCACTCTCGCCCCCTTCCTCGAGCGCTCATCGCTCTCCGCCAACAACCAACCTTCCTCCGCGCTCTCATGTCGACCCTCTTCCCTCTCCCTCCCGACCTCCAAAAGCTCTTGCCAGAGTTTAAAGCCTGGTTGGATCCACAGAATGATAAGCCTCGAGTGACGCTCTCGGAGAGGGAGAAGGCGAGCGGCAAGTGGCCGGAAGACTTGTTGTATGCTGAGAAGCTCACGGAGATTCAGGTGAGTTGGACTGCATCCATGATGGGATAGACCTGTACAAGTTCACCTACCGCACGCTGACCCGACGAACCGACAGTTCGAACTCACGCCGCTCCGCAAACAAGTCCGCAAAGCGCTCGTCTCCTTCTTCCAATCCCTCCAGAAGTCCGACGGCGACCCGACGGACGAAGACAAGAAAGCTGCGAAAGACGACCTCGGGGAAGTTTGGGATCAAGCGAAAGAGCTGGCGGTGAAGAGGAGGGTGTATTACGAGCGGGTGGAGGGGGAGCAGGCGGTGGAAGCTAGACTGGTTGAGAGTACTGTTAGGGAGTATGTCAGGAGAGGGGTCGGGATGCTGTTTGGTAGGAGGGCGTATTGGGTTGGGCTTAGGCTGGCGTTCTTGGATGTGCGTTGAGTAGTCTCTCTCTTGTGGGGGCAGGTGGTGGCGAAGGAGCTGACGTGGTTTTCTGCGAGAACGCAGGTGGCGATGAACAGCGCCCAAGATCTCCTCATTGACACGATCCGAGACCTGACTGGCGTACGCACCTCCTCCTCTTCTCTCCCCTTCCGCCTAGCTCACCCATCCAGCTACACACAGCTGAACAGCTCCACCTCGAAATCCAAGCCACCCAAGCTCCCAGCACCAGGCACTCCAGCTCCAGCCGAACCAGCACCACCTGCTACTACTGCTTCGCCAGAAGAGCCAGCGGCACCAGTTGGGTCCGTCCCGAGCGTCGCTTCGCTTTCGCATAGGCACGGACGAAGGAGGAGGTCGAGGAGGATGACGGCAAACTTGTCGGATGATGAGGCTGGGTCGTACTAACTGAATGCATTTGTTGATGTTCATGTGTAATAAGTCCGGGTATTTCGGCTGGCGTCGTTGAGCTGGGCGATTGTTGAGCTTCAGAGTTCTGCAGTGACGTGGCGCGATCGTTTGAAATTTAACTTCAATCATCTATCTCCGTGAATGCACTAGTCGTGGTCTGGAAGTGGTGCAGCTTTAAAAATACAGAGTGAACCTCAATACTACTTCTACGGTATTCTCCTCGCAACAGCGACGTTACACAGCCGCGTTGGCCTCGTCGATCCACTCCAACAACTGCGGCGTAAAGTACGTGATCACAAACGTGCACCCTGCAGCGCATCAAAAAAAAAAAACAATCAATCAGCTTCCCTCCTCTCACCCTTCCTCCCATCCATACCCAAAAAAAAAAGCATAAGGACTCACCAGCGCGCAAAAAGCCCTCCATACTCTCCCACGCCATCGTCTTCAGATCGTAAACGCCCGCAGCGGCACCAGCATGGATCATGCTGAACTCTCCAGAGACCTGGTACACGGCGAGAGGGTGGTTCGGGGCGACGGTGCGAGCTTCGGAGATGATGTCGAGGTAGGGCATGCCAGGCTTGACCATGATGAAGTCGGCACCTTCGTTCACGTCGCGGGCCTGTAAGAAGAGGGGATGATAGATGAGTGAGAGGGATATGAGGAAAGGGAGAAAAGGCTGGGACAGACGATAGCGCGCTTGGCGAGACCACGGGCGGCGGGAGGGAGCTGGTAGCACTTGCGGTTGCCAAAGTTTGGTACGGAACCGGCTGCCTCACTGTGAGAGAAGTTTTCAACAGAAGCGAGAAAGTGAGCAGGGGAGTTGTGAAGACGAGGGCGAGAGGAATGAGCGTACCGGAAGGGACCGTACATGGTCGAAGCGAATTTGGCGGAGTAGGCCATGAGCGAGCAGCGGTTGCCGTAGCCGTTGTCGATCAAGGCTTGCTTGATGTAAGCAATTCGTCCTAGACTCACCACTATCAGCTTCGTGCTTCCATCGCTCAGGATCAAGAAAGTGCCCACCATCCATCATGTCGCTCGGCGCCACAATCTGGCAACCCGCATTCGCATACGCGAGCGCGACCTCTGCGATCCTGACCGCACTCCTTCCGTTATCAATCGTGCCATCTTCCCTCTTGAACCCACAATGTCCATGGTCGGTGTACTCGCACAAACACACATCAGCCGCGACGACGACGTTTGGGAACTCTTTTCGGATAAGCTTCGCCGCGAGGATGACGGGAGTGTTGGGGTCGTCGGCGGCGGATCCTCGTGCGTCTTTCGCCATGATGACGGGAACGCCAAAGAGGATCACGGAGCGGAGGCCTTTGGCGACGAGCGGGGCGAGGAACGAGTGGAGCTTGTTGATCCCCCAGCGTTTCTGGCCGGGGAGGGAATGGATCGTCACCTGTGACCGTAGGAGCGGTGCCAGCGGTGAGTGGTGATGGACGAAAAAAGTAGTGAAAGTTTCGCACCTCGGCGTCAGGCTCGTCGGTGATGAAGAGAGGGTAGCAGAGCATGTCCTTGGTGAGATGGCGCTCGGCCTGCAGCGACCGGAGCAGAGGGTTGAAGTACCCGCCCTGGAGGTGCGACGAGATGGGCGGGTTCGCGGGTGCGTTGGAGCTCATTTCTTGATGTAACTTTTTAGTGCGAGTTTTGGTGGGAGGTGAGGGAAGGAAGCAGAGCCGGGACGGAGGCGACGCGCGAAGGAGCGACGGCGGGTGCCGCGGGTTTGTTTTCGCGACTTCGCGGCCAGGTTGACTCTGCTCCGCTTACTCGGCTCCGTGTGCGACAAATCCAAATATTGCATCAACTTTGCTGGCAGACGAGCCAGCATGAGCAGCATACTCGACCACGACCCGTTCCCGACGAACCGCACGCTCCTCAACCCCGTCTTCGAATCGTTCAAGCTCGTGCCGTCGTCGTCGTCGTCGTCGTCGTCCAGCTCGACATCAACGGCGAGCTACGCCCTCCCCGGCCCGGGAGCGAAACTCAAGACTCTGCCAGACTCGGCGAGGCTCTCGTATGCTCAGGTCCAGGACCGCGTCAGGTTCAACCACCTCGCCGCTGGCAAGAGTGGGGAGCTCGTCTTTGTTGATGCCGACGGATCCGTCGTGGCCATCACGCTGAACGAGGTGAGTTTGTCTCGGTACTCTTGTACAAAGAGGAACTAAGTGGTGTATTATTGCAGACGGGCGTGCCGACGTTTCACAACCTGCTCACACTGCCACCGACCGTCTCGTCGTCGTCGCTCCCCACCGAGTACCCACACGTCCTCCCCCTCACGCCCACAGCCTATCTCGTCTCACCTGGCACTGGCATCCTCCACCTCCTCACTCTCACCACCACCCCTCTCACTGCAACCCTCGCCGCGACGTTCACCCTCTCCTCCGACTTCCAGCCGTTCCGCGTCCACTCGGCCGACCTCTCCTCCTCAACCGGCGAGATCCTCCTGTTCCTCTCCATCGCCACCAAGTCCTCTTCCAAGCCAGCAACGCAGAAGATCAGCGGTGTGGGCAGCGCAGGAGGGTCAACGACGGTGAGGGACAAGATTGAGAGCACGACGGCGTTCGAGTTCATCGGCGCTTCCCTGGGACGCCTGGAGGAGTTCAGCAGGAAGAAGGGCGAGGAAAAGGAGATGGAGGAGAGGTGGAGATTGAAGTCGTCGGAATTGCCGGCGTACGTGAGGTTTGATGCGGCGAGCGACAAGTACTTTTTCGGAGGAGCGTCGACCCTGTTCGACCTCGATGCGCCCGCACCGCCTCCGTTCAACCCCGACAACCCTTTCCCTCCTCCACAATTTGCTTCTTCATCTACTTCACCCATATACCCACCCTCCGCCTCCTCATCCATCGCACCACTCTCCGCGAACGTCCCTAAACCGCCTCCCTTCTCCTGGTCTCAAGACTCCGACTCCCTCACCGTCGCTATTCCCGTCCCCTCAACCACGCCAACCTCCTCCATTCGCGTCACCTTCTCCAAAGAATTCCTGACTCTCCACATCGCTTCCGCCCACTCCCTCCTCCAAAACCCTTCTCAACCCCCAACGACAACCATCCACATCTCTCACAAAAAGCTTTGGGACAAGATCGACCCTTATTCTTCCGTCTGGACGTTTGATAGGGAAGCAGAAGGGAGGGACACGACGTACGGGATCTTGAGTCTCCATCTCGAGAAGGCCAACCCTGGGACCAAGTGGAGTGACGTGTTCATGGAGACGGTTTCTTCCCCTGAACATCCGGTCTCGGAGCAAGAGAAGGAGTTGGAGAACGTGAGGGAGACGGTGGATCCAAGTGAGCTTGCGGGGATCGTGGAGAGTCTTGAGAAGTATACGCAGGGCCAGGGAGGAGGGGCCGAGTTTGGAGTGCAAGGTGGTGGAGATGGGTATGGGATTGGAATGGGCGTACCGACGAGTTTGAAGGGTGATGAGATGGACGTGGAGGTTGATGGGGAGGTTGGGAGGGGTTGGTATGTCACGGAGGTGAGATTGAGGGATGGGGGCAAGGAGGGGGTGGAAGTCGTCAGGCCCCATCCCGCGTTCCAGCATTCGTTGTTGTCGTTGCCGCTGCCTTCTGCCGCCGGCGAAGAGACGGTGGTGATCAAGCACGACGTCGATGGACTCGTTTTCTCCCCACCTACCTCCAGTACCACCACGACTGGCATCTGGTCCCACGTCGACACGTTCCCCGCCCTCTCCTTCATCCTCGCTACCAAGACCTCCGCATCTCACATCTACCACACACCCTCCTACTGCCTCGCTTTTGATGCTCCATCGACTTCTGCCTCTCTCTCGTCCGTCGAAGGTGGGGTTGGGGTGGGGAACCTCTTCGTGTATTACAAGCCGGAGAAGAGGGCGAAGAATGGCAAGCAGAGGGTCGTGAGGATGAGTCCGGGGGCTGGGGGGTTGCTTGGAGTCGCAGAGACGGGCAAGTGGGTCGTCGCGCTGTTCGAGAGGGAGTTGGCTGTGTGGTGCTTGGAGGAGTAGGAGTAAAATTCACGCCTCCGCTTCTTCTCTCGTCTCATTGGAACACCACGTGTGCGCAGATTGCGTTGAGATTCTCATACTTGTGCCAACCCTACTGTTGTGAGAACGTGCACGCTCCTGGGGCCTACTCCATGTTTTCGAGAACCGACTTGGTACTCTCGCTTCCTCCCGTCTCCACCCCCGCCACCACCGCTCCGAAGCTGCCCTGCTGGCGGTGCATCACGTCTCCTGCGGCCGTCTTCCCCCTCATTGGTGTTGGAATAGCTAGGGAGCTGGTACACGCTTATCCACGGATACTTTGTTCCGTCCCGCGTAAAGCGGTAGCACTGGACCACGACTTGGAGGTTGTCCTGGCGTTCTGCGTTGGGCAACAAGCGGCGGTCGAGGATGGTGAAGTGCTCGCGCTTGTCTATGCGACCAATCGTAATCAGAGTCGAAACAAGGTAAGTAAAGCTGTCAACTATGGCGGGTAGTGATTGGTCTCACCGGCTTCGACGAACGGGTCTGTCACCCCCAAAGCGCCGGCCTTCAACTCGACGCTGAGAATCGGGTCAACGTGGTCCGTCGAGTTGGAGTGTGTTGCTACCGTGCCGTTCCTGGAAGGTAGGGTAAAGTGACACCAGTAGTGGTCTATTGGAGTTCCATCTTCAACGTATTATCTTGAGCTTCCACTGCTTCACAAGCTGTACGAAGGAGGAGCCACGTACCACCAGCTTCCTCGCTATGCGTCCACGCCATCTCGCCCCACCCATCAAGCATGGTAAACGCGTCGAGAAAGTCACAGGCGCAGTGAACCCTAAACGCCAAGTGCTCTTCAGGTGGAGGGTGCACCTCCGCTACCTCCCACTGCTCACGAAAGTTGGATATGTAGCCGCCTGGCATCGTCGAGCGTCGCAACATCAACGGACGCGGTGGAGTGAGGAGGGTGAAGAAGACGGTCCAGTCTCTTGAAGGGGTGCCGGGTTTGTCTTCTCTGATTGTGAGCCCGATAGAGTTCGAAGGTCGGAGCGGTCGGGCGCTCCACACCGTACCGTCTCGGGCGATCTGTCCTGCGATGCGTGAAACCGGCTGGTTTAGTACGGGTGGAACCTGATGTTAAGATAATCTCACTGAATGTACCCCTCCATTTAATGAGTCTGAGAAGATCATCCTTGCTGTTCAGCGAGACGACCTCGTAAGTGAGCGTTCCGCCACTTTCAGTCGACTTGTGAGCCGGACGAGCTACAAGTTCGGGCTCATCAGCCAGGGCTCGACCAAGAAGAGAACATGCCCACCTTTATGCAGCCAGAAGTGACTCTCATGCCGAAGATTGCCACAAAAGTACTCTAGAGCTCTTTCGACCTTGATTCCTGCCTTGGCGACGCTGGCTTGGAAGCGGTACTTGTCCAGCTCGTCCTCGAAGTGGATTCCCACGAAGGCGTCTGAGTCGAAGCTGTGATAATACCAACTCATCTAGAGATCATCAAACAGGGCGTGCGATGGTAAAAGCGACGAGGCTAGAGGGGCACGTCCGAGGCCTCCGACGATTGCACCGCCTCCGGAACGACCAGACGAGGCAGCCTCCGAGCTCCTCTCTGCCACGAGTTTGGGCCTCAATTCTAGACTATTCTCCTATATCTAGATACTTTTAGACTCAGTACGGTGCGTCGACTTCCTGGGCTCGTGCGATCTGCACTTCGTTCCATCTTCTCGAGTTCGAGCTCCAGCCCCGCAAATACGGTCCTTCAGACTCTTCCTGGCCGTTGCTTTCACTTCTACCACTACTTACCTTCACAACTCTCTATAATGTCTACCACCATCGATCAGACTGTCGCTTCCGAAGCAGAGGGATCGGTCGCCGCCGCTGCACCTCCCCGTACGACCCCTCGCCAACGTTCTGTGCTCCCGGGGACCGAAGGCGACGGGATGGGCCCGCTCGCTGTCGGCGTCGACCCTGGCGTGCTGTACGAGGAGCACGATGATAACCCCAGTAGATCACAGTCAGGACCACGTTCGTCGTCGCCCACCGCTATCTCTACCGCCATCGACAGCGACAGCAGCAACACGAGCAGCCCGCCGCGGCCTCCGTTGACGGCGACGACGGCGAGCGTATCGGCGCAGAGATGGAAGTCGGCGATCAGCAAGACGATTCACGCAAAGAGGGTCATGTCGCTATCGAAGGCTGGGTGGGACGGCGGGAGCAGGGAGCCGGGCATCGACCCAAGGCGCGTCGAGATCCCGGGGTTGAAGGAGGAGGTGGTGGTTCAAGTTGTCGACTTTAGCAGTGCGGTATGTACAACTTTTAAGTAAATGTAAATTGTGGGCTGACAAGATGAGGAAGCACAGAACGCCCAGTTCTCGATCCTCAAGAACCAGGACGTCGCACCGTTCCTCGCAAAGCCTCGTCCCTCGTTCGCAAAGGCACGCTGGATCCACGTCAACGGAATCTCGTGGGACGTCGTCAAACCGACTGCCCTGGAGTACAACTTGCATCCTTTGGCGCTTGAGGTGAGTGTTTTCGTCAGCTCCGGCCTCCGGGAGGAGGTTTGAACACGTGGAACTAGGGGTTGGGTGGCTGATGGTGTTCTGGTGTAGGACATGCTGCAGAACCGTGCGAGTTCGAGGAAGAGCAAGTCGAGCTATTACAAGCAGCACGTGCGCCCAGCTTCTTCCTTTATCGCAGAAGTGTCACCCACCTGACTTCCATCGATTGTCCGATGTCACACAGCTCTACCTCTCTCTCGTGGTGCACAAGGCGGGCGCCTCTGAGGACGACTCATTCCCGACTTTTTCCGCCGGCGGAGAAGCCGAAAGCTCGACCTCGACACTGGGAGAAAAAGACTTGGAAGCCGGCAGTCTCTCGAAAGGCGATGCGAGGGCGCCAGTGCCCGACATTGAGCTGAACTTTGACAGGAAGTACGAGAAGGACCTAAAAGGCGCTTTCGGAGAAACTGTGGAGGATGGAGGTCTTAGAGGGAGGGAGCTGGAGGGGAGGACGTTGAACGCGTACGAGGGCGTACAGAGCAAGCCGTTGCACTCGAGGGTACGTTCCGCCGTTCTGAGCACCGCTAAGACTCATTCGCTGATAGCTTCCTTACACTTGCAGAAGCTGGGCAAAATGCAACAAGCTTCTCGTGCAGGTGGACTGGCCGAGCGACAAGCCGCCAGGTACCATATCGAGAGCCTCACCAAGGCCGACCGAGTACACGTAAGCACCCCCCGCTTCCTTCTCGCCCCGACCATTCTCACCCATCTCACGAACCACAGATCCACATCGAACAACTCTCGATCTTCGTCTGTCGCTCTGGCACCATCATCACCTTCACCCAAGACCCAGGCTACCACTCGCGCTTCAGCAAGATCTTCAACCGGATTCATGCGCCCAGCGACATCATCCGCGAGACGGAGGACCACTCGTTCATCCTTCAAGCTTTGTTGGATGTAGTCGCGGATCATGCATTGGAGATTGTGGAAGAATTCAGGGATCAGCTGACGAAGTTGGAGAGTCGGGTGCTGAGCAGTCCGGTGAGTTTGTGCTTCGATGGAAAGGGGTTGCGCTGCGCTGACGTGGTACTCGTTGCTCTAGGATATGGGCGACGTTCGGTAAGTCTTGGGACTAAACTTATTGAGATGAGGACATTAACACTAAGTTTCACTCCATAGTCACCTCCACGTCCTCTCGGCCCAACTCCTGCTCCTCAAATTCACGCTCTCGCCCTTCCAACAACTCCTTCAACAGCTCCGCCTCGTCGACGGAGCCAAGTCTGCTGCGGCCTCTAGGACTTCTAGCAATGGTACCGATGAGAATCGAAGGGCGGAAGATGCCGCGTTCGTGAGCTACGATGCTAAGATGTGAGTCCTTGAACAAGAGACTTTTGGTTACGGGCAGAGTCGTCGTTGACGGAATGGCTGCAGTTACCTCGGAGACGTGATGGACCATGTGGATAGCGTATTGGCGAGTTTTGACTTGTTTGCGAACCTGTAAGCTTCTTCGCTGAACGTCCGCGGACCGCATACCCACTGATCGAGCGCCACGTCGTGTTCAGGGCCGAAAACCTCATCAGTCAGTCACGCGTGGCTTCCCCTTCGTTCCGGCCAGCACTCACCCGTATCTTGATGGCCAGGCTACATCTTCAACAATCTGTCGTACTCGAGCAACAGCTACATGCAGGCTTTGTCCGTCTTGAGCGTCATCTTTGTGAGTCGTGTCCCGCTTCGGGGGGATTAGAAAGAGACTGACTGGTTTGGTGTCCAGCTTCCGCTCACTTTCTTGAGCGGGTACTTTGGGATGAACTTTAACGTACGAGGGCCTCGCCAGACCGAGAGTGCATGTCCGGGCAGCTGACGCAGCTTTGAGCAGGTCTTCCACCATGTGATCGACGAGGGAAACAGTAACGCCTACTTCTGGAAGATTGCGAGTAAGCTCTTTAACCCATTCAATCCGAGAAGGGCGTATTGCTGACGCACAGCGTCCTTTCAGTTCCTTCCACCGTGAGCACGCACTCCGGCCACGTGCTCCTCTGCTTCAGCATCTTGACTTAGGGCTTTGATCCAGGTTGGAGCGATGATAATCTTCTCGTGGACATACCTCAAGGAGATGTACCTCAAGGCTACTCGAGACGGGAAACGCATCTACTTGCGCTCGGTGCGTGATCTCTCTCGATCGATTGATGTCAGACTCGCTGAACGCGCTGGCGCAGATGTTGAGGAAGAGGGAGGAGTGAGAGCTCTCAGAACCCTTTGAAACGATCTCAAGAGATACATTTTTTGCGCTAAATTTAATGCTTGTCGATTTTGCAACGCTTGTTACAGTACTCGGTGTGGGCGCGTACGAAACATTGACGCCGCCGTCTTCCGCTTTCGCCCGGCACCGCAAACTTCTGTGCTATTAGCAGACTTTCAAGACTCAGCATCTGTTGTCAGCAAGCTTTTGAGCGTGCTCAAGTCGGGAGGCGTCAGAAAATCGTTGCTCACGAGCCAACAGGTACACGTGGAATCGTACTGCGATCCACTTCGCAAGGGCCGCTTTTAGACGCCGAAGGTGGGGCATCGTCGTGACCCCCACCCTTTCTGCGCGTTGCCGCCTTTGCCCCCGCCGGCGTATTTCTCTTTCTACTTCCTCCCATCCGCTACCTCTCACAACTTACATCAAGTTATGTCCTCCGCGCTCGCCAAAGCCCCTACCCCTCACTCCCGCATCGTCCGGCTGCTCGCTGCTGCCCTTCCTCACCTCGACAAGTCCCACCCGGCGTTCGAGTACATCGAGGAAGCGTACGATGCGGCAGCGGGTTTGGATCCGTATCTGGAGAGCTATACGAGTGAGCTGATTGTTCCGAGTACGCACAAGGTGGGGGTGGAGGAAGTGAGGAAGGTGTTCAAGGCGTTGGTCGACCGGACGTTTGCGACGGATTGGTCGGCGCTTTATAAGGAGGGGAAGACCAAATGGGAGTTGCATGGTGGGATGGTCAGTGAAGGTGTTCACCGGCTATGGACTGGGACTGAGCATTTCCTTTCAGTGCTCGGGAGCCTACGAGGCTACGTTCCTTCAACACGTGGCGCTGGACACGAAGGCCAAAAACATCCTTGAGATCGGCTTGTTCACCGGAACGACCACCGTAGGGCTATCTTGGCTTTCTTACATACTTTGAAATGCTTTCTCAGCAGCCATTCTCTCTAGCTCGCCCTTGGTCTCCTCCCCGACGTCCAGTCGATCACAGCGTGCGACATTGAGCCATACCTCGAGGAGTACGATAGGTAAGGCCTCAAACCGCGGTTTTTACATCGCTCATCACTGACAATATTTTATTCAACAGACCTGCTTGGGTTGACGCTGGCGTCTCCGACAAGATCAAGACCGTTTTCGGCCCGGCCGCAGACTCGATCAAGAAGTTCAAGGAAGAGGGCCGCACTCCTTTCGATATGGTGTTCATCGATGCTGATAAGGTGAGTTGCCCTTTTAAACTCTCATGCCGAGATACTGACATCAGTGCAGCCCTCGTACTTGACTTACGTCAAGCTCCTCGTTGATCTGGACATGCTCGCCCCCGGCGGCATCATCTTGGGTGCGTGATCTGGCGGCAGGAAGATGCCTGAGCTGACTCACGAAACTCCACCAGGTGATAACACGCTGTACAAGGTATGTTATTGCTTGCATTGCTCTGAGCTCCGATCTGACCCCTCCCTTTCTTTAGGGTTACCCTTACGCTGGCTCGACCAATCCAGTCTCGCCTTCGGCCCACATCAACAGCAATAACCGATCTCACGATGAGGCTACCCAGGGCATTAATGAGTACGCTACACGATGTTACTTGATCTTCATCCCTTCTCGCCTCTCATACTTTCCTCAACAGCTTCAACAAAGGCGTCAGGGACGATCCTCGTCTTGACGTCGTCATCCTCCCCATTCGCGATGGCGTCTCAATCATTAGGCGCAAAATCTGAGCACAAGAGTTGCGTATCAATAATGGGAGCTCAAATTACAAGTATTATTAAGTGTATGCGGGTTTCGATAATGCGAGAGAGCACGTCTGTGATCAATCGAGATGACGAGCCCAGCGCTTCTCAGCGCCAGTCGTGGTAGGGACAGCTGTGTTTCCAGCTTCACTGGCAGTCATGACCATCTAGAAAACGAACGAAAAAAAAAAAAGGGAAATCGGGCGCGCGTGAGTGCGTGGATTCGGGAAAAAAAGTTAGGAAACAGATTCAAAACGTACAGCTTCAGCCGTGGCATCCGCCTGGCTCGGACTCGCGGCCATAGTGGAGCTACTAGTCACCGTATAAGTAGGAGGGTGAGTAGAGCTAGAGGCAGCTGCAGCAGCCGTGGGCTGAAGGTACACCGGAGTGATCTCCTCGTCCTCCTCATCCGAGTAAACCGACTCGTCGTCGTCTTCGTCCGAGTACTCGGAGCCAGAGTCCGCCGCCGGGGAAGGAGGAGGAGGAGGCGAAGCAGAGAGCTTGTTGCCTGTCATCTGAACGTGTCCGGTAGGGATCGGGGCGGGAGCTGAGGGGGTGTGCTCCGCAGCGGTGGAAGCAGCGGCTTTGGCGACTGAAGTCGGCGCGACGTCGATAGGCGTGGGCTGAGGAGCAGCGATGGGGGCAGAAGCCGGAGGAGCAACAGGAGGAGAAGGAATTGTGACTTGGAGGGCGGGCGTTACGAGAGGGAGGGGCGTCTTGGTCGACGAAGGGGCGGTGGAGGAAGACCACGTGGTCTCGGTCGAGTTGGCCGTTTCGTTGTGCTTGTGGAAGTCGTTTACCATGAACTTGCCAGCAACCTGTCCAGTAACTTGGTTGGCCGTCGAGGGAGTCGCTGAGGCCTCCTGTTGAACGAGGTTCACAGCGAGGTTGTGGACGAATCCCGTCGGAAGCAGTCCGTACGCCTCGGCTTGAGCGATGGACAAGCTCGAGAGAGGGTTGCCAGTAGACGACGGGAGAGATCCGAGGACGCTGCTAAGACTGCCGAGGGGGATGCTGCCGGCGGCGCTTTGGATCTGGCCGAAGAGACCGCCGATGGCGGACGTGGCACCGCTCGAAGACCCGAAAGTCGAGGGGAGGTAGCCGCCGAGCTGGCTGACGACTCCGGGCAGCATACCTCCAGCGGTGTTCCCAACGGTTCCGAGGGGAAGACTGGTAGTGAGTCCTCCGAGCGTCCCGACGACGGTGCTGGCTGTTCCTCCGACGACTGGAACACCACCAGCCACGTTGCCGACAGTGCCGGTCAAGCCGTCCAGCTGTCGTTTCGAGGATTTGGGGTTGAGAAGATCTGTGACTCCAACAGTATCGTCGACGGTCTTCACGAGTCCTCCGACAGGCCCACCAACGAGAGGGAGCCCGCCGATAGTCTGCTCGACGGTGCCGACGAGTCCGCCGAGTCCCAGGCCAGCGAGAGCGCCGTCCAGTCCGAGTCCATCGACAATACTGCCTCGCTTGGAAAGGTTGTCGCGCTTCTCGTAGAGGTTCGTCCCCGAGGCGACGAGAGGGATCGATCGACGAATGTGGTCGGAAGCGGAGGCGCGGGCGACTGTGAGAGATCAGCGCTGATCAGCTGGTTTCCCTGACATTAACAGAAAATGGCGAAACTGACTCTTGGGCTCCTTGCTAGCAATCATAGGGACGTGGTCCTTTTTGCACGGGTGCTTCTCAATCGCCTCAATCTTGTCAGAGTCTTTGTTTTCTCCGCCGTCATCAAACTCTTCCGTAATGGCTGGGGTGGATTCGTGCTCGGGAGGAGTAATAGGGGTCGGGGCAGCCAGAGAGGAAGACGAGGCGATCGTCAATGCCGCGACGATGAGGGACGGAGCGATCTTCATGGGTGCTGTGAGTTGCGAATCGGGAGATGTTGGTTTACTGGCTGCTGGGGTGCGACAAGCTCGGAGTTGGATGGTAGAGAGAAGAGAAGAACCGCGAGTGAGGTATCTTATACTCATAAACAGAACAAGCCGGGCGCCGGTAACATTGGGTTTTCGACCGGAACGTCGGTGGCGGAGCATTCGACGAAGGGCGAGCGTGCGGGCATGCCACCAGGAAACCAAACATCAAGTGCTGTATAAGGTAGCAAGAGATTTTTAAGCGGGCTTGCAAGTTGCGGCCGAAATTTCACCAGTCGACAACTTCTTGTCCCGGACGAAAACCAGTCAAAGCGCAAGTGCAAGTCGTGCCACGTCACTACGAGCGAAGTGTTTCCTGGCTCAAACCCCAATCAGAGGAAATACGTCGATGGAGTGCATCATCGCAACGTCTGAAAAAGCCATGGATATCGAACAATGTGGTGAATAGAACATCAAGCGAGGGGTATCAAACTGGAACGACGCGGAAAAGTGTGCTCTACTTGCCCTTCTTCTTCTTCTTCTTCTTCCCCTTGACGACCTTGACGACTGCTGGACTCTCCTCCTCGCCCTGCTTCACCTCTGGTATTGTCCCTCCTTCCTCATCCAGCACCTTCGTCTCCACTGCCGCCGCCGCCCCTTCCTCCTCTTCTTCCTTGGCCTTCTGCTTCTGCTTCGGATCCTCCTTCCCCGACTCCTCACTCTGACTCTTCCTCTCCGCCGCCGCCTCCCTCTCCCCCAACACCGACAGCCAACTCTCCCCAACCTCACTCCTCAACGCCTCGATCTTCTTCCTAAACTCCTCCGCGCTCGACCCCGCCGGCCCCGTTTTCGCTTGGAACAGATCATCCCCTTTCGTCGGCGGCTCAAACGCGCTCGCTGAGACCCTCTCCCTCCGACTCTGCTTCTTCGCCATCGTCCCTGCCTCTGAAGTACTACCCGCCGGTGAGGTCGGGTATCTTGCATGTCCAAACGCCCGAGCCGACACGTCAGCGCTACCGCCGTCCTCAGAGCTGAGTATCTCGATCTCCGGCAGAGCGACTTGCTTTGGAAGCGCTTGCTTCCCCGTTGTACGAGCTGGAGCAAGGACTGGACTCGACGTCTTGTCCGAGTCGCCTTCGGTGCCGCTGAGGTCGCCCAAGCCTGCAGAGTTGGACCCAGCTGGGAGGCCATCGAGGTCGACAATGCGTCGCGGCTTTCGACGACGAGGCTTTGACTTTGATGGGCTGTCGCCCGTCAATCCTGCAGTCGCTGGTGGTGAAGAGGAAGTCGCGTGCCCCGGTAGCGGAGGGCCGCCGTTCGGTTTCGCGACGCGCGAAGAATGCGGCGTGGTGACGACTCGCCGACCGACGATCTTGGCCTGTCCCGAGTTCGACGCCTCCTCCCGCTTCGCCGCCAGGGCGTTCGTGCTCGCCCTCCGCGCCAGGAGCTTCCCTCTGTTCTGCACCAACTGGTCCAACGCGCGCCTCTCGTTCATCCCCGGCGGCGTGCCGTCGAGCAAGACTCCTGTCCTGTCCTCCTTCTCGAAGTAGCTAAAGCATTTGACGCGGTAGCCTTCCTCCCCGCCTTCAATGTACGGCGTCGTGAATGGGTTGCCTTCGATCCACACCTCCTGCAAATGCGGTAGCGTGGCGAGCCGACTGACCTCGAGCGATTCGGTTAGACGGTTGTGACGGAGGTCTAGGCGTTCGAGCGCGAAGACCCGGTCCAGACCTGAGAGGTTGTCGATGCGGTTGTGGGAGAGGTTGATGACGTTGACGTTGCCGAGAGCTTTGGAGATTCCGAGGAGCGACTCGATCATGTTGTCTTGGAGGTTGAGGGAGCGAAGTGAGTGGAGGTGCGAGAGGCCGGGCGGGATGGCGATGAGAAGGTTGGAGGAAAGGTCGAGGGAGGTGAGAGCGGTGAGGTTGATCAGGGGCGAAGAGGGGACGAAAGTGAGCGAGTTGGACGCAAGGGAGAGGTAACGGAGCCGGCACCAGGCGTGTGGTGGAGGAACGGGGTAGGGAGAGGGTTCGCCGACGTCGATCACGTCTTTCGTCGGCGGTGCTGGAACATCAGAATCTGTGCTGAGTCCTTGTCGCCTCCTGCGCTCTTCGCCGACACCACCACGTCCCTTCTTCCGCCGCTCGACGTCCTCGACGACTGCATCGCACAGCAACTCGCCGATGTCTTCCATCCCACTCCGCTTGACCTCCAGCGACCTCAGCTCGGTACTCAGCACATCCCAGCCCAAGAACCCTCTCGGATCCAGGTCCTCCAGCGACAAGCTCTGGAGGTTCTTGAACGCGTACAGCGGGACCGCCGTCTCGGGAGGCGGGCAGTCCTGGAAGTCCTTGACCGGTTTCGACAACGTCGGCGTCGCGGACGTGGGCTGGACGGTTGAAGAGAAGGTGAACGGTGCAAGTCGAAGAGCCGGCAACTTGGTGCAACTCGAGTAGAGGAACCTGACGTCGGCCGACTCGTCTGGCGGCGGCGCAGACGAACCCCACCATCCTGACCCGAGAGAGAACGTCGACACGGCGGAGAACGTGCTTCGTAGAGACACCGCGTCCGAATCGAGCCCCAACATGCCGTTGTTTCTCGTTGGGATGACCCCGCCCATGTCGGCGTAGTTGATGCTCATCGGGCGACTCGTCCCGCCGTCGATCCGCACGTCCAGCGCGCCGATACCTCCGCTGCCACCCATGCCGGCTTCATCGAACTTGAGGAGGAGGTAGTAGAGATGGTGCGGGTCGAACTTGAGGATGAGCGGGGGCTTGCGCGCGACGGGGACCTCGGACGAGAGGACGCCCAGGGTGAGGATGGTCGTCCACGACGGCGCGGTCTCGACTGGCTTGCGACGGGCATAGTCGGCGAGCTTGCTCTCGTTTTCTCGCACGAACGAAGCGAGCGTGTGGATGTAGACTTTGCCGTCGACGGTCAGGCCGCTCGACGTTGGTGGGGCCCTGCAGCGAAGCGTCGTTCGAACATGAGCGCTTCGGTTCTGTCTCCCTCCAAATGAGAGCATATGAAACTCACATTGAGCCTTGCAAACACTACTTGACGCGCGCCGTCGTGTCGGGAGCGCCCTCGTTCCTTCTTTGTTGTGAGCGTGCCGGGGATGAGGTCAGTCGCGACAGGAGAAGGCCGCCCGCGATGTCGACGGTCGAGAGTGTAGGGCGCTTGAAAGAAAGGGTATAGAAAGAGATCAACAGATGGGAGATGTGTGAAGAATCGTCGGGACGAGGTCGTGCAGGTCAGTCGGCGTCGCTGGCAGGTGGTGGTCTCTGGACAAGGAGCAAGCGACGGGCTTGACTTTGGACCACTTCCAGCTCGTTCCATCGACCTCATCATTTTCGAGGCGTCTACCGAATTTGTTACATTTCACACTACTGCTCGGTCATTCTTGCTCTGTTCCTCCTTTCAGAGGGGCTTCCTCGCTTGCTCGGCGCGTCTTGCTTGGTCTGCTGTTCGCGCCGTTCTCTGAGGCGACGTGAACTACGAACAGCCACATCATTCTAATGCGACATGGTACTTGATTTTCTTTCGGTGCTTATGTGAAATCGGCGAGTCCAGGAGGCATGTGCCAGGATTGCAGGGGCTTTGACGAGTGAGGGGTCACGAAGCTGGACACCTCCATCGCCGGAGTCTACACTGCTTCATGTTCCATTATAATTCTAGTCAAGGATTAGAGAACTTCGTCCTAACTCATCCAAACCGCGCCGACTGGCATCTCAATCTCCGCCAGCAGATTCCTCGCCAACTCCTTCATCTCCCCACCATCCCTCTGCCTCTCATACACCGCAAATCCACCCCCATTCCTCGCCATCATCAACACAAACTTCTCCTCCTCCTCGTCTCCCTTCGTTGTCGGACCGACACTCACGCCCCTCCAGTGCTTCCCGTCCGCATGGAACCACGTAGGCTCGCTCAGCTGCTTTGGGTCCGATCCATCGACCATGAGCGTCGCGAAGGAGTCGCCGGAGTGGGGCGACGGTGTGAGGTCGTATGGTTGGTTCCGGTTCGTTACGAGAAGGGTGTAGCGGTTTTTTGGGTCTGTGGAGTTGGGGAGAGGAGGGAGGAGGAGGATCTCGCAGGCTGTGAGGTCGTACCCTCCCACGCGCTTCTGTCCGTCGAGGTACGGCGGGAGGATGTTGGTCGTGGTGTAGTGCTTCTCAACGGTGGAAGGAGAAGAAGTGTCGAGTTGAGGAAGTGTGGTGGCCGTGAGAGTCGAGGTCAGTTCGTTGAGGACGAACAAGTGTTCGCCTACGTGGCCAGTGCGTGTTAATTTGGAAGTAGCAGAGCTGAAGCGGGAGGAAACGAGACGCACCATCAGGGTGTACTACCGCGTGTCTCGGTCCACTGAACCTGTCAATCTCCACTTTGTCTCTCACGACCCATCTGCCGTCTTCGGGCCGTCCAACCCACTTCATCCTCCAAACGATGTCAGACCCAAGGTCCGGCACGAGCCATTCGTCCTTGTACGCCACGAGGTGGTGGGGGTGAGCGGCATCTTGCCTCTCGTCAAGGACCTCGGCGTGAGGGAACTCGAATGCGTGGACTTGGTTCGGCGAGCGCGTCGCAGTGGCGAAGAGGCCGTTTGGGAGGAGCGGAGCATAGCAGATGCTTCCGGCGACGTACTGGAAAGCTTGGGCATCAGCTCGGATTTCCTGCTGGGGTCGGAAGAAGTTCAACGCACATTAACAGCGACCAACGCCGTCCCCTCGCTATCGACCTCCAAGAACGTCGGGCCCAACCCTCCCGACTCGGCCGTATCCAACAGTTCCAACTCCCCATTCTCACTCAACCTCAACACATACAGCAACCCTTCAATCCACGAGTTGGAGTAGATGATGTCCGGATGCTTGGGGTGCCTCGCGACCCACGAGGGCTGCTCCTTGACTTTGAGCGAGCTCACGAGCTCGAGTTTCGCAGTGGCGGTGTCGAAACTGATGACGTGGAGGTGGAAACCATGAGTCGCGACGACGAGCTTGTGCACCGTCATGATTAATCTCCTTTGAGAAGCAGAGAAAGGGATGAGATTTCAGGACAGCGCGATGAGAATAGGTCAGGTCGTGCTCGAGCGGCAGAGGCATCCGGTGGGGCAGGTGGAAGTGGGAAACCGGTGGTCACGTTGTCCAAGGTGGACACGGCTCGCTCGCCGGCAAGAGGACGAAAAACCACCGGTGAGTCCTCGTACCCTCGAAACCATCAAGCGAACATTTTTCAAACAGTGCTGGTGCAGACCAGACGCCTCTGATGCTGCTCACCCAACGATGGCGGATTTATAGAGGATGACGGCTTTACCCCTCGCCGGAGTTGATGCCGAAACCCAAGAGTGGGGGGAGCCGGGCCCCAAGGGCCGCGTCCAGCCGCC
Organism: Pseudohyphozyma bogoriensis; assembly: GCA_024364755.1. NCBI lineage: Eukaryota > Fungi > Basidiomycota > Microbotryomycetes > Chrysozymaceae > Pseudohyphozyma > Pseudohyphozyma bogoriensis. The sequence goes on from JALBUQ010000043.1 coordinate 89,003, forward strand.
GCGCGTTGCCCTTCTTTCGCCTTCCCCCCATTCCAATCCTGCTCCTCCACCTACCCTCAAAAACTCTTCATATCCACAATGTCGATCCCATCCTTCAAGCTCAACTCTGGCGCTGAGATTCCCGCCATCGGTCTCGGTACGTTTCTCGCGCTCCTCCTCCGCTGCCCCGTCATCGGTCGTCCGGGCTGACGAGCCGGTGTGGTTTGCGTTCCGTCTTTCGCGCTTGCAGGAACCTGGCAGTCCCCTCCTGGTGAGGTCGGTAAGGCTGTCGAGGCTGCTCTCAAGATTGGATACCGTGTAGGTCTTGTTCCCCTGGGAAGCTTTGGAGGAGGTCTAGGACTACGCGGGGAGCGGATCCACTGATCACCCGATTTGGTGACACAGCACATTGATGGCGCTTGGGTTTACGGAAAGTGAGTTGCGACCTCCTCTACTCCCTTGCCCATCATCTCCGGTCATGCCCACACCGTTTCCACCGTTGGAATGAGGTGTTCTGTCGCGGAATGGCGTGAGCTGACGAACGTACCCCGCTTTTTCTCCCACCAGCGAGGCTGAAGTCGGCCAGGGCATCAAGGCTTCCGGTGTTCCTCGCGAGGAGATCTTTTTGACCTCCAAGCTTTGGTGCACTTTCCACTCCAAGGTTGAGGAGGCGGTCGAGAACTCGCTCAAGCTCCTCCAGACTGACTACATTGACCTCTGTGCGTCTCTACCTTCTGCTTGGAAAGACTGGTAAACAGTGACTGATTGGTGGGCTTGTGAGCAGACTTGATCCACTGGCCCGTGAGTTGCTTGACTCTGGCGCGTTTGCTTCAGACGGCGAGTGCTGACGATGGAGACGTACTGCTAGGTTCCTCTCAACCCCAACGGAAACGACCCCAAGTTCCCTACCACCCCCGATGGCGCTCGTGATCTCGTGAGTCGTCGTTAAATCCTGCCCAAGCGATCTCTTCTAACGCCTTTTCTGTGACTCAGCACGCTGGCTGGAAGATCGCCGACACCTGGAAGCAGATGGAGGCAGTCCTTGCTACTGGCAAGGTCCGCGCCATTGGTATCTCCAAGTGAGCTATTTGGATTTGAGTTTAGTTTTGCCTTGTTTACTCATCATCCCCCGCCACAGCTTCTCCCAGGCGTTCGTTGAGGACCTCCTCAAGACTGCCAAGGTCACCCCCGCCGTCAACCAGGTGAGTTTCGCTGCTCAGATCCGCACAAATGAAGCCTTTCTGACTATCGCTATCGTTTTAGATCGAGCTCCACCCCTACCTCCCCCAGATCGAGCTCGTCGAGTGGCTCCAGTCCAAGGGCATCAGTACGTCGTGCTCACGTGACCTATTGCCGGCCGAGTGAAGCTGACGTGGTTGCCTTAACAGCTCCTCAGGCTTACAGCCCTCTTGGATCCACCAACTCCCCTCTCCTTTCCGACCCCGCTATCCTCAAGATCGCTGAGAAGCACGGCGCCGGTGCTGGAAACGGTGCGTGTTTCTTTCGACAGTGCAGAGAGTGCGCTTTTAACTGACGTTTGCCCGACTTTATAGTCCTCATTTCCTACCAGGGTACGTTCTGGGTCGTAAAGCTTGTAGAGCTTCAAAAACTGACCCCTCCTCCCTCCTCCAGTCGCTCGTGGCGTCGTCGTCCTCCCCAAGTCCGTCACCCCCTCGCGTATCGCCGACAACTTCAAGGTCCTCCCTCTTGACGCCGAGGACGTTGAGACTCTCAACAAGATCCACGTTGGCAAGATCCAGCGTTTCGTCAGGCCCGTCTGGCCCATTGACCTCAAGTTCGACAAATGGTAAAACGCTGCTCTCGATCTCAGTAGCTAGCTAGTACAGAATAGAAACACCAGATTAAACGAATATATTGCTACAGCTTCTTGCAACTGTCGTGTCTGAGATACTCAGCTACGAATTCACTTTACTCTAGTGCTAGACACCGAAGCATCGCTGTACCCTGGTGAGGGTGAGATCACTTGGTTGCAGTGTCGCTTCGAGGCAGCCCAAGGGTTTCGACTTTGGCGTGCAAGAACTTCATGATCCCATCTGCCCTCACAATGCATCAGCTTATAGTATCAGACATGTTGGCGCTACACGTACCTGGTCCTTCCGTCAGGTGCAACCCCGTCGGAATCGCGACGTGCTGGATTCCAGGGATCGTCTGTCGGCCAATCTTGCCAATCTCGTCGTGCTGCTCTACCTCCCACATGCTTGCGGAAAACTGGATGGTCACTTAGTATGTATGCTCTGCTGAGAATGGTTTGAGCTTACGAGGACTTTGGGTGTCGGCTTGGTTGCTAGCAACAGTGGCGCGACGCCGTCGATCGTCGTCGAGTTCCCAGCGTGCACGATCTCGTACCGTCCTTCCACCTCCTACGAATTACATTTAGAGACGTTCGAGGTGGCACGGAATGCGGTGTGTTTCCCAACTTGCCTTGATGAACCTCCCCACAACTGCACGAGCACGCTCAGGCTGTACGCGAAGGCGTCAGAGAGCTCTCGAGAGGAAGCCACGTGTGCGGTACAAGGCAATGCGAACGCTCACATGAGTGTTGACGGAAACGAGGTGAATAGCCCGAGAACTGAAGCTCATCGTGCAGGCGTGGTGACTGTGGAAGATCAAGAGCGTTCAACGTCTCCGGCGAATCTCCGCCGAGCCAGCGCGCCCTTTGCGCTCCATGCGACACGTGTTCCGGCCTTGCACGCGTCCCCCGCACCTTTTCACTCCGGTTTGTCGGCCAGGATATATAGCTTAGACCCGGCGTCACGGTCCCCGCTCCGCTTATGGACGGCTCGTGGACCGTAGGGCCTTCAAACAGGCCTCGGAATCCACTTGAACGCGCGCGCTTGCGAACATCCACCTTGCCCACTAATCACCCAACGGGGTTTTCTCCGGCAGCGTCGCGACTTGCTCGGCTCAACCACCTTCTTCATACACAAACAACTATACATCCATTCATCTTTCGAACATGGCATTGACGAACGGAGTTCACAAGCCCGCGCCTGCTCCTGGTACGTTTTCGTTGCGCGTCTGCTCTCGTTGCGGCAGCTTAGCTGACGATGCGGGGAGTTAGCTCCAGTCGCGAACGAGCACGTCCACGACACCAAGTACTGGACCACCGGTCTTCTCTCCCCAGGAGCAGACTTGATCAAGAGCATCGAGACCTTCCGGTATGTCTCGAAACCCCCAAGTTCGGCCGACAGCAGCTCAGCCGCTGACTTGCCGTGAATCTCCACAGTGTCAAGCCCCGATGGCTCTTCGTTCGAGTTGAGACCGAAGCTGGAATTGTTGGCTGGGGAGAAGGTACCCTTGAGGGACACAGTGAGAGTGTCGAAGGCGCTTTTGCGGACTTGCAGCGCTTTGTTGGCTGGGACGCGTCCTGCATTGAGGATATCTGTACGTGCCGTCTCTTTCTGACGCGAGGGTGGCTCCATTGTTGGTGTTCACAAGATACAGCTTACTTACATGCATTGTCTTGACTTTAACAGGGCAATGTTGCTACCGCATGCGTTTCTACCGCGGCGGACCTTCGCTGATGTCAGCCATGTCTGGTCTCGGTACGCATTCTCGTTCCAGCCTGAGTGACCGTCCGCTCATCTCACTTTTGAAACCATTCTAGACATCGCTCTGTGGGATATTGGTGCGCCAACCATCTCTCGGCCCTCTGACGCACGACAGAAAGCTTACTTTTTCTCCACGTGTAGCCGGCAAGACTCTCGGCGTCCCAGTCTACAAGCTCTTGGGCGGCAAAGTCCGCGAGAGAGCCAACGTCTACTCGTGGATCGGAGGTGACAAGCCTTCTGATGTTGTTGCTCAGGCTGTGGAGCGCAAGGCTCAGGGCTTCAAGGTACGTTTGCTTTGAGAGGAATGTAGTCGCGGGAGCCTGAAACTGACGAGATTCTACTCTCCAGGCTGTCAAGGTTAGCTGGCATACCTAGATACAAATTTAAATTTGATGCTGATTTTTTCCTATCCCCAGATGAACGCTACCGAGTCTCTCGGCTGGATGGACTCGCCACACTCCCTCGACTCTGCCGTCGAGCGCGTTGCCATGGTCAAGGCTACCGGCATCGACGTCGGTGTTGACTACCACGGCCGTCTGCACAAGGTGATTCGCACATGGGCCTCAAAAGCAAATCATGATGCTGATAGAAGCTTCCAACAGACGCTGGCCAAGCAGCTCACCCGCCTCCTCGAGCCTCACCGCCCCTTGTTCATCGAGGAGCCCCTTCTCGCCGGTCACGTCGACGAGATCAAAACCCTCTACCAGCAGACGACCGTCCCCATCGCTCTTGGAGAGAGGCTCTACACTCGTCAGGACTTCAGGCCGTACCTCGAGGCTGGCTGCATCGACGTCGTTCAGCCTGTGAGTGGTTTCTGGATCTGCTGGAAAAGAAGCTCGCGCTGACCATCCTCATCTCGTACCAGGACATTGCTCACGCCGGTGGCATCTCAGAGACGCGTCGTATTGTCAACCTCGCCGAGACGTACGATGTCGGGTATGCGCCTCACGCTCCCCTCGGCCCCATCTCTTTCGCCGCGTCCCTCCAAGTCGGCTTCGCCTCGCCCAACTTTGTCATTTGTATGTCAGGACCCTCAGAGCTTAACTTTCAAGTACTAACTTCTTTCACTACCCTTATAGGCGAGATGTCGTGGAAGATCCACTACAACAAGGACGACTACGACCTGTTCACCTATGTTTCCAACCCGGAAGACTTCAAGGTCTCCAACGGCTCCATCGAGATCCTCCCTCGCCCCGGATTGGGAGTTGTGATCAACGAGGAGCTCGTCAGGAAGGAGGCGGCGGCGACGGCGGACTTCTCGTGGAGGAACCCGATGTGGAGGGGTGACGACGGGTGTTTGCGTGAGTGGTAGAGTGGAGGTGTGCCACGTGTTTTGGTTCCGAGCTTTTTGTAGTCTTGAGTTTGAAAGGTTCTTGTGTCTGAACCATCTTACAAAAAGTGTACCCGAGAGAATTTGGCTCGTTGCTGCCATCACGGCTAGTCAGTGCTTGTTCAGCCCCCAGGGTTGACAAGCTCTGCACAGTGTAGCGAGCTGGGAGCACTCGGAAGCTCACTCCGACATGAGAAGAGTGTCAAACTACACGTAAAGTAGCAAGAACCGGCGTCGAGTCAAGTGCAACACGATCTGAGTATATTACACGTCTTCTTCAACTTCTTCCGTCTCCTCCTGGCTCAGACTCATCAGCACGCCCCTAAACTTCCTGCTCAATCCCCACGGCAGATTTTCCAGCTTCTCCACAAACTCCGACAGCACCCTCTCGGGCGTCAGCGTGGCATAGTCTCCTAAGCCGCCTTTGAGCGAGATGGGCCCTCCACGCTGGATCCACGTCTCGGTTTGATCGCTGTCGGACCCTGCCGCGGCGAGGTTTAGCATGGGTGCAGAGAGGAAAAGTATTGAATTATGCTCACATTTTAGACTCGTCCGAGCGCTCAACTGGTTGGAACCCTCAATGATGCCGACCCCACCGAACTTGACGATCGCCCTGACGACTCGCAAGCACGGTTAGTAATAGTCTCGCTTACGTGGAGTGAGGACTCACCAAATGGTCATAGCAACATCCGAAATCCAAACGACTTCCGATGGTGTACTGATCGGCAAACATCAGGATTTAGACCGCCAATCATCGAAAAAAAAAAAAAAAAAAAAACACTCACTCAAACGTATACCTCATCAACAGCTGATTCAGCTGCGCCGCCCGACACAGAATCCTCCGCATCGCCACAGGGTCCTTCACCATCTTCTCCTTCAACCACGCCTGAGCCAGCCCTCTTCGCTCTGAACCCCACTTCCCAGCAGCGACTTTGACGTGGTTGAGGAACTCGCCGCAGAAGAATTGGATCGCACCGTGGTGGGAGAGTGCGGTGGCGGCGACGAGGAGAGAGGTTGGCGACGAGGAGGTGTTGTACCAGCTTGAGGCGATGGAGTCGAGGAGAGCTTGTGGGTTTCTGTGGCTGTGTGTCAGGAAATGTGGACGCGGTGGGTAGCGGATGACTTACTGTTTGATGGATGGCGAGAATGTAAGTCGGTAGGGTGATGTGGTCGCGGGCGGGGCGTCAACCGAGAGAACCGAGTCGATGGCCGCGGCATCAATGCATAGCCTTGTGAAAAGTATTATAAGCCCAAGCACAGTCTGCACAGGAGTCTTTGACTGACCTATACAGCGTGAGCGAGAGGATGTAAGCTCCGAACGGATTCAGCGCGTGCGGAGCTTTCCCCGTCGTGAGCAGCGCGTCGAGCGTAGCCCGAAAGTTCGGACGATTCGGTTCCGGAAAAGAAGCCCAGCTGGCAGGATTGGGTGCGCCAAACCGCTCATCGTCATCGGGGAGGACGGCTGTGACCTCGCTGACGGAGAAGAGGGACTGGAGGTTAAGGAGCGTCGAGATCTGGCCGTCGAAGCACTATGATTTGAGAGTTAGACGCTGTTGCAGGCCTGTTAGAGGGGTGAGAGCTTACGTAGATAGCCCAACCAAGTCTCAAACGTTCCTCATCCTCGAGGTAAGCGTTCTGCAGCTCAGCAGCGGACGGCGACGACTTTCGTCGACGCAACTCCTGGACGGAAGTACACGTCGGCCGGAGGAGATCCATTCTTCGGGCAGCGGTCACCAGTCCACAGCGAGAGATCTCGGAGTGTTGATACACTGATTGATTGTGATAGTCAGCATGGTGAGATCTGGGGCCTCGGGGCTCACTAACGTTTCCGACTTCCGCAATACAGCCTGACGAGGACAGGTCAGCTAAACAGCTTACGCTCACGATAGGGGGAAAACGTACCCAAAGACTGCATGAAGAAGCCAGGCTTGAATGACCCACACCTGTCATACAAACTCAGGGTCAATACCAGCACAAGTAGCATCCAAGATGCGCTGTACCTGGAAGGACAGTCGCGGGTCGATCTCTCGCTAAAAAATGGGAAAGCCACGTCATTGACCGGCCATCGAAAAAAATGCTCCACAGACGAACCAGATACTGAAGAGCACGTCGGACGATCTCTGTCAAAGCAACTCCAAGGCCTTCCAGCCCGTCGCGAGAGTATGTGGCTCCGATGGCAGCGACTGCCGACGACCAAGTGTTAGCTTTCGTCAATGCCATATCTGTGGAAAGCAGGGGAACGCACTAGCAAGCAACAGCGCTGGTTGCGTCTCCTTCTCTTGTATGTCTTTTTTGAGGAGAATTGGAAATGTCGGATGGAAGCGTTGGAAGTAAAGGTTGCAGCAGACTTGGACTGGGATTGGGAATGCCTGATTAGCCACCTCCCCGCCGACCTTACAAACACAGAAAACTCACGAGTAGCGGTAGAAGGGAACGAGGCGATGGAGATATCCTGCCAAGGACTTTTGTGGGAGCTCTCGACGAGAGATATCATCGAGGCGCGGGCGAGGTCGCTAATCTGGAGGACTTCGCCGGAGTAGAGCGTCGATTCGGACGTCGAGGCGACGGGAGGCAGGGCGAGAGGGTGAGTGACGGGCGCTGTCGGGTGGTAGATGTGCGGCTGCGTCCAATAATTCAGTTTGAGATATTGGATGAAGACAAACTTTGACATACCCAGAGATTGTCGGCCGAAGCCTCGGGCCCACCACCATCACTCGGCGTCGCATGCGAGCCATCAGGATCCACGTCCATCGCCGAGCCGTTCTTCCCCTCCTTGCCTTCCTGACTACCCGGACCGGGGCTGACGTCCCTACTCGCACCATGTAGATGTAAAGCCGATCCTGTCGAGAGCCCACTCCCGCTGGGGAGGAGCGCGTCGAGTCCGTTCGAACTCTGGAAGTTGGTGAGCGAGAGAAGCCAGTCGGTGGAAGGCGTTTGCGTGCCACTTCTTTGATGTGGTTGGTCGAGGGCCGCGAGGAGGTCGAGTTCCTGGATTTGTAAGCTGTTAGATTTTGGTAAAGGCAGGCGGAGAGTTTGCGGGACTTGCCGCGTTCATTCCGGTTCCCCAGCCGAGACTGTTGTCGAACGACGCTGCCACGTCACCTCTATAGGACTCGTACGGCAGGGTCGAGAATGAGAAGTCGAACGCTGGGTAGGAGGATTTGGTGTCAGTACACCGTCAAGGAGCTAGAAGTGAGAACCCAGCTTACGAGGCATAGACTGAAGAGCGGCGCTGGCACGCTCCGCAGAAAACGAGTAGGTCGCCGACGGGCCAAACGTCGGACTGGGTGGCGGTAGCGGAAGGTTTTGCGTTAGAGGCTGTGGTTGTGGCTGTTCCGGTGCTGCCACCGGAGGAGGCAGACTTGTTGTCGGGGGGTTGGGAGTAGGGAACGACGCGAGCGGGAAGGAAGCTTGCGGGAGTGCAAAATCGCTCGGCGAGAGTCCGGTGATCTGGTTCGAGGCTTGGGAGAAGTGGGATTGCTGAGAATGGTTTGAGGTGGCGGGAGAGTGGAGCTGGGTGAGGTTGAACCCGAGCTCGTTGGGCGAGATGTGTGAGGTAGCGAAAAGATTGTCGTTGGTGTGTGTGGATCCCTCGAACGTGTTGACGAGGATCTGGTCGAGGGTGGATTGGGGAGAAGCTTCTGCTGGGTGGGTGTCGTGGGTGGTGTTTGAGGAGGAGGAAGGGTTGTTGGTGTCGGAGGCGGAACTCTTTGCTCTGGCGCGAGGGAGGCCGCTGGGGTTCGGGGTACGGTTTGCCCGTGGTTTGTAGACACAGTCGAGTCCTGGGAGGAGTGCTATTAGCTGAGGGCAGGCAAGCTGGCGGAAGGCATGTATACCCAGTTTGTGGCACCTGACACAAGTCTGAGCAGGCTCTCCTTCGCACCTTACCGAGTGAGCACACACACGTCAGCTAGGCGTCCGTGACCGTTGAACTGGGCGGGCCACTCACTTCAATCGCAATGCGGCACACGCTGTGCACGATGACTTCCTCTGCTTCTTTCCTTCGATCGGTCCACCATGCAATGAGCTGACGTGTCGAGCGAGGACATCCCTAGGATTCGACGCGACAAACGATCAGCTCGGACGCCTGGATACCGTGAAGAGGATGCAGAGCAGCTTACGATCTAACAAACGCTTTTTCGCAGTGCGGGCATTGGTGTCGGAGGTCTTGTGCGTCTGTACCATCGATGATAGTGAGCATAACCTCCTTTGTCGCCCACGCTACCCGGTTATCCGGAGTGATTTAGAACGAACAACAACTCACGCGAACGTTCGTGCCTCGTCAAATGCCCCAACGTCCCAAACACCTGTGCACAGAAAGAATAGCGGTGAGCTACGACGATGTTGCCTCTATCCAGAGCTAAAACGGACCTTTGAGCACCCCTCCCGCAAGCAAGGGAACGACCTCGATGGCCCAGCGAGCGACTCGAGCCCGGCATCCGCATCGCTTGGGGCTGTTGAGCCTGTTGAGCCTGGGCCCGGTGGGTTGACCATCGGAGCGTCACTTGAGGTGGAACAGGAGCTGGGTCGGGCGCGCGCCCTGCGCTACGCTGGAGGATCGCGTAAAGGCGGCGGCGTGTGGTTTGTGGCGCGCGGGTTCAGCAGGAGGCGGACGTCGGTGTCGCCGTGTGTTCGTGTCGGGATTGATGTATAGATTAGAGGCCGTGTATGCATAGGGGTTGGCGGTCATCCAAGTCGACGCTTCCCCGCTTCGTTGGCCCCCACAGCCCTCCACATTACTCCGGCAGGCAGGAAAGATCCACCGGGAAACTGAGCGTGGGCAGCCCCGCGTTCGCCCAACAAGTCGCTTCACCTCACTCGACTTTCTTTCTACTCTCTCTACATACTCCATTCTTCACTACATCTTTACAATGAAGAATTCAGCAACGGCCAACACGTACCTCAGTTTGACACAGCTGCTCGTCGAGCGTGCTCACGAGTTCAAGGGTGCGTGAGCGTTCGGCGTGTGGTGTGACCTGAAGTGTGAGCGGGAGGCGGACAGCTGACTCGTGCATTGTTGCTACGTCAACACAGACTCTTTCATCCTCGGAGTACCCGACAAGAACCTCAAGATCACGTCGTATACCTACGGCCAGATCGAGCTCGCCGTGAACCTCCTCGCGACGCATTATGCCACCGTCCTCACACCTCGTGCCAAAGGCGATGCGGCTACGAAGCTTACTGTGGCACTTCTGGCTCCGTCCGGGTATGACTGTGAGTAGAAGAGCTTTTTCATAAACTGTAAAGCACGCAGACTGATGTTCGGTTGGGGTTCAGATGTCATCACCGAGCTCGCGCTCAGCAGGATCGGTTACACGGTGCTGTGTTTGTCAATTCCCATTTGCATCTAATATAAAGAGTCTACTGACCCCAATGCTCTTACAGTCGTGTCGGTGAACAACTCCGCCGAGGCCACGGCGCACCTCTGTAAAGAGACCGGCTCGACAGCGCTCTTTGTCGCACCGCAATACCAGAAAGTCGCCGACGAGTCCATCCAGTTTCTTCCGGAGGGGTACAAGCTCGAGGTTCTTCCCCTGGCGGACTCCGGAGTCTACGGTGCCGAGGCGCAAGCGAAGAACCCGACGTGCGTTTACGAGCGCGCGTTGACGCCGGCGGAGGAGGCGCCGTTGATCTGCTTTATTGTGCATTCGAGCGGAAGGTATGTCTGCTTTGCTTCCTATTAAACACTCGAGCTTGGCTGACACGCCTTGGTATTCAGCACCGGGTTCCCGAAGCCAATCTAGTGCGCTCAGCTTCCTCTTTCTCGCTACGTGGTCCACCCACTAACCCTTGTTCTCGCCCAGCACCACCCACTCAGCCTTCGTCTTCAACATTGCTGGCAACTTTGGTCTTCAAGGCTTCACAACTCTCCCTCTCTACCACGTACATCTTCTCTCTCTATATACCTTCCCCCTTCGCCGCTAACAGAAAGGGTTCGTTCGTTGGGACAGAACCACGGCCACTCGTGTCTCTACCGCGCGTTCCACTCCAACAAGCCTCTTTGGCTCTTCCCCGCCTCCGACCTCCCTCTCACGACCTCAAATGTCCTCGGTATCCTCGAACAGCCCGAGGTCCACGCTCAGGCTTTGTACGGTGAGTTGAGCTTTCTCGCCATGGGCTGCGAGGCTTATGAAGCTGATCGCTTCGGCATGGTTGCAGGTGTTCCCTATGTCTATAAGCTTCTGGGAGAATCACCGGAAGGGATCAAGAAGCTTCAAGCTTTCGAGGTGAGTGTGGAGGACGGACATAGTACGAAGAGCTGAGTGCTGACGTGTGCGTCTCGCCAGCTCTGTCTTTTCGGTGGCAGTGCGATGCCTTCGGAGCTTGGAGACCAGTTGGTCGACGCCGGAATCAAGCTAGTTGGTCATTATGTGAGTTCTCATTTAGCTTCTGGACTCATTCGAGCTGCTTCTGATCAATTGGACGTTATCAGGGAAGTACCGAGACTGGCCAGCTCATGACGAGCTTCCGCGACTACGAGACGGACAAGGTGCGCCTTCACCACCACTGACTTATTCCTACCCCCTCACACCTTGATCGTACCAGGAATGGGAGTGGAATCGAGTCTCGGACCAGCTCGCGCCCTTCGTCAAGTTCGAGGAGCGCGACGAAGGTCGCTGGGAGATCGTCGTGCTCGACGGATGGAAGGGCAAGGTCGTCAAGAACCGTCCCGACGGGTCGTACGCCATGAGCGACCTCTTTGTCAAGCACCCGTCTCGACCAAACCTCTTCAAGTTCGTTGGCAGGATTGACGACACCCTCGTCTTGTGCGTACACTTCTTCCTGGACCGCCGAGAGTTCCACGCTGACGTGGTTTGCAGGATGAACGGCGAGAAAGTCAACCCCGTCCCCATCGAGCTCGCTCTCAAGCAAGACCCCGCCATCTCCGAAGCCATCGTCTTTGGCGCCGAACGCACCCAAGCCGGCGCCATCATCCTTCTGTCCGAGAACGCGGACCCCAAGCTCTCCCGCGAGGCCACGTTGGCGCTCATCGCGCCTGCCGTCAAGTTTGCCAACGCCGCCGCTCCGACGCACTCCCGCCTCTCTGAAGAGCTCATCATCCTTCTTCCCTTTGGTACTGCCATTCCACGGGCCGACAAGGGCTCGTTCATTCGAAGGAAGGTCTACGTCGCGTTCAAGGAGCAGATCGATCGTGCGTATGCGGCGCTCGAGGGCGACGATGGGGTTGATGAGAAGGAGAAGAAGAAGGTTGGGTCGGTCGAGGAGATGGAGGCGCACATCTTCAAGCTTGTCAAGGATGTTTCCGGGTCAGATGTGGGGCTGAAGAAGGATACGGATCTGTTCACGTTTGGGCTGGACTCGTTGGCGGCTGGCAGGATCAGGAACTCGCTTCAGCGCGTGAGTCCTTTTCAATTCGTGAACGGCGATGTATTACTAACGAATGTCATTACAGGACTTTAATCTCTCTGGACACAAGCTTTCGACCAACTTTGTGTTCGAGAACCCCTCCGTTGAGCTGTACGTCTCACTTCGCCTGGTGTGGTTGCGTCTCAGCGTAGCTGACCCATGTCCTTCCAGCTCGGCCGCCTTCATCGTCGCCGTCGCTTCTGGCAAGAAGATCAAGGAACTCACTCAGGTGGAGCAGATGACTGCGATGGTCGAGAAGTACCGTCGCTTCAACATCATCCCTACTCGTCACGCGAAGGACGCCACGTCTGTGCCCTCGCTCGCCGTCGTTGTCCTTACTGGTGCCACCGGAAGCTTGGTAAGCCGTCAAGTTTTGAACTCAAACCTATCTAGCGACCTATCTAGCGACTAATTTTCTCTTCTCTCCAGGGCGCCAACATCCTCGCCGCGCTGCTGAAGAACCCCTCCGTCAAGAAGGTGTACAACCTCGTTCGCGGCAAGGACGACGCCGACGCCACGAAGCGCGTCAAGGCCTCAATGGCAGACAAGGGTCTGGCCATCGGTGATGATCCTCGGGTCATCTCCCTCGCTTCTGACTTTGCGGAGGAGAACCTGGGGCTTACGGCGGCCCGGTACGCCGAGATCGCTAAGGAGGTGACGTGCATCCTCCACGTAAGCTCTCCACCTTCTCCTAGTATCTGAGTTTCCTGCTTATCTGTTTTTATCTTCTTGAAGAACGCATGGTCGGTGAACTTCAACCTTTCCAGTAAGCCCCTCCATCTCTCTACTCTATCAACGCCTCCAGCTCACCCTCTCCCCTCGCCCAGTGTCCTCCTTCGAGCCCCACGTTCGCGGCGCCTGCAACTTCATCAAGCTCCAGCTCGACTCGGACTACCTCGCCAGCTTCTACTTTGCGTCCTCCGTCTCCGCCGTCGCTAGCTGGCCTGGTCCGGGCAACGTGCCTGAGGCCGTTACCCCTGATCCCGAAACGGCGCAGGATATGGGGTGAGCCTTTCTTGTTTTTCTCCTTATAAAAAAGCTCCGCTGACCCTCCTCGTCCTCGTCCTACCAGCTACGCGAGGTCCAAGTGGGTCACGGAGAAGCTCTGCCAGATCGCTTCCGAGACAACGCCTGCTCGTGCCGTCGTTCTGCGTACGTGACTTTCTTCTGTCGTTACCCATTTTCCTTTATATGTTTAACCTCATTCAATCACAGGTATTGGGCAGATGGTCGGATCTACGCTTGACGGTCGATGGAACGAGACAGAAGCGGTAACGCTCATCTTCAAGAGCGCCGACACCATCCGTGCTTTGCCAGCTCTGCCTGAGGTAAGCCTCTTGTTCACTTTTCTTGTTTATCACAAGACTCATGACAGTCTTATCCAGACCCCGTCGTGGCTCCCTGTGGACGTCGCCGCCGACTCGATCCTCGAGCTCGCAACGCTCCCGGCACCGCCCCTCCACACCTCGCAAGTCTGGCATGGTACGTCACAGTCCTCCACCCACCTCATCACTTCTTCTGACGTTTCGTATTAAATAGTGATGCAGCCGAAAACCATCCCCTACTCGAGCGTTCTCGATAGCCTGGAAGCCAACGGCATGAAGTTCGAGCGTGTGAACCCTCAGGAGTGGGTTCGTCGACTCCGCACAGGTCCCCAGGACCCCAACATCAACCCTACGATCGTAAGCTATTTCAAGTATTCTCCATGAAAAACCCCTGGTATTCTCCATGAAAAACCCCTGCTGACTCGAAGTCTTTCCTCTAGAAACTCCTCACGTTCTTCGAGAACAAGTACGACCACCCACCGGGCGAGGACACGGTCGTCAAGCGCTTCCCCTTGACGTGCGACGAGACTCTCGCAGCCTCCAAGCATCTGAGAGAGGCACCCTTGGTGGACGCAGAGTTGATGGGCAAGTTTGTGGAGAGGTGGAGGGCGACTGGGTTCTTGGCGCCCGCGAAGGCTTGATTGGAATGATACGTGAATGATCTGTATTATGTCAGTCGTTGTGCTCTATCGAGAGGAACTTCCATGGCGCTGTGTTAGCAAACCAGAAAACATACTTTGAAAGCTAGAGGCATTGTGTGACTTGTTAAAATGTCAGTGTAGTGCGTCGGAGCCTCGGTGTGACTCAAACCACGGCAGCTCCGCACGGCAGAGTGCTTCGAGTCCCAGCAAGTTCAGCGAGGACTTGCTCCACTACTAAGCTTGCTTGTTCAGTCCTCTGCGTCTCAGCCAATACATCTTTGGGTGCACTCGCTTCAGTAGTCTTCAAGATAGCTCGAAAAATTTTCTGTATTGCCACGTCGCACGGTCATCTACGACTCGTTTACTTGTTGTATCCACCACTAGCGAGCTTGGCCTTGATCTGCTCGGGGTACCAGTCATCAAAACCAAGATCTGTCTCAAGTGTGTCAGTCAGCACGTTCTCATGCAAGGCATCACGCAAAAGAAAAAGCACGCACCCCAACCAAACGCAGGCGTGTTGACGCGCTGCTGCTTCCCGGACGCAGCCATCGCATCGAGCGTGGCCATGTCCTCCGCGTCAAGCTCGATAAGCGTAAGGTTGTTGTCAATTCGTGCGGGAGTGACGGATTTGGGGAGGACGACGACGCCACGAGCGGGCTGGTAAGAGATCAGGACGGTCGCGGGCTGGACGTTGTGCTTCTTCGCGATGGCGAGCAACCTATGCGAGGAACGTAAGACGGTGAACGGATCTTGAGTAAGTGAAAAAACATACTCGGGGTCGGTGAGAAGAGGGGAGTCTAGTGAAAAGGGTTCAGAAAAGCCCGGAATAGCAGCGCGAACGCAAAACACGTACTCGTCGATCCGAGCGGGCAGTACGCCTCGAGGAGGATCCCACGCTTGTCGCACCACGCCTTAAGCTCGTGCTGAGGGTTGAAGGGGTGGAGCTCGACCTGAGGAAAGAGTTTGTCAGTTTGCACTCAGCAATGTAAAGATCCACCCTCGACTAACTTGGTTCTGGGGAGCAACGTGGCGACATCAGCTCGTCATCTCGGAAAGACAAACAGGAAAAATACTCACAATAGCGGGAACAACCTTCCACGTCTTTTCCAACTTCTCGAGATACGGGATGGACCAGTTAGAGACACCGATCGCCTTGACCTTGCCTATGTGCGTGGGCGTGTGTCACGTCAGCTCCCGCTTCATCGATCGTACACGTTTTACAAAAAGAGGGAAAAGGGTTTCACAAGAACATGACGTACCACTAGCCAGAACAGCCTCCATTTGAGCCCATGTCTTGCCCTGGTCCCACTCGCGGTCGACAGCTCGCGTTCCGTCGGGGTTCAACGGGAAGAGCTTGGACGTTTCGTTCACCACGAGACGAACAGGCCAGTGAATGAGGTCTGTAAAAATGACAACTCAGTACTTAATCCTACCTTTGGGAAGCACGCGGCTCACAAAGGTCGAGGTACTCGACGTCGAGATCCTTGAGCGTCTGCTCCAAGCCGGCAGCCACGTCGTCTTGCTGGGTGTTCCAGCTGCATTTCCCGGTTATTTAACTCCGATAGGCACAAGAAAATCTCAAGAAGACTGAACGTACACCTTAGAAGTGATGAAGATCTCCGAGCGGGGAACTCCGGACGCCTTGATGCCCTCGCCGACTTCTTGCTCTGTCCAGTTGAAAGCGTGTCAACTGTGGAACGTCATCTTGATAATCCGAGACAGCATACCGTTTTGATAGACAAGAGCAGCATCAATGTGCTGATGGAAGGCGAGAGCGCGCTGTCAGTTAGAGTTCGACGCGTCGAAAGCGTACGATCGTAACATACACGGTAGCCGGCCTTCAGGGCGTGAGTAACAGCCGCACCGACCTGTCCAACAGGTGCTTGCCAAGTTCCTGTAGTCACCCAATCGTGAGAGGTCTGCCCCACTTCAACTTTCACAGCTCCTCAGACGTACCGAGTCCCACAGCAGGGATCTTGTTGCCAGTGTTGAGGGTGAACGAAGTGTTGAGAACCATTTTGGGCTGTGCTGAGGGTGGTGATGAGTGAAGCGTGCTGCTGGAGTATGAAGAGAGTCTTAGCGGACGTGAGAGGATGTACCAAGTGTGGGCAACTCACGCTGGTGGATCGTGGAGGTGGGGAACCGGGAATTAGTGGAGAACACGCAGCTCCGGTGCGTGTGGATGCAGCGTGCCGGCCTTGCCGAGATCTGACCTCCGACGCGCCGGCTCCGTCGCCCTTTCCCCCCACTTCCACCTCGCTACACCTCCTTCTTCCCCAACAAGCTTGACATAGGTTCATACAAGATGTCCTACGCCTCTCACTCCGTAACAAAGACCCTGGTCGGCCAGCAGGGCGTCTGGCCTGCTTTCCAGAAGGCGGCGGCGGAGAAGAAGCCTGTGATCGGTACGTGTGGTTACGCGTGTTTCCGACGATGCAGACCCTGAACTGCTGTATATTGACTTGGCTATCACCCCAGGATCCTGGATGATGCTTCCCGGACAGTCGATCGCCCGGATGCACGCGCAGATGGGTTACAACTTTGTGCTGGTTGATTGTGAGGTAAGCTCCTCCCAGACTTCCAACTTCTCCTTTTCAGCCAACAGTTCACCACCTCAATCCAGCATGGAGACATCGACGACGCCGCGATGCACGTCACCGTCGGCACGATCGCCGCCCACGGCTGCTCGCCCATCATCCGCATCCCCGCGCCCGAGAACTTCCTCGTCAAGCGCGCGCTCGACACCGGCGCCCACGGCATCATGTGTCCCATGATGTCCACAGCGGAGGAAGCGAAGGCTCTGGTCTCTTACGCCAAGTTCCCCGTCCCGAAGGAGAAGCTCGCGGCGGACCCTTCGTTGATCAGTGGGATCAGGGGCGTCGGCTCGCCGTTCTGCGCTGCTGCCTTCGGACAGAGTCTACCCGACTACATTGCGACGGCGAACCAGAACACGTTTATTTGCGTGCAGATTGAGAGTGCGGAGGGATTGGCGAACTGTGAGGAGATTGCCAAGGTGCCGGGAATCGGTACGTGGTGCAATGTTTGTGCGTAGGAAAAACAAGTGCTGATGGGATTGTCTTGTTCCAGACGCTTTGCTTGTTGGACCCAACGACCTTTGTAGCTCGCTCGGCTTCGTCGCTGGTGACCACCCCAACATCCCAGAGGTCCAGGACGCAATCGCACGTGTCCTCAAGGCGGCTCACGATGCTGGAAAGCTCGCCGGAATGGTAAGCTATCTTGTCTTCCAGGCAGTTGAGTGTTATACTAACGCTTTGTCTCGTAGTTCTGCACGTCTGGCGAGCAGATCGTCCAGCGCGCCGCGCAAGGCTTCGATTTCATGAACCTGGGCTTCGACGTGCTCGCCATCGGGGCCTGGAACGCGACAGAGTTGCAGAAGGTCCAGCACTTGATGTAGAAGGAGATACAACAAAAGGGCCGTGTTATTCAACCCTTTCCCGTACCACGCGGAATCATGTCAGCCTTGCTTGTGCAGAGAAGTAGTTTCGCTTTCAGGGTCTTACAAAGAAAGCCTGTTTCCCTACTGCCACGCACTGCACGCATACGGACCCCTGATCTCAAAGCGTGAAGTAAAATGAAGCCCTTCCACGTTGATTGTGACGGGTCCCGTAGCGGAGGGTCCAGCGTACGGAGGGTAAAGCGTGACAGTGCCTGTTTTAACCATTCATAAGTGGAGCGCCCCCTATGAAACTGTTGAGGAAATATCACCAGCAAGTCTTTGGAACGGCTCCACCAAAGTGTCCCAATCGTATGTGTGTTGCGCGCACAACAGGCTGTCCCCGAACCTGAGTTCAAGAACACGTGGTCATTCACGCATGGCATGAAGAATGACCGCAACTGAAGCTCACCAAGGAAGATGGGCTGCCGCTTCATATGTGCTCAGTGGCCACAACTCTGTCTCAGCAGCAGAAGGCGCGAGCACGACACTCAGCGCACCATCCACGGCGTAGTTGAAGCTCGCGGACGCGCTGCTGTTCGACGGCGTAAACGAGTTGTAGGTGGTGTTGAGTCCGTATTGAAGGTCTATCAGGCTGATGAGATATATGCACACCGTTAACAGAGTAGGGACACCCTCACAGCTTCCAATCACATCGACGTAGTCGTCCACAAAGATGATACGTTTGTAGAGGAACGGCGTCGAAGATCCGGCAAGTCGAGCAACATTCGGAACTTCAAGCTTGGCTTCCCTTGGAACCAGGAAGTCTTTGAGTCAGCATTTTACGTGCTGGTCGGCCTCGCGCCGCCCCAATCAGCATGCCCAGGTCATCGAGCAGGTACGACGTACTGGAAGTCAAGGACGTTCAATCCCGGTGGACCAGCGTCTTTCTCCCTACCAAGCTCAAGGATCATAGGATACTTCCCAGCAGCAAGCGCAGGGTACGCTGCTGAATCAGGGGCGAGAAGTTTGCTTCGGTACGCCGCAGGAAGAAGCTGGACGGTCAGGTCGGACAACCCCCGCAAAAGAGAGGATGGGAGAAGGTAGAGGAGTAAAATCAGACACCTGTGCTATTCTTACCAAAGTAAGGCACAGATATGACGGCTCACACTTTGAGCATGCTCCAGGGTCACGGGGACAATCACGAGAGTCGTGTTGTACACGCCCTCAATCGCGACGGGAAGCTCGTCAGGCGAGAGCAATCCGAGTCCCGCGAAGACAAAGCTAAGAAGAAACACGACTCGTAGAAATAGTCGCGCCATCTGTCAATTTTGGGCTCGAGCTACGAGCGAAAGGAAGCAGAGAGGAAGGCGCGCGAGGCTCCGAACCCCGCGAGGTTCCCAGTCAGGTTTCGCTCGTTCGGTGTCGCGCTCGGGAACAACGACAAGTCAGGAAACCCTCGCTCGCTCGCGCTCACGACTCTCGGCAGGCTGACAAGGGCGAGAGATGATGGAGAAAAGCACACAACTAGTGACATCATCGCAAACAAGGCCGATTGGTCGGAACGCTTCACCCTCAGCAACACGTGTACACACAAAAGCTCACCATTCTGCGCAAGTCAGATCAGTACGCGGTCAAACGAAAAGAACGTAGATAGAAAACCACTAACGCTCTTCCCTTAGCCTCTTCCTCATCTCCTCTTCCGACTCTGCCGACCTCTTTAGCGTCGGCGGCCCTCCGTTCAACCCTCCACTCCCACCAGCAACAACGCTCTCGCTCCTCCTCGGCACCTCCTTCGGGAACAAGCTCTTTTTGATCACCGGCTGAACATCCTCCTCATCCTCACTATCGCTCAACGTCAAATCAATGACCTCCGCCGCCTTCTTCCCCGCCGCCAACGGAGGACCATCAGGCGACGATCCGAGTGACACAACCCTCCTCTGCGGCACTGGCTCGTCGTCGTCGTCCGAGAGCAGCATGAGCTCGCCTTGCAGCTGACTCTGACTCTGGTCCACGGCCTTGCCCTTTCCCTTCAGGTCGGGGAGGGGAGTACCGGATTGCGGCGTAGACGATGTCTTCGGTGGAGCCGTGCCGTACTTGTCGTCGTCGGACCTCCAAGTGCCATCGGGATTGACCGTAACTCCATCGACCGACGACGGACACGTCTTGAGGATGTCCTCGGTGTAGCTGGTTCGAGTCCACGTCATGAGTGCTCTGTTGAACGCTTGGAAAAGGAAGACACGTACCCATCGACGACAATCTGATCGACCTGCAGCGTCTTCGAGCAGATGGGACACGCCCACGATGGAGTCTGCTCCATCATCATGAACCACGTCTCGGCGTCGAAGCATCCGATGTGACTGCACGCTGACGATCGAATCGGAGTTTTGATTCGAGCGAACGTAAGCTGAGTGATGGGAGGTACGTCTTAGAAGGCTTCTGATGCGTCGTTGATGAGACAAAGCTCACAGGATCCTTGAGTGGAAGTCCTTGCGAAGTAGCCACCACGTCGGGATCAGAATTGAGCTTGATGACTGTCGCAAACACGTGGTCAGCGTCGTCCACAGGATCAATCAACCAAAAATCCACTCACTCGACGCGATAACGCTCTCCTTCGGCTTGAGGTGTCCCGCCTTAACCTTCTCCACGACCTGCTTGACCGTCGTCGTCTTGACGAGGTAGACGACGACAAAGTACCTCTGCGCACACACGAGATTCAGCTCTCCTCAAACCTCCTCACCCATTCATCAATCACACCAGACTGACCTTATCGGTGTTCATGTACACGATCTCAACCCTGTTGCTCATCCCCACGCCCAACTTGAACGCCTTCCCACCCGACGCGTTGAACAAGTCGACTGGCGGCGCACTCCCCGGAACCTTCTTGATGCCCTTAGTGTTGGCTTGCACGGGGAGTCCGTTGAGCTTGATCTCTAGGGAGGCAGGGAAGTCGGTCGGGACGAAGGAGGCGTGGCGGTTGGGCGCGTAGTGGTCCTCCGACGTGCAGTACAGTCTGACTTGGTACTGAGCGTTATCCTTGGATGCTCTGTAAACGCCAAGCAGAAGAAAAAGCGTCAGCTACAGTTCGTTTACCACACCAAGACTCCTCCCCAACGCGTCGCCCACAATCAGAGGTAACGCACCTCGCCGCCGTCAACAAGTCATGCTGAGCCGCCGAATAATGAAAGTCGAACACCATGCTCCTCCTATCTCCCTGACCAGCTCTCTGAAGCGTCTGCAACGAGCACAACGACTTCTCAGGTGCGTAGAACGGCGACTTCCTGAACGAAATCGGCAATCCCCCGGTGATCGTCGTTGTCGGCTGAGGCGTAGGATGGGGAGAGGCGCTACTCCAGTGTTGCGAAGTGCCTGACACGCCGCCGAACCGAGGTGGAGGGAGGTTGGAACGCTGTTGCGCGGCGGCGGCAGCAGCGGCTTGTTGCTGAAGGGTTTGGCCGTACGGGTAGTGCGCGTTCGAGCCACTCGCGCCACCTCCGTAGCCACCGAAGGAATAACTTCCTCCACCGCCGTACGAAGAGGTTGATGAAGCCGAAGGTGAAGCGGCGCTGTTTACCATGAGAAAAGACGCGGAAGAAGGAAGAAAAACAAAAGTCAGCGAGAGGAGACAATAAGGGGCCCGAGGGTTGAGGAGAATCAGAAGGGGGACACACCCAGAGTGGACCTCGGTGACTATTCTCCGAATCACACCGAGTTTAGCGAGGCTATCAGGCGTATTCGTCTGAGCGCAATGAAAAGCCTCGCTTTTGACGCGGTCGTACTAAAGCGGGAGACAAGAGCGCACACATCAGCGTCAAGGTCCCTCACCCAAAACAATTTCCGCTCCTTCGAGCCTTGTTTAAAGCTAACTCACAAGTTCTTGTTTTGAGCCGCTGAGCCTGAGCTTCAACGATAGCACTCCCGAATCGTTGATCCTTCTGATGACGGTCTTGAGCCGATCGACCGTGAGGTGCTGGAGGTCGGCATAAAGGTTCTGTCGACAGGAATAAACGATCAGCAAGTCACACTGGTTGAAATTGATCAGAAATCGACGCACTGGCAGATCGTGCGCCATATCGAACTGATTTAGGATAGACGAAAGGGTCGGGGTTTGAGGCTGGGGTCGGATTTCGGGATTAGGGAACCCTTCTTCGCCTTGAGAAAGAGCTGGTGATGCGAGCTGGGTGCTGGCGGTAGTAAACGAGCCTGTCTGACTTGGTGGGAGAGGAGAACGAGTTCGCGCGCCGAAAGAGGAGGACGAAGTGGAGGCTGCTTGGTGATCGAAGGACTCGCGGCGGTAGGCGGGAACGTAAGAGTCGAAGTGAGATCTAGGGGTAGGAATTGGAGGAGGGGGAGGAGGAGCTGGCTGTTGATACGGCGAGAACTGCTCCCAGGACTGAGGAGGGGGTGGAGGCGCGTATGCTAATGCCTGCGGGGGCGGTTGATGGACTGAAGGGTAGTAGGCCGCGGGCGGTAATGGGGAAGGATGAGGGAACTGAGAAGCAGTCCCGTAAGTCGCTACGCGTCGATTCCACTCGAATTGAGCGGCGAGCTGATCGGGGTTGGGGGAGAGGGATGGGGGCGGCGGTGGAGGCGGAGGCGTGGGTGCGGTGTATGCGTATAGGTTGTTGTAGTATGGATTTGAATAGTAGGGGTTGTGGCTCATCAACCGCTCAAGGACGTCGTGATGGTGTCGTCAACAACTGCTTGGGGAGAAGGACGGGAGCCGAAGTCAGCAGCCAGTCCTGAATGTCCTGCCTCCACCGCGTTGTCCAGTGCATCGATTGTCGATCCAGGAATACTGATCGTCCTTCGAAGCCATCGTCCTTCGAATCCATTCCCTCCCGAGGTCGCGTCGCCCCAACAGGCGGTCCTCCGTCGCGCGCTCCTAGGATGGCTCTGGTCCTTTGCGCCTCTCGGTGCGCCTCCCTCCGCACCACTTCAGCACCAAACGATCTCTCAACGATCGTATCTGCTCTTGCTCCATCAACAGCAAACGCGCCCGACCGAGGCCTGGGTTCCCATCGGCCGCTCGCGTGCTTCGAAACATCACGACCCTGACGTTCCTTCCCACCGCGCTCGAACTTGCCGACGGTGCCGATCCTTCGCCTCAATCGCGTCGAAACTTGATCAAGTTGAGTTCCTTCACTCTCACAGATACTCGTTGAGCGGGAGACGGGTGCTGGTGCTCGATGAATGCGTCGCCACCGTCCTCCACTCAGCTGGCGCTTTGTTGACTCGCGTCGGCCATCGCTTCGCATCGCGTCCGGCGCTCGATTCCTTCACTCATTCTACTAGCCAGCCCAAAAGTGTGTAATTGAACGTAGTGCTCACCTGAGAACAGTCGGTACGGCGATGCGAGAGCGAGGATGAGTGGCGATAAGCGGCCGGTTGAGAACGGCGCGAGTCGGGCACGAGAGACGCCCGTTGTTTTTCGACGGCGACAAGGGGCCGGTGTAGGAAGAGTGCTCTACTTTTGATATAGTGAGAAAAGTCGAGCGAGGCGCGGGGCGTCGAGGCAGCGAGGGCCCGCCGAGCAGCGTGTTTGTTGTCGGAGCCAGAGCTGGGACGGCTTCGTTTTTTCGCGAAGCGTTGGCTGGCTCAGCCGTGCGAGGGCGACGTGTCTTTCTTTTCTCTGAACACGTGCAGCCTACTCACCGTACTCAAACCTCTTTCCTAGCTAACTATCGCTCATTTGCGACTGCATCACTTGAAAGCAGACGCTGTTGCGCCGCTGGCTTTCATCAGCGAAGACACGCCACGTGTTCCTACTCGTAACTCGCAATGCGGAGCTCCCGGAACAAAGAGGGCTAAATTCCTTCTGAAAGGCTACTGAGTTTTTGTGAAACAGAGACAGATTGCTGAAAAGGGAGGATAGGACGAAGGAAATCTGACTAAAGTGGGGGATCGTCAGCCACCCGCACGTCGCGGACTGCAGGAAAACTGCTCACCGAGTGTCGCTTCAGAGTCGAAGAAGGCACTGGAGCTAGCTATTCAGCAACTACAGCCGGAAACGCAGGTGCAGTTGCTCTGGTTGTTCGAAGTGGCGTGAGCACCACAATTCCGCCCGCTGCGGTTGCCAGTGGCGACAAGACGGAGCGTTCAGGGGAAAGGGACTCACGCAGGAGCACGAGGAGTTGCTGGGACACATTTGTGTAGGCTGATTGAGAGTTGAGGGGTGTCTCTGCGGGGAGGTAGTTGTGGGAATAGAGGAGGAAGGAACGGGGTGTCGAAGGGGGGTGTTAAATGAGCGGGGTGAGGACGAAGTGGATAGGAGTGATGAGGCATCAATGTATACAAGCAGGCCTTCCGTCCTTTTCCGCAAGCTTATCCTATCGATGGTCCCTGTGGTTGTCTTGTGACCTTGCGAGGCCGGTAAGAAACAGGCTAGCCACGCCCATTTCGGTTTATTGGACGCCAGAACAGCCACCTATCCAACATGTTTGCATGGACTGAGGAGTCTTTGATGCTTTCGTGGTATTGGGCCACTGGCATTTTTTTTCTTTGGATAAGAGTCCTCGAGCGTTTGCGGGCTGCACACTCCCACATGTCTCTCGCGACGTGGTTCTCATTCGTGCAAACGCAACGCAGGGTTTCAGAAACGGGGTGCGGGGGGTGATGTCTTTCTCAAGGATTGAGAGTTGCGATAGAAAAGTAATGGGGTACTCTTGATAGTAAGAACGAGAGGGAGGGAGGAAGCCGGGAGAGGGGACAAACGCGTTAGTCGCTGTCGTCTCTGAGAATGGCAGGAGATGCGCCCACGAGGTCTTCCTTCAGATCTGAAGGAAATAGTTGGGAGGGTTTCTCACTTGCAGCTGCATCCGGAGGCGCAGGACTGGTATGTGTTCGAAGTGGGCGTGAGCGCTCCACTCCGCCAGCCCCGGCAGCTGCCGACGAGGAAGAAGAGAAAGGACTTGCGCAGGAGCACTTGGGGTCGTTGGGGCACATGATGTTGGATGTGGAGGAGCTGGGTAGGTTTGTGGAAGTGAATGGGATGTAGAAAGAGGAAGGAAAAAGAGGGAGCGCCGACCGAGTAGCCTCAAATACTCGTGGCAAGGACAACGTGGATAGGAGTGGTGAGGCATTATCCCAGCTAGACGGTCTCACCTAAACTTCAGATAGAGCTGCACCAATCAGAAGTCTTTACGCTTGTCCTGTGACCTTGCGATGTCCAGGCTAGGGTGACAAGCGTCGGCATTCCGTTCACTACCCTGA
This sequence comes from Pseudohyphozyma bogoriensis, assembly GCA_024364755.1. Classification (NCBI taxonomy): domain Eukaryota; kingdom Fungi; phylum Basidiomycota; class Microbotryomycetes; family Chrysozymaceae; genus Pseudohyphozyma; species Pseudohyphozyma bogoriensis. The sequence goes on from JALBUQ010000043.1 coordinate 113,824, forward strand.
TGTTCATCCTGAAGTGAGCATGTGCCCCAAACGGTCTCCTGTCGAATGCTAAAGCCTTTGCTGAGACATAACCTCAAGACGCTTCGATAGTTGCCGTTCAAAGGCGTTGTTGGATCCTTATCAGGCGACACGTAGCCTGCGGACAGTGTCCGCCGGACACGAGCCGCGAGCGCGAAGCCTTCATCAGCGACGCATCGATATAGGCAAGCGCCAAAGCGATAAAGTGCATCTTTTCAGGCGTTGATGGTATCGTTGAGGCGCATTTTGGGATAGTTGAGCAGTGCCTCGAGAGTGTGCAATGACAACACTCAACGCAACTCGTTCGTGTGAACAGTGACACCCCGAGGCTCAGTAGAGGTAAGACAGCTGACAGGAACTCAATTTCTCGGTAAATACATCAAATCGAAACATTCACATAATGGCCACATTGAAGACTCAATCGTCGTCGTCGGAAAGCTGCAGGTACCGAGAGACCGTCATTGACCATCAGCGACCATCCACCGACGGGGTCCCGTCCTCTTTGTCGAAAACGAACAGGCTAACCAGCATTCACTCGAGAACAAGGAACTAGAACTAGCTAGAGAAGCTCTAGCATTTACAGCCAGAACCGCAAGAGCAGTTCGTCTGTGCCAGAAAAGTGGGGTAAGTGAACGTCCGACGCCACCCACGGCCCAGGTCGCGAGAGGGCTCACGCAAGTGCAGGTGGAACTTCCGCATCCGCTCATTGTAAGCTTGAGAGTTATTAAGAGGTTGTGTGTAGGTTTTTGAGGGCGCCAGTAGTGAGTGGCCAAGTGGAGGGAGAGGGAAGAGAGAAAGAAGCGAGGTGGGGAGGGGAGCGAAACTTGGTGCTGGTGGCGGCGGTGATCACCGAAATGAGCGTGACATAAACGAAACCCTTATTACTAGCAGACGTCATGCTTTGCTTTTGGTTGACCGTGCTTATAGCGTCTCAGAGCATCCATGACAGATGCACAGCCTTGTCCCGTTGTCTGAGAAACAATTATCGCCGTTGCTTCAACCGACCTGTCGCCTGAAGGTCCACCATTTACTCTAAGACAGCTCCGAACCCCCAAATCACTCAGAATCTGCCATTGTCCTCCTCATCCGAAAGAGTTTGCGCCCTACCGGCGCCACGTTGATGCGAGCGCGCGGCCGAGCGGTGTGCGAGTGACTGCTGTGACTGATGTGACTGCCAGACTAGTCAGCATTAATCGGTACGAGAAGAAACGTCACATATTGATCTCACCTGAGAGCTCTCATGCTCAGCTCCACGCGTCTGTATCCAGTTGTGAAGGATCTTTCGCGCTTTGTGGAGTGCATACTACACATACGAAAAGCTCAGCGATGTCTCACAAGCCGATGAACAGAAAGCCTCACCACTGTCGCGTACATCCTTACTGCAGGATTACCTTGAAGAGGGGAGTCGTCCAGCATGCCGAACGAGCCGTTCCACACCAAAGCGTGCGCATAGGTGAGAATGGTGTACCTTGCCGACAGTCGGGTTTCGTACGTGTGCTGATAGAGCTCCGCTCCACGCTCTTTCGCGTCTTCCTGGAATATGTAGGTGGCCCATTTTTTCGCTAACTCTTCGACTTCGCGTTCCATTTCTCCCAAGTCGTACTGTGAGTGCATGTCGCGCAGGAGTGGGCCATCTGCACCCGCCTCTCACGCCTGGCTATTGCTTACCATGCACTGGTATGCCTGAGCAATTAGCAAGCTATTCGTGACAGTCGCGAACTGATGGGCCCAGGCTTGTATCTGCTTGTGCAGCTTTGCCTTCGCGGCCTCAGTCGGAGACTCAATCGCAAAGCTGCCAGCGCCAAGTCGCTGTCAACGTGCGTCGGGACGGCGGAGGGACGGGAGTTGAGCGTACTGGGTTGACATTAGGAGCTGCTTTGATGCGAGCCGAGAAAAATTTGATTAGGTGTGGTTGCGATAGCGAAAGAGAGAGGGAGAGAGAGGTGCGCCAAGTCGGAGGGTAGGCGGAGACCGTGGTTTCCGATCAGGAGCTTGCTCTGAAAATAGCTGCGGGGCCCACAATTTTCACTAATTTACAGGAATGATACAGTATAGCTGAAGTTTCTATTCCCATGAACTACCGGAATGTTCTAATGATACACCGTTGTCCCAGCGTTACCTCAGCAACGCACGTGGCTCAAACACAGCCCCCGGAACGAAGCTTGAAGCCCTTGACGCAGGAGCCTAAGCAGATCACACTGATCAGCAGACGTTTTTAAAGATTTAAAAAAAGAAACTTACGAGCCACACAGCGGTTTGCTAGGCACTGAACTCCTTGAACGCGAGTGTCCGCGAGGCAGTCGACGCCGGTGCCGTTAGTCACGCAGCCTCCACAGCTCGAGAGCTCGTCAAAGTCAATGCACTGATGTGAAGTTTCAGATTTTGGTATCAGAAAAGTAAAGAACTTGACAAGACTAACCTCGAAATTGCCCGAAGGGAGCGGGCACGCTCGCTGAGTGTGAGGACATGCGGGATGGGCCTGACGGAAGAACGGGAAGCCCTCAGCATCAAAGCGTTCAACAGTAGGGCTAGAAACAAGAAGCTTACGGCCAAATACGCCTGCTTGAGCTCGAGAGCAGTCCTCTTTTTTCGGGTGACTACGCCTTTGGTAGGCTCGGGAGGAGGGTCGGGGATTGCGCTCAGAAGAGTGCAGGAACCGCCGAGACTATGATTACCGTCCAGTTAGCTCTCTCATCTGGGAGTTAAATACAAAATGACATACCTAGAGGTCACCATAACTGAGGCGGGCGCATTCGTGTTGGGGCTGTTGCGCGTAAACGTCTTTCCCCCGCCGCCAGCCTGCGCCGTGACCTTGCTTGCTCCCGCACCACCCCCACCACTAAGTCCGGAGCCCGTATCATATCCACCGCCTCCACCTCCGTGCCATCCCGCTCCACCACCACCACCACCATTCGCATTGCCGTTACCTCCGCTCGAGCCCGACGAGTCGTATCCTTTGTTCGTACCGACTCCCCCGCCAGTCGCAGGAGGAACGGGGTTGGATGTAGACAATGATCCTCCATTTCCACCAGCGGGATTCGCTCCAGCTCCAGGTGCGGCACCGGCACTCCCACCGGGTCCAGCGGATCCCTGGATCAGACAACCACGTCAGCATCTGGTTGTGTTTGAAGGTGTTTTGGCGAAGGGAAAGGACGCACGGCTCCTCCGCCTCCAGCAGCAACCACGAGTCGACCGTCTGCGTTCTGAGAGGTTCCAGGGGCGTAATAGCTGTTGGAGTATGAGAAAGCGGAGAAACCTGAACACTCTGAGAGTTAGCCACGATTCGAGCGAGGCTGTGCTGTCGCATGAAAAGCCTACCTCCTCCATTTCCTCCCAAAGACGAGGAGGCCGCTTGGCTGTTGGTGTTTCCAGATCCTCCCTTGTACCCGACCTAGCCTCCCTACCGTCAGCCTCGGCCAACACTCACCTCGACGAGTGACGGAGAAAAAGCACGAACAAAGACTGCCGCCGTGGAAGTGGGTGGAGGCGGGTTCCCGAAAGACCCCGAAGAAGTGATGGTACCCGTGAGAGAGTCTCCTGCTCCTCCAGGAATACCGTTGAAGCTCTGGCCTGGCTCGCCAACGAGTGTCACTTTGAGGGCCTGAGGAGTGGTGCTGCCGCCGACATATGACGGCCACTTGTACGTGTATCTCGTGGTGGAGGCAGCATCTGCAAGGCTCTGCCAATCAGCTTTCAGCCCCTCAAGTCGTGGAAAGCGGAGAGAATGGAGGTCGCACAGGTGCAGGTATATGTCGTGGCGGTGCTGGAAGCGTCGAGGTCGGCCTTGCAGTACGAGTCCGTCGTCGCTGGAGCCGTGTATCCCGAGTCGCAACAGAACACCGTGCTCACGCCACCGCTCACAATGGTCTGTTGAGGCGTTCCGGCAGGGCAAGAAGTCGCAGCCTTGACCAAGGTGGGCCCAAGAACGGCGCCAGCGACGCCGGCCACGAGCGAGCGGAGGACGACCATCGCGAGAAGAGCAACGGGTGCGGAGGGTGCTGGGAGGAGAGAGAGGGGTGGAGGTGGGAACAAAAGTGCACAATCTTCCATTTTGCCCTTAGCCTACCAGGCACCTTGGCTTGACGGCTGTGCAACGATCAAAGCCTGGGAGAAAGAAGGCGAGGCACCAGGGTGAGACGTGTCTCTGAGACACTCTGAGCGTTCAGGATGGGACGCGGTAGTGAGACGCTTTCCTTGGTCGTGAGCGACCCCTGCTCCTGAACACGCTGTTATTCTTTCTCCTGCAAGACTCACCATCCACCTTCTACGAGGGCCGTGGCCAATAGAGCCACGAAGCGGTACTGAGCCGTAGTGTTGGAATCTTGGAGTTCACGGGAGCAGGGATCGAAGGTTGCTGCCACAATGAAGGGAAAATGAAGAAACTCGCCAAGTGGTGGAAATACCGCTTGTACTCCCTGTACTCCCCGGTTCCACGAAGTTGTCGTATGCCCGAGTTGCAGGGTTAGCGACCATTCTGTGATTCTGACTCGCCACGTCAGAACGTCGTGAAGGGCTCGGGACACAGGCCGCTCTCGCAGACTTAACACCAGCGCTTCAGCGTGTAGAAAACAAGTGGGATGTGGAAGTGGTGCAGTAGCATGTGGGTCCAGTTCGCGATGGTGGCTCGGAAGCAGCGTCTGTCCCGAGACACAAAGACGTCCCATTGTCTCAGCGCGTGTCTCAGCTCATTCACACCTACGTCGCAATACAAAGCCCTTGACTTTTGTAGCAGCTTTTTCCCACACTACGTTGGTGCTCGTTTGCCCTTACTCCTGGTTTTTGGCTTCCGGACAGCGGCCCGAGCTCCGAATAGTCGTAGTGGGTGCTGCTTCGCGGCGTTGGAAGCTGGGGACACCGTTTGAGTAGAGGGCTGTAGCTCTTACAATTACTTCTACATATTCGATTACTCCTACACATTCGTCTGTTTTCTAACCTGGCGCTGAGCCGTTCCTTCCTCTTAACGTCGCGCGCGAGGTTGAGCGCCCCGCCACGTGTCCCGCCTCTCATCAGAGCGTCTCGCTCTTCTATCTTCCTGTAGGGAGGGTGCCTCTAATACCTTCTGACAAAGTATTGTGAAACAATGGAGCTTAGCCCACGAGCTAGAAACCGTGAAGCGGCCACGAAAGCGCCTGAGGCCTTGAAGCGTCGGAAACCTGGGTTTATGGGTTCGAAGTCAGGAAACGATTGGCTGAGGCTTGCTGGCGCTTTCTGATTGGCTGAGATCTCGGAGAGCGGGGGTCTGCTCCTGAAGACCCTGAGGACGTCCATTCGCACACAATACCGGCAAGGGTGAGCTTTGCAATTTTTCGGAAGCCACCGCGGCCTCACAGTCGCGGGAACGACAGCCTTTGGACCACGTGTCCTTGTCGGGCCGAAGCAGCGCCTCCTTGACTCTGAGCCGTCGGAGTTCAGTGTCAGCAATCCAGGGCAATTACCCTTGATTATTGGATACTGCAACTCCGAGCCAGTGTGGCTGACAAGCGCCCAATCTCGGACATTTCTCGGCGCGTCGCTTCCGTGGTGGACCCTCCACGCGCTCGCCGACGACAAGCTATAAAACCGCGAACTTCGCCTCTCATCGGTTCTTTCTCGGACGGAACAAACAAAAAGCTATGGCACCATCAACGTTTGGCGCTTCCACGACTGCAGCCGAAGCAGCAGGCTTTTACGCCGATCGAATGGCCGGCAAGGTCGTGTTGATCACTGGCGGTGAGCCCTGGTCTTCTCTCCGATTATCGAAACAATTGCTGACAACAGATATTATGATTGTAGCAACACCGAAAGGCTTGGGTGCTGAAGCAGCAAGAGTAATTGCTCTGCACAACCCCGAGCTCCTCATCCTCGCTGGACGCAGTCAAGCGAAGTAAGCACCTCGCCGTGCGGATGGAACTTCCTCATACTCCTTGTTGACTTTACAAACATAGTCTTGACAAATCAGTCACATACATTCGCCACCACTCCCCTCAAGCTACCCTCCAAACCCTCCTCATCGACTTTTCCTCCCTCACCTCTGTTCGCCTTGCCGCCTCCATCATCAACGCCTCCTCTCAACCCATCGACATCCTAATTCTCAACCACGGCATCACCGGAGCTCCTTACACCCTCACCCAGGATGGCTTCGAATCAAACTTTGCGATCCACCATCTCGGCCCTTTTCTCTTCAGGAATCTAATCAAACCTCGCCTTTTCGCTAGTGCCGAAGCGAGGGTTGTGGTGGTGAGTAGTTCGGCGGTGTTTTTGAGTAATGTGAATTTTGAGGATCCTGGGTGGGATGAGGGGAGGGGGTATGAGAAGTGGAAGGCGTATGCGGCTAGTAAGACGGCAAACATTCAGTTTGTAGTGGGGTTGGCGAGGAGGTGGAAGGGGGTTGGATGCTTTAGTTTGCATCCTGGAGGTAGGCCTGGGGTCTGATCTACATTTTTCTGCCTGTGACTACTAATGCTGGTACTTTCACTGCAGCCTGTCTCGAGACCAACATCTTCAACAACACGTCGAAGGAGGAAATGATGGCGGTCGGTACGTGGCGTTTGCGCTCCCTCCTCTCCGTACTGATGTTTTACTTTCTACTGAACAGGATTTTTGCTTGAAGATGGTACTCCCAATCCTGCTTTCCAGTACAAGACGGTCGAAGCATGTGCTGCGACTCACATAGTCGCTTCATTCGATCCCGACCTCAAAGGTAAGCTTTAGGGACGCATTGTGTTCAACGGGACCGAGGCTGACGATTCAAGGCTGTCAGACCATTCTGGAGAGTTCTTGGCCGACTGTCAGTTGAACACCACCATTCCGGTTTCCTACACTCTTGATTCGGTGAGCTTTCTTGTAACATGCCTTGTCGACTTCGAGTCTTAGGACTTACGTGGTGCTTAATAGGACAACGCCGAAAAGTTGTGGGCGTTGAGTGAGAAGATGGTTGGACAAAAGTTTGATTGAAGCGATTCGGCCGAGGCTGCTCGAATGTAGAACGATGACACGTGGACAACACGAAATAAATACACTTTGGCGCAAATGTTTGAAATGGAGCCGGTTCCGCGGACCCGACCTCGTCGCGGCTTGCCCTGCCACCAAAACTACCACGATCTCGGCACGCTCGAAGGGGGACGCCTGCCCAAAAGTCACACTATTCCAGTGTAGCCCCTCCACCACTACCTCCCGCCGTCCCGCTCGTCGCGCCCCTGACCTCCACCCAAGTCGAGCTCCACGTCCTCTCGCACGATGCACGTCTCTGTCGCGCTTCTCGCGGCGCTCCCGCTCCTTTCGACAGTCTCAGCAGCGACAGCGGCAACGAAGGAAAAGTTCAAGGCGATCGCGAAGAGGAACAACGGATTGATCAAGCTCAACTCGGCGTCGTACGATGAGCTCGTCGATGGGCCCAGGGACTACTCCGTCACCGTCCTCCTCACTGCCATGGGCGCTCAGTACAAGTGCAGTCCTTGCCAGTGAGTATACTTTCTCACTACATCAAGTTGTGGAGATGGGCGGGCTGGAACGCGAGCATGGAGGCGCACCCAGCCAGAGCGAACGTGGTTGCTGACTGCGTGCTGCTTCGCACCAACTCCAGGCAATTCGACCCAGAGCACGCGCTCGTCGCCAAGCAGTGGAGCAAGCATGCGGAGAGCGACGACCACTTCTTCGGCGTGCTCGACTTTGAGGACGGCCAGGCCATCTACCAGAGGGTGCGTTCATTCGTTCGCGCGTGGATGATGGCTGCAAGGAGAGCTGACGCGACTTTGGAGCTATAGTTCGGACTCTCGAGTGCCCCCACTTTCCAGCTCTACATGCCCTCCACCGGTCCTCGAGCTTCCTCCGAAAAGGGTCCATCCTCCATGGACTTCTCTCGCGCGTGCGTCGTCCCTCTCCTGCCTTCACCCTTCCGCAAACTCACGTTTTCGACTCACAGTGGATTCAAAGCCGAGTCTCTAGCCCAGCACCTCCAGAACAGCGCGAACCTTCCCCTCAAGTTCCAGCGACCGGTCGACAAGGTCAAGCTCTTTACCTTGGGCGGATCGCTCGCCGCCATCGCTATTCTCGGGATCACAGCCTGGCCATTCTTCAAGATCTTCCTCACGAGGACTTACATCTGGAGCTTCACAACTATCGTGCGTCTCCTTTCTGCCGTAATTGTGCGAAGAGATGAGAGCGACGTGTGGGGGCGCACGACGAAAGGGCGAGGAGCTGACCGGCCATGCCATCTAACGCCACGCAGATCGTGATCCTCCTCATGACCTCTGGCTACATGTGGAACCAGATCCGCAACCCTCCTTACCTCAACGTTGACCGTAGCGGACGGGTGAGCTACGTCGCGGGCGGGTACTCGAACCAGTTGGGCGCCGAGACGCACATCGTTTCTGCTATCTGTACGTTTCCTTCATTTCTTCAACCTCTTTCCTCCCATGATACTGGTGCTTATGATTACTGGTGATCGCAGACGGCTGCCTCGCGCTCTCGGCCTACACTCTCGCGCACACGATTCCGAAGCTCAGGGACCCGATCAGGCAGAGGTTGGCGGTTTATGTCTGGACCGGCATCTCGATCGTCATGATGGGTGTTTTGATGAACCTGTTTGGTCTCAAGCAGGGTGGCTGTGAGTTTCGCCCTTTCTGTTTGGTCTTGAGGGAGAAGGGAAGAGAACGCTAACGTGGTTTTATGCTTTTGTTCTCATGCAGACCCATTCCGTTTCTTCTAGAGAAGAGGTGGTTGACAGAAATTTGAAAAACGCATTATACCCAAAAGTACTCTGAGACGTGCCAAATCTCGACGATGTATCGGAGGGAGCATCCTTGATCGACTACAACACTGCTGAGAGAGCCAGCTCTACAGGGACTAAATACAGAATGCAGCTTATCACAATCATCAATGGCCGGACCCCCAATGCGGCCGTTTTCTCGTGACGTCCTCCTTGCCTTTCCTTCCCTTCCCTCTGCCCTTCTCGCCCTTGTGTTTACCCTCGTCCTCCGCGAGCTCGTGAAACATCTGTAAAGCCAGCACAAACACAGTCAGTGATATTCCTAGCCGAACGGTTCAGTCATTGTAAGCGCACCTTGACAACGTCAATAGCGATCCTTTCGTGAATACCCGTATGCGGGTGCATCGCATCGTTCCACAGCTGGATCCCTTCCTCCTGCGCTTGATCCAGAATCTGTTCCACACCACCACCCATCAGCTTCCATTCCCTTCCCACAGCTTCTTAAAAAAGAAAGGCTCACCCCACCAACCCTGTGAAACGCATCATACACCATCACGTTCGCATCCCTATACCTCTTCCTGAACCCCTCAATCGTCGTCTTCAACTCCGTGTTGAACGTCCTCACCGCTCTCAGCGCTTGTGCAGAGCGTGGTGACAATTCAGGTGTCCGGTGGATAGGGGGAACGGTGAAGAAGAGGAATTGGCGGGCTGTGCGCGAAAGAGGGAGGTGAGTAGAGGTGAAGGAAGAAGTGAAGAAGGAGACGAACCACCGGCTTCGTAAAGAGATTCTTGAGTCGCCAGCCAAACTTGCAGGTCGTTGTAGTAAGCTGCGGGGTAGTCGGTCCATTGGTAAGACATTAGAACGTCCTGCGTTTTCAAGCGAGTTGTTTGTAAGCTTACGGACACGTGCAGCCGTGAAGCGGTGAGCGACTCACATTGATCCCAATCCACGTGATGAAGAGCGTGTCCTCGGATTTCCAGGACATTCCAGCTTGGGCGGGATCAAACTCCTCTTTCCACGATTTGAACTGTCGTGATGAGAATATCCGTCAGCATCGCCCGCCCCCGCTGAATCTCAGATGGCGGGAGTGGGAGCGGGAAGAACAGCCGCCGCTCACCTGAGAAGTAACAGGATAGTCGCTATCCGGGTTCGTGATGATCCTATTGTCGATAGTCGCAAAAGCACGAGCCAGGTTTCGGGGAAAGACGTCCGTCTCGTTGTATTCCTGCGTCAGGTAGTTGATCCAAGCTGGGTGGATCCCGTCCGGGAAGGGTCAATAACAAGTTCCTCGTTCCGTACGGTAACCCACGAAGGAGGAGACCAACCTCGAGAACCATCCTTCATCGTCATTCCTCGGTCAGGGGACATCCTGCCGTCCGACGTTTTCCAGAACGTCGTGGTGTAGCCTAATCGGCAGTGGCGCCGTACTGTCAGCCCCGTTCCTCTCCCTTGAGCTCATGCTGCTCGTCCATCATCCAACAGCAGAAGGGGCAAAAGCAACCTACTATCCCCAAACGCAAACAAGTACTTGGTCTTGCTCCACTCGAACGGGAACGCATCCTTCGCTACTGCTAGCGCCGGTCCCACAGCGAGCGCGAGCGCACACGCCCAAGAGAGGCTGGCTCTCATGGGCAAGAGCGTTGGTCGAAAGTAGTGACAGAGAGCGTGGTCGACAGTACAGTAGGAAGAGGGAGAAAGAAAGAGGAGGACAAACATCGACCTAGAACCCTCAAAAGAGACGATCCTCGGGACGCGCCAGACGAATTGGGACGAGCCTCCTCCCGAGTGAGACAATTTCCAGGCACACGTGGCGAGTCGGTGGGGGTCGATCTCTGGCTTGGCTCCTGACCTGGCCTCGCTCGCCTTCCTTCACTCCACGTCCAACAGAGAGCTAAACCACCTCTTTCTCAAAAAGCTATGCTACTCCCTGTTCTGCTCCGCTCAACGACTCCCTCCCTGCGCTCCGATACCGTCTCGATTCGGGAACCCAAACGCGCTCGCGGCACCTTGTGTCGCTGCCATCGCTGTCGAGGCTGACGGCGGTGGACCAGAAGCTGGTTGAGGCCGGAAGGAAGTCGGAGTGTTGCTGAGAGCTTTGGCAAACTCGCGTGTGGAGATCGTGAGCTGCCCGACGCCTTCTCGGACCTGGGGAGCGAAGGCGTGTTCGCTACTGATGGCTTTGACGAGCTTCGCGAAGCGAATGACGGTCTGACAGAATGGCATCCAGTCAGAAAAGTATTGATGGTGACGAAAAGAGCGACGCACCTGGACGAAAGTATACGCATCGTCGCCCAGCCTCTTCGCGTCCGGCTGCGTAAACATCAGCGGCCTCCTGTGCCGATCCGGCCCTCTCACCCTCCCCAAGCTACCCGTCAGCTTCGTCGTCACCTCATTCCCGAGGATACAGAGGTCCGTCAACTCCTTCGTGCGTCTCGGCCCCAACTCCCTCATGAGCTTCGCCGCACCCGCACCATCCTGACCTTCCCTCGCTGCATCGAGGCTGTCGAGCAAAAGTCCGTAAACGTCGAAAGCCACTCCAGTTGTAGAGTCGACCATCTCCAAGAACGTCTCGTCGGCATCGATGTTGGCGTTCGAAGTCGAGCGGGTTGGCCGAGTGACGGGCATTGGAGGAGGAGGGTGTGGCCCAGAATAAGCAGACTGAGGATCCGTGCTGCCGTCACCGAACGTGAGAGCTCCGCCCGGAGTGAAAGGCTGGTCGAAAGCGTTCCAGACTACCTCTCTTTGGGTCGGCGGAGGCGGGAGGTTGATGCTGCTAGGTGGCGGTGCGCGCGACGACTTGGTAGGCCGGGCCTTGACAGTCCCGGAATTGCCGTAAGCGTCGTCGTCGGTCGAGTAAGAAGGAGCGTGGGTAAGAGTTGTAGTGTGAGATATCTCGGCAAACGACGAAGGTGCGGTTGAGCCTGGAGGGACGGTGGCGGGAGGGAGGACGGCACCGAGTTGGACGTCCTCAACGCTGAACGAGCCAGCGTGTCGACGAGTCTTTGATCTCGCTCGATTAACGCTGCCGGAGGGAGCATTGCGAGACGCGTTGGACGATCCGCCGACTGCGAGAGGAAGTGTTGGCGAGGGCGTCGGAGGTTGCAGCGTCAACGTCGCCAGCGTCGGATCCCCGCCCTGCGCCGACATCTCGGAAAGCAAAGGCGTCACCGCGTTCCACGACTTGGCGATCTCCCCCGTCGAGCCGTAGAGCATCAACAGCAATGTCCTCGTGTATCGGACGTCCGCGGTGGCTGTGAGAGCTCCCAGCTCTGGCGAGAGGGCAGCGACGAGCTTCTTGAACGTCGCTACGTTGTCTCGACACGTCACGAAAACGTCACGAACGATAGTCGGGTCCGGAGTTCCTCGACGAGAGAGAGAGTCGAAGCGGTCGAGGGCGTTGATGAGAAGACTGGTCGAGCTGTCTGCCGTGCCCATCAACCGCGCCAGCGGGGCAGGCAACGTGTCCTGGGACGCAAAGACGACGAACTGTCGCAGGGCGGTGTAGACTTGCGAAAGGGAGAAGAGGATGCCGCGAATTGCGTCGGCAAACTCAAGAAGCGCGACCGGAACCGCCTTGGAAATAGTGGAGACGGGCAGCATCGACAGTCGACGGAAGTACGCCCCACTGTTCCGGTCGAATCCTCCGCTCGGCGTCCTCGCCATCTCGTTTCCCCGAGCCGGTGCGTCGAATTCGACTCGGTTGGTGCCGGTCGGTGTGGCGGGGCGACGAGGTCCGCGGTTCTGCGTTGGGGCTGTCGTGGGTCGAGGGCCAGAACGAGCGACGGGCGTCGCCGTGCCGGAGGAAGGAGGAGTGGGAACGGCGGAAGAGGGGCCCGAGTTAGGAGCGGAAGAAGGTGGCGTGCTACTCGAAAGAGTTTGTTGAGTAGGAAGAGCAGCCCTCGCTGATGCCGAGTGAGGGATCCCAGCAGGTCGGTCCTTGACCCTCCTCAGCGCCGAAATCGCAACGCCCGCCGAGAGAGCAGCGTTCATCGACCCTCCCGGACCAGGCCTCACCTTCTCTTCAGGTCCACCTCCAACCCTCCGCTCCGAAAGGATGTCGGCGTGCGGCTGGCGCAAGTCCGGAAGTGACTTCTTGCTCCGAAGCGCTGGACGCAGCTCAGCGTCGAGCGTCTGCATCGTATGAGACGCGTTACGGCTATGCGACCGCGACGACGACTCCTCCTCGCCCGGCGGTCGATCGTAGAGGGCTGCTCGTGGTCTTGGTGCTGGAACGGAGTTGGCGAAAGCTGCCAATCGGCCACTCTCTGTGCGTGTCATGCCTGCTCCGCGGGCGGCGACTGAGTCGAACGATCGGTCTTCGACGCCCTTTTCGTCGTCGCTGCATTGGAAAGCGTTAAAAGAGTTTGATATGTTCGTCAATTGAGAAGGGACTGACCTCTGCTGATACTCCATTGGCTGTAACGACGTCCTGACCACTTTCCGTCGATCCCTCTCTCGCTCTCCGTCTAGACGCTTCAACCGTTAGCTCGAGCTCTTCATCACAAAAGATCACGCACGCACCTGGGTTCTCCCTAATAAACCTTACCAACGCCCCCAACCACGCTGCCATCTCCGCCGGGTCATCAACCCTCCCACCGGACCTCTTGCTATCGTTATCCGCCGAGATCGACATCGATGACGGAAGAGTGCTAATCTCCTTTGGCGGCCACTCGAGAGGGTTGTGCTCCATCTTGAGGACCTTGAGGTGACCCATTTGAGCGATGTAGTTCGGTAGTCGCTTGATTCGGTTCTTGGCGAAAGAGAAGACCTGCAGGGAGGGACGCGGTGATCAGCCAGGAGAGCGACGACGGAAGAGAGAAGGTCGAACCTTCAGGTTGAGAAGCGTCCCAGGCTGCACCGGCAGCCTTCTTATCTTATTCCTACTGATGTCGAGAATCTCCAACGACGGCATCTCGCAAAGCTGATTCACACAAAGGCACGTCAGCTTCCCGTCCTCCACAGCCATATGAAAGAAGGAGCGCGACTCACCACCTGCGGAAACGTGCTCAACAAGTTGACCCGAATATTCAAGTACCTCAATCGCCCCAACTCGCCAAAGCGCATCGGTAGCTCCTTCAACAAGTTGTACCCCAACGCCAGCTTCTCGACCTCGTTCCCCAACTCCTCAATCACCTCGACGGGGACCTCCGCAATCCTCTTATGACTCAAATCCACCGTATCAAGTCTTCCACCTCCACCTCCACTCCCAGCACCAGCGCTCGCACCACCCTGCGTCGGCGAGTTGTTGTCCTCGTTGTCTGACGCCGCCGACCCTGCTGATCGGATACGTTGATGGCTCGCCGATTGGCTGAAGAGTGGTGTGCCGGACCGAGAGAGAGGGCCTTGAGACTGCGAAAGTGACATCGGGTGTGAAGCGGATCGAAGGGAGAGAAGGTAAAGAAGTAGGGCTTGGGGAGGAATGGGGGCTTCGGAGGAGGACGAGTTTGAAGGGTGAGGGTGACTGGCGACGGGGGTCGATTGAGCGAGTGACGATGAAGCTGAATGCGAACTTCCAAGGATAGGGGAGCTGACGGAAGGAGTTTGAGAGTGATTGTAAACGATAGAGGATTGCGACGCTGACTGCGACGACTGTTGCGCCCTATGGCGTTGGTACGGTGCGGGAGCGGACCGTGAGAGGGGCGCCGCTGACGTGCTCGTCTGTATCGACGACGAACCGGACCACGGCGGTCGCATCGACCCTGGAGCTGCTGGAGATGGTGCACCGTTGGGAGAAGGGACGATGCCGGCAGAGACGGAGGATTTTCGAGGGAGGGAGAGGGGCGCGACGGAACCGAGAACAGGGCTAGACGAGCCCTGCCCGCCGAATGGGCGGTCGGCTTTGAGGAGTAGCGGGGCGGGGAAGGTGCGTCCTCGATCTTTCCCTTTGATGGTAGATGATGCAGTGGGAGTGGAGGCAGCCGATACTGGAGGGGTGAAGGGTCGGTTGGGAGTGCCGGGGCCGTTTTCGGGTGTGGAAGATGAGGTCGAAGTAGGCACGGCGAAGGGGCGTGAATGATGGTCGGTACTAGGAATAAATGTCCGTAAAGGGTCGACGTTTGGCGGAGGTGAAAGCAAAAAGCCAAGGTCCGCTCCTCCGCCGCCGCTCGGACCAGCACCGATTCCACTCATGTCCATCGAAGCGGGCCTGCCCATTCCCGCCGCCTGCAGCGCGTCGTCGAACGTGAACTCCCTCCTACCGTCCTGCAGCTCCTGACCAGCATAGCCCCCTGCCGTGTCCAGTGCCTCAGGCTCGTCGAAGAACCGGCCGCCGAGTCCTGCCTCCGCCGGCGTCGCTCCTCCAGAATGATACGCGGCACCGTCCGTCCCGCCAAACCCGAGCCCCACCGTGCCATGTTGGAGGCTTTCGCCCAACTCCTTCTGAATCGAGTCGAACGTCCGGTCGCCGTTCGGACTGGCGACGTCCGGGAACCTGAACCCGCCGTCAGAGTTGGTCGAATCGATCGAGTCGGCGGGCCGGTGCCGCAAGTTCGTAGAAGAGGGAAGTGATGCTAGTGCCTCGTGAAACCGGTTGGTCGAGGAAGGGTTGGAGGCCAGCGGAGGACGAGAGGAGGAGGTCGGGAACTGGAACGAGGATGAGGTTGGGACGATCGGCGAGCTGAGCGGACTGGGCGGGGTTGAGCGGTACGACTGGGGGAGGGCTGTGGACAGTGCTGATAGTGATGGGCGTGGCGACGATGACATGGCCGCGTCGCGGGTCGTCGTCGTCGTGCCAGCGGAGGGTGCGAGGTGGTGCACGGCCACGCTTAGTCGGCGGGCTAACGCATCCACGATGGAACAGCAAAGGTCAGCATTCGTGCCATAGAAACGTGAAGAAGTTCTCCTCTAGCGTCTGAGCCATTCCAATCGAACCGCTTGGTCCCAATTCCCTCCTACTCGTCCACTTCGTGCCCCTTCCTTCCCCAGCTCGCGGCACCTCCAACAAACACTCGATCCGCGCCCGCGATCTGCGCTGCTAGCTGCATCGTGCCCATCTATTCCGCCAATCAGATGCACTCGATTACTCACCTCAGTCCAGATCCCTCGCGATCACCCCCGATCCTCCCGCTGACGCCTGGCGGAAATCGAAGCTCCTGTCGTGCGGTGGTGCGCTGGTGGTGGCGCGTAAACGCGACGGCGGCGGGGGGGCGGGCGAGGCCGTGGGACGAGCTGCCTGTCCTCCGCCTGCTATTTCTTTCACTAACTTATCGAGTTCTGCCGTATCTGGCCTTCGAAACAGAGAGGTCGGGCAATGGTGCGGTGGACGCGAGACGGAGACCAGGACGACCCTCGCAACGCCCTGACACGAGATGCGGCGCCCGGAAAATAACTGACTTTCAGGTCACTAAAAAATAATCAATTACACCCAATCCTCATACAGATTATCTAGCACTCCTGTCATTTTGATGAAGCTCTCTATGGTGATCTACTGCTTTTCGGACCTTGGCTTGTTCGTCTGCCGCTCCCAGAAGCACTCCTGAAACACCACGTGGCCGCTTTGGTGGAAGTCAAACGAACGCGGTGACGGTGTCCTGGTAACTGGACAATGGTTTTTTCAGCAACTTCAGCTTTCCCTCTTTCTTTTCGCGGCTGGAAAGGCCCTTTAGAG
This sequence comes from Pseudohyphozyma bogoriensis, assembly GCA_024364755.1. Taxonomy (NCBI): domain Eukaryota; kingdom Fungi; phylum Basidiomycota; class Microbotryomycetes; family Chrysozymaceae; genus Pseudohyphozyma; species Pseudohyphozyma bogoriensis. Next base: position 130,135 of record JALBUQ010000043.1, read on the forward strand.
GCTTGAATGCTGTTGAAGTCGTCCCGACTATACACGTGCGATATCTGGGTCGGCACTATCGATCGAGACTGGTCCCAAAACATATCGGAACAGATTTTTAGCGAGTGAATAACCAGTATGAATCACTGACCCAGACACACCTTGTCACGTTACACGTGACCCGGCCGAACATCGGTTCCCTTCGGCAATCGCGCCAAAGTTCACACCATCCGACCGCGCCTCCACCTTTCTTCTTCCTACCACCATCTCCACACTCCACCACCATGTCACCCCCAGAAATCCACTACATCAAGCCGACCCCACTCATCCCAAACTCGTCCTTCCCACTCCTCCGCTACCCCGCTCACTTCCCGCCCTCCACAACCCTCTCCTCCATCCAAGCCGTCTTCGCTGCCAACGCCTGGCCATCGACCTGGAACCACACTTACGGTCCTACTCAGCCATCGCATTACCACTCCCAAGGACACGAAGTGATGGCCGTCCTCGTCGGCACCGCAACGATCCGATTCGGCGTATCAGACGATGAAAGCCCCGAAGGTGCTCTAGAGATTACGGCGGGGGAAGGCGACGTCTTTGTCGTTCCTGCTGGAGTTGCACACAAGACTTTTGGGCCCGAAGGAGGGTTCACGATGGTAGGAGGGTACCCGGAGGGGTCGCCGCCGTGGGATTTTTGTACGGGCGCGGTGGAGGGAGAGAGAGGTGTGGTGGAGGTTGAGAAGCCGACGACGGATCCGATTGGGAAAGTTGGGAAGGAAAGCTTGTTAGAATTGTGGTAATATGTAGCGATAGAGGCTTTGGGCCTTATAGGGATTATGCAGGAAGTGGATGGAGACGCAACGTGGTGGAGACTTGCAGCCACGTAACAGACGTCTTGAAAGATGGAAGTTTCATGGGAGGCTTCCGAAGTGCGGAAGAACTGCTTTTAGGTAGCTCAAACAACTTTCAGATCCAGTACATTCCATTCCATCAGGCCAGCATCCAAGCCATGTGTACAGAGAAGCGCCTACACCCGCCGCTGCGCCCATGGCCAAACAGTCCTAACAACGTTTTCTCAAAGCACATATCTAAACCCAGACTCCACCTGATCCTGCGTTGGCGCCCCTCTAGCCGACCTATCCCCCCTCTCCAGCTCCCCGTTCTTCCTCTTCAGATACTCCCTCGTCACCACCGCGAATCCAATCCCCACGACAGCGGCCGCAAGGTTCGCCAAAAAAGCGGGGATGTACCTCGGGGCTCCTGTGTAGAGGTAGGAACTCCAGACGTTGGCGGTACCGCAGAAGGCGTTGAGGAAGGCGAGGGCGGCGGCGCGCTTCGCGGAGGGTTGGGTCATGGTCGAGGAGACCCAGGTGAACGTGATGCATTGAGCCGCAAAGATCGATGGAGGGAGGAGCATCATGGCTACGTCTGAATGGAAGTTGAGTGATCAGCTTCGAGTTTCCGCAGTGGACCAGGTGGGCACGTGGCTTCTGAGGCTCGAGAATTCGCAGGACTTACATCGTGCGGCGGTGCTGAGAGTCGACACGGCGATAATGTTGGCGACGACACACAAGGCCAAAGGCCCAACAATGTGGTAGCAGCGCTCTTGATACTGTTTATCGAGAGATCATGATCAGCTACAGCGCTCAAACGACGGAAAGTGCGCCTCACTTTGTCGGAGTGCCACGCATTGAAGAGTAGTGCGACACAGGCAAGGAGATAAGGCGGAGCCGTCAGGACGTAGGTGATGTTTCGAGAAAATCCGAGTGTCGAGACGACACTTGGAAAGAAGTTTGTCACGGCGGCATTGATCTGTGTGTTCCGACGAGGCTAAGCGAGTGCGCCACGTCAATGATAGTGAATAGACGCACAAACGTCATGTAAAGTGTGCCCATCAACAGCCACGTCTTTGGATCCAACAGCACGAGAACGAAAGCTTGGAGTCCTCCAACATCGTCGGCCTGGTCGGTCGCTTTCTGCTCGGATCGCAGCGACCATACGACAACGTGGCGCTCGTTGTCGCTCAACGCGCGCATCGTCTGCGGGCTGCTGGGGAGCCAGACGGCGAAGATGAGGGCAAGACCTGACGTAGCGGATTAGCCAGAGTTCACGGAAAGTATCTTGTGAATGACGCTTACCAATGGTCGCAACTCCTTCGATGATGAAGAGCTGGTGTTGGGTGGCTGTCAGTGGGAGGCGCGACGGGCAACAGAGAGAAAAGAGACAAGTACCCATCGCCAGCCTTCGATGCCGTGCGCGCCATCGAGCTTGAGGATAGCCTTTTCGTGCATACAGATCAGTTGCTGTTACAGGGCTCCCCTTCGCCGTGCTTACAATTGCCAACAGTCCGCCGAACGCCGTGCCGCTCTGCGAGCCACACTGAAGCAGGGCCACGCGCTGGTATTGAACACATCAGAATTGGATACGGGTTAGTCTGAAAAAATCACACTCACTTTTGCAAATTGGCGCTTGGTGTAGAAGCACGACATGTAGAAGAGCGCTCCCTGATTGGCGGTCGAGCGTCAGCTAGTGACGTGTCATCTTCATGAAGGCACACTCACAGGAAAGAAAGCTTCGAAGAGTTTAAAGATCTCTGTCAGCACAAGTGTACCAGAAGAGAATGGACCCGCACTAACCCGACTCTACGACTGAGGATCGAAGAAGTCAGTCGGCGTGCTCAAGTTGGACGGACGGAGGGATCAGGCATCACTCACAACCAAGGAAGAATCGGCAGACGACCAGGCTGCTGTAGCGGTTGACGGCACCTAGCAAAAATTGATGAGCCTCATCTTGCGAGTGGACTATCCTCCGAAGCGCTCACCAGTGGCAGCGGAGACGGCGCCCCAGAGAGCCATCGCAAGACAGAGGTAGACGGCGGGGTAGCGAACCTTCGCAACGATCAGGTTCGATGGCACTTGCATCAAAATCTGATAGTTTTTGGTGAGAGTGAGCAGTGTCTCGAAATGAAAGCATGCGGTGAGACGACGTACGTATCCAACGAACAAGAGTGACACGGAGGTCTGGTATTGGGTCGCGGAGAGTTTGAGATCGACGGTAATGTTGGCAAGCTTAGCAGCAGCGCTAAAGGGGTGCACGTATCAACACCGCTGATGTTTAACTCGCTGTAGAAGATTTCGGTGGACTCACATGTTCTGGCGATCCAAGTAGTTGAGAATATACATTATCATGAGGGCCGGCATTATGACGAGATCGAGCTTCAGCGTCGCTTTCCTAACAATGCCAGGAAAGTCAGCCAAGGGCTTCAAGAAAAACTTAAAGGTGATAATCGCTGAGTTTACCTTCTCACTTCAGCATACTCCTGCTCCGACAGCTCGGCCAACGCGCGAGGCATGAGGGTCGGGTCGCCATCCGCCTGCTCGATCATTTGCGCCTCGCCATTGGCTTTGTAAGCAGCCAAGTCGACAGGTTTCTTCGTGGTTGACATGGCTCAGAAATGAAATCGTTTGAGTTTCTGTCTGATCTCCGAGTGCTGAGAGAGGTGAAGAAAAGGGGGAAGAAATGAAGGACGGGGTAAGGGGGAAAACAGACGGACGTGGATACCCCGCTAAGGGGCCCCAAAATACATCAAAATGATCAGCTGAACAACTTGTACCTGAGACGCTCAATTCAAGAACGCTCACAAGTGGAGATGTGCCTCGCTTAAGCTCTCGGTTGCCGTCAATTGGCGCTCAGGCGGATCGCGAACTTGAGTTCAAGGTGGGTAAGGTGGACACGGAAGGGAAGTGGACTTGTCCGTGCAACCGCGGTCTAGACTTCAGCGGGGAGCTGCTGCGGTGGATTTCTTGCACAGCTGCCGCCTTGTCAGCAAGGAACCGTCCAGGGCGCTCCACTTGAGCGCGTTTGAGCTCCTCCGTCTCGACCTGATGATCACCACGTGTCGGGAGGCGTTGCACTCTTGGTAGCCTCCCACTGATCTGACAAGGGGAAAAAACTGGAACAAAAAACGTCCGGGACGGATTTAGGAAAACGGCGAATGTGGTACATAAGTAAGACGGTCAGCGCTCACGCGTCGATCGTCATACGAGGCGGTTGTGCGTGTCTGGTGCTGGCGTCGGAAGGAAAGAGCACGAACTTAGCCTCGCTCAATGGATCTCGATAGTTTTTGTGTCGCAACATGTTTCCTGGTGCGGCAATGTTACAAGCGGACCCACATGTTCTTCTCAAGTGCAGAGCGCAGACCGAAAACTGATCCCATTCCATTCTCAAAAGACAAACAACGAAGATAACGGTTCATTTCCAAACACTCGTGGATGATTTACCAAACGTAACGGAAGTCTGTCAACGAGCAACAGCATATTAGCACAGTCCACCTTAACTTCAAAAAAAGGAAAGGCCAAACGAACGGGGGTTCTGCTTATCGGTAAGGTCCGCATACGCCGTCTTGTCCTCATCTCCAAGCCTGCCCTCAGCGATCAGAATATCCCTCGCTTTATCACGACGCCTGTTCTCGAGCTGGAGAACCATGCGGAGGACGAAGATGACGACGATCTCGAGCGCGCAGGAGACGAGGATGGCGCCGATGCCGAGGCGGTAGGCTGCGGTGAGTGAGGGTTAGTATAGATGTAAAATGGTGGGAGAGAGAGTAGAGCGTACTGGGTGCTTGGGAGCTGAGGAAGAAGAAAGGTCCGACTGGAGGAGATGGAACACGTCAGCGTCATTGTCTTAACTCGGGGCGTAGCTTGCGAAAGGGAGCTGACCACTGCGAGGAAGAACGCCGTCAGCACTTATTAAAAACAGAGTCGCTTTCAAGACTTACATGTTTCCAACAGCAGCGCCGCTGGAGAGAGAGGGAGATGTCAGATGGGACCTCGAAAGACATGAAAGAAAGGCTCCACGCACAACCAAATCGTCGCACTGAACAAGACCTTCTTCGTCTGACCGGCAGTGTTCGAAGTGATCAAAGACAAGCACAGCACAATAGTTGCTTGCTTCGATCCCGTCAAGTAGTAGCAAATCAACCTTCCTACGCTGGCGTGGACTGGTGCCAGCAAGAAGCCAAGGAGGCCAGCAACAGCGGGGATCATAAACAGACTGTATGGAAGGGTTGTCAGCCACAAAAGAGCGTCTTTGAAAAGGACTGGGCAACCTACATGCTGACAGTCGTGCGACTGTTCTTGGGGAGACGGTTGTTGAGCCAGGTGCCGAGAGCGATCCAGAGGACCACGGAGACTCCTTGAGGAATACCCAAGAGGGCCGTGTTGAGTGTGCCGTACCCGAGTCCTGGGAGAAGCAATAGTGGTGTTAGCAAGAGAAGTGACTTGACCATGTTTGTGAGGCCTCACCTTGGATGATGAGAGTCGAAAAGTTGCTGAAGCGACATTCGGGTGAGCTCCGTTGCTCATGAGTGAGTCTAAAAGCTCACGACGCACCTGATGCCACCGTTGGGGATATTGGCAAAGAGTCCAAGGAAAAAGAAAAGGTAAAGTTTAATGTCGAGCACCGCTTCTTTGGCCTGGTACCACGAGAAGACCTTGTTCTCCGTTCCGGTCTGAGAAAGGGAAACGTGGTCAGCACAACTCCGCTAAAACTCCGAAGGTCGATCTCCTCACCTGGTTACCACGGAGTCGAGCAACAGCAACAAGACGCTCCTCACGAGTGAGCCAGATAGCTGTGGCAGGCGAGTTGGGAATGCTGCTCGTTCGGATCCGTCAGTCAGTCACGGCGGCTTCGCAGCGAGCCAGAGATGTGAGTACTCACATGAACGCAAGGGCGATACCCCAAGCGCTGCAGAGGGCGCCGATGATGAGGAACTGTGGTCATAGTCGTCATGTGAGCCTCCCATAATACATGTTCCGAGAACCCGTCCTCACGCACCTCATACTTCCACGTGGCCAAAGAACCCTTGATGAGGCCGATGCAGTAGCCGAGGAGTCCTCCTCCGGCAATGCCGATACCGTTGGCAGAGTACCTTTATTGAGGAATTAGCTTTCGTTCGATTACTACGGTCAAGCTGGGCTCACCAGATGCCGATCTTGCCGGGCTGCTCCGCGCGGGTGTAGAACATGGCTAGGAGACGTGGCTGTTAGCTTGTCGAAACTGGCAGCTCTTCACAGCGGCATGACGTACTCGTAATGAGCCTGTTGACAGTGAAGGGTTAGTACTAGTGGTGAGGGAGAAGATAGTGAGCCTACATGAAAGCTGGATCCGCAATAGCCTCGAACGCTCCCGACAGGACGCGAAGCACCGCCAGCTCGGCGAAGTTCTTCGATGCAGCTTGAGCCCTGTTGTTTCACGATTGATCAGCATGGTTTGATACGACTAGACGGAGTTGTGAAGGTTGACCTACATCTTGAGACGTCAAGGACGGTCAGGAGGAATTCAGAGGGAAATCAGTCAGCACATGTGGCGCGAGTCAGTGTCGGAACTCAATAGCGAATCTCGGAAGTGACTCACAAGAAGAATACCCCAAGCAAAGATGTTGAAAGACAAATAGGTCGATGGAGGAGAGCGTTGCATGATCAAGTTGCTGTACGCAGTGTCGGTTAGCGAGTGCACTCGCTGGGAGCCGAGCCGAAGAGAGAGGTCGAAGCCACGTTGGGACTCACGAAGGGATCGCCCAGGCGAGCCATCCAAAGTAAAAGATAGAGCTCTGTATGAATGACGGTGTCAATTGCGGTGTAGGAGAGCAGCAGATGGAATTGAACGTACGAGCCACCTGGGAACGTGGCGGGCGCACGAACGCGAGTGGGTCAGAAATCACGTGGAGGAACATGGTGGAAGAGTGCGCTCACGAGTACTGAGTGCCATGCTGGTGGAGGAGGATGTCATTCAAGTCAGTGGACTGTGTAAACGGTGCCGTTCTGCAGTGACGTGGCTCTGCAGAATGTGGAACTTTTTTTGAGAGACTTACGAGGCCAAGACCGACTGGTTTGGCCTTCTTGAGGTCGTACAACGCGGCGTAGCTAAGTGTGGTCTAAAATGAAAAGAATTCAGTTTAAGGATGTGGAGCATTATCACTTTCAACGTACCTTGCTGTTTGGCGAAAGCGCGGAAGCGTGGGTCAGCAAGATAGGGGGCCGCAACGCTTTTCAGCAGGTCACTCACTCGATGCTGATGAAATGAGAGAGTCAGTTTGTGGGGCGAAGCAGTATAGAGGTGGGCGTACTAGTAAAAGGCGTAGCAGAGGCCCAAAGCGGGAAGGATGATCCAATCAATCTTGCGCAACTGTCGACGTGGCAAGACGGCGTGAGAAAAATTGAAGGCGGCAAAGCGACAGAAGCGAGACTGACCAGACGTTTCTCAATGTCGGCTGGAATGTCCTCCAGCGTAGGATAGGTGTCAAGTGCCTCCTGGAAGAACAGCGTGTTGTCGACTGGCATAAAAAGCCTACGAAGCGTGGAGGCCTCCGGCGCAGGACGGATGACTGCCGGGGCAGTCTCCTCCATCTGCGCGCCTGGCGTCTTCGCCTCGAGATGCTCAATGTCGTTAGACTTAGTCTCCATCCTTGCTTCGATGTGTTTTTGAATGGAGAAGAAAAGAGATATGGTGAAGGGAGCGAGAGAGACCGAGTGAATGTAACCCCGGAGGGCTCCAGACCCACTTGATACCTAGCCCCCGTTTCCCCGCAATCGCACCCAAGTTTCGCTAAAACAAAGGAGCAGCCAAGGGCCAAGGCGGTCCACCTGAACGCACCACGAGGTGTGTGGCACTCTCTTGGTAGGGGTAACGCCGAAGTCGAGGGCGTTGAACGTGACGTGGCGAACGAACGCTCGTTGGAGCTCGGGAATCCACACCGATTGAAGGGTGTTCCTCCTCTGGTGATGGAAGGCCTCCACAACCTCAAATAGCACGAGAAGCACGTGGTACATAATGTATGATCAAAATACATTGGCAGTCCAGCTTTGAGTTCATGGCAATCTCGCGTCCCAAGCCCTATTTTTACGTGCTATCCACCGGAGGCGCCCCGACTCCTTTACGTTTGCTCTGAAATGCCCCTAATACACGTAACGGAAGCTGAACAGAAAGTGAAAGTCAGTTGTGAAGCTTATCAGATGTAACAATGGGCTTACTGCAAGTTCTGCTTATCGGTGAGGTCCGCAAACGCCGTATCGTCAGCCGAAGGGCCGAACCCCTCCAAACCGGCTTCCTCCATCCTGGCCTTCTGCTCGTCTCGCTTCTTGTTGGCGCGGGCGAGGATAAACCTCATTAGAAGGATCACAACGAACTCGAGGCAGTTGGCGGTGAGCATGGCGCCTGTTCGACATTTGAATGAGACACGTCAGCTTGCTGCCCCGAGAACGCCCACCCAGCCTTTCCTCCCCAGAACACAAGCAGGGACCCGTCGTCCACCCTCTCTTACCCATCAAGAAGAGACAAAGATTGAACTCGACTAACCAATACCGAGTCTGTAGTTGGGAGCCTGGGAGGCCTTGAAGAAGAACGGGCCAGAGATGTCTGAAGCGGGTCGCACCGAGGGTTAACGAGCTGCTCGCCGGTGGAAAGTTGAGGAGCACTCACTTCCAGTACAAGCACCAAGCCAAATTACCGCCGCGAGGATCATCTTCTTCGTCTGTCCGCCGGTGTTCGACGTGATCAACGAAAGGAACAGGACGAAGGCGGTTTGGTAGGATCCGCTGAGGTGCCCGCGTCAGTGTCACTGGTAGAAAGCGTCAAGATTCAAGAACAGCTCTTACGTCAAATAGAAGCAGATAAGCCTGGAAAATGGCAAAATGTCAGCACCGGCGAGCGTTTGTCCACAGAAGAGGCATGCTCACCTCGCCACGTGTTTCTGTTCGGGGACCAACAAGAATCCAAGCGTGCCCGCGATGGTTGGAATCATGAACATACTGAACACTAAGTGTCAGATTACCGCTTTTGCCTGGCACAAGACGATCACGCACGCGCTGACAATTGTCCTTGAGTTGGGAGGAAGCTTGTTGTTGATCCAGGCGCCGAGCAAGATCCAGAGAGCGATGAAGGCGCCCTGTGGAATACCAAGAAGTGCAGTCTGAAGCGCGTCGTATCCAAGTCCTTGAATGATGAGCGTGGAGAAGTTGGAGGCACCAGCGGTCGGGATGGACGACATGAAGCCGAAGATGAGGAAGAGGTAGGTTTTGATGTCTGCGAGAGCTTGATGTCAGACTGGATGCAAGCCTCAGCAGAAGATGGTGATACTCACCGGTAAATGCCTCAATGAACTGGTCCATCTTGAACGTGCGGTTTTCGACTGAGGAAAAGAGAATCAGCTCGTACTGACGTGTTGCGAAGAGCGCGTACGCACCTCCAGTCTGGTTGCCCTTGAGCCTCGCGATGGCCATAAGGCGCTGCTCGCGAGTAAGCCACCAGGTAGTTGCTGGAGAGTTGGGCAAGAAGAAGAGGAATCTGTTTGAGAAAGTGAGTGAGCAACGCTCGTAAAGGCAGGTGAACGGCGGAGACGCACAGGAGGCCGATGAAGCTGCACACCGCACCGACGACGAGGAACTCGTACTTCCATGACGGCAACGAGCCCTTGATATGACCGATCGCGTAGCCTTTGATTGAGACACTACGAGTTAGTCCTGTTACGCGTTGCTTGCTGCTCTCTGAAACGCACCAAGCAAGCCTCCCTGCACCGAGAAAGCATTAGCACTGTGCTGCGTCAAAACTCATAAACTTCTGCTTACAAAAGCTACTCCTACGCCGTTGAAGGCGTACCAGATCTGGAGCACAATCTAATCTCAGCTGAGTGATAATGTTGAAGGTAAAAGAAGGGCTCACCGAGATCCTTGTTGGCTGTTCCGCTCGCGTGTAGAACATAGCTGAAAGCCAAATCTATCAGCCGTCGTCCTGTTAGATACTCGCACCAAGGAGAACACTTACTAGTGAAAAGCACTGTGGGAGACAGATGTAAGAAGAGTGATGATGTGACGAAAGCCCAATCATCAACGTACTGAACGCTGGGTCTGCAATCGACTCAAACGCTCCCGACAAGATCCTCAGCACGGCGAGGTCGATGAACTTCTTCGCACCGGCTTGCGCCCTGCCGAAAAGCCCATTTGAGCTGGAGCCATGGCGAGTGAGCGGATGCGTATTACTTACATCAACAGACCACCCCAGAGGAGGATGCACACGGAAAGGTATGCTCCAGGTGGGCTGCGCTGAAGCAAAAGGTTGGCGCTGTAGAAGTGGTTTGTCAGGCCGGATCAATCCCGAGGGGAGGGGACGCAACTCACGGAATTGCCCAGACAAGCCATCCTAGAAATAAAAATTGTTTATATCAGCTTCGAGTGCTCCTGCTGCGCCCATTCCACCTACCAAAGTAGAACACGCTGCTCAACCACCTGCAGAGATGACGTGTCAACGAACGCATGAGGCCAGGACGGGGGAACGAGGGACGCACGAATACTGAGAGCCATGAAGACCAAGTCCTTCGGGTGCAGCAGACTTCAATCCAAAAATTGCGGCGTATGAGAGAGTCGTTTCTGTAATCAATCACGGTTAGTTGGGTCGCGTGGGACGGGAATGCGGAAGGGAGAGAGACTCGCTGTCGATGCTGCAGGCAAAGGTCCAGTTAGAGCTCTAGTCAAGGTAGGCCAAAAGGATTACTCCTACTAGTAGAATACATAGCAGACTGAGATCAAAGGCAGGATGATCCAGTCGATCTTGCGCAGCTGTGCCACGACACGTTTCGCTCTTCGTCAATTCCTCGCACTCCCGCGACGACGCATCACCCAAACCAACTCACAAGCTTTTTCTCTGCCTCCGGGGTGATATCTCCATCCTTGCCGTACGTCGCCAGCGCCTCCTGAAAGAAAGCGCTGTTGTCGACCTTTGCGAAGAGGTGGCGGCGAATCGAGAAGCCCTCCGAAGACTGGTGGACCCCCTCGAGGCTCTTGAAGTTCTCCACATGATCAACCGTTTGCTTGATTGCGTTGACGTCCACAGGCGTTTGGGGCTTCTCGGGCATCGTGTCGTCGATCGGCATGGCGGCTGGTCGTTGTTGTCTGTCTGAGGGAGGAATGGGAGGCGTCCTGAGGGGAGCATTGAGTGGTGGAGAAATGTGGAGGCTTGTGGAGACTCCAGGGAGTCTAAATTTGTCCACGCCGAGTCTTTGGGCCGTTCGTAATTCAGCGAGGATCGGCCCAAAACCCGTCGATCAAGTGGGCGCTTCACGTCACAGGTCCGCCTCGGAGCGAAGTGGGCAAGGCTGGTGGTAAACAACCGGATAACCGCCCAAAAGAAAAACCCGCCGGGCTAGCCCCAACAGCGACAGTCAACTCAGGAAACAAATGCCTATTTATCCGCGTGAAGCCTGGCTCGGGGGCCTTGTCGATGGTGTGTGCGTCAAAAGCTACAGAGGGTTCGAGGACTGCCGCAATGTGGAGGGGAGGTACGCTGACGTGGCATTCGTCGCCGGACACCACCAGTTGAGGGATGGAGTAGCGGACAAGAGAATCTGCCCGAAGCTCTAGTTAAATCAAGTGCTTGACTTTCTGCAGCTCCGTCGCGTTCCAGGCCCCGATGTCGGCACACAACGGTCCACACCGGAGTCGGTACAATGCGTGGATGCGATACATCAGCTCCTTGACTAGACAACTCTTCTGAACAGACAAGCATTCTTTTGTACTATACGAGGTTGTTTCTACCGTGGTAGGTAGTCCGCTCAACGCTACTTTCGTGTGGACGCCCCGCTTTCGTGTGAGCCACGTGGCGCCACGTCATCCACCCTTTTGGCGCATTTGCGCCTAGTTTGGCTTTCGGAGGAGTGTCCAATGAATCGAAATAATGCACAATACGTTGACAGGTGACGTTTTAAAAAGCTTTGCGGAAATGAAGGCATGGCCGCTGGGAGGCGAGTGAGCGAAACTCTTTTCGCTTTCGGTTTCTCTCATCATCTCTTCGAGAAGAGTTTCGCATCAGAGGATCTTTTCTTTCAGATCCTCTATTTCGATCGACCTCCTCCACGGACTTCTGCTTCGCAGAGCTCGGGGGGTGACGGCTTATCAAAAGGTGTTGTGAGATTGTCCGCTACGGCTCGCTATTTTTGTTTTGCGCTGCATCAGAATAAGGATTTCCCAGGCCATCGGCCATTACTATCGGTCCTCAATCCGGTCCCCCGAATGTGCGAGCGCGAGCACGGGCACGCGGAGATTCGGTGTCCGGGCCTTATCTCGAACGCACATCATCAACCTTTCTGTAGGCCGTATAAATCCTCTCTTTCCGTATCCTTCCTCCTTTCTCTACATACACACTCCACAGACACATCACAACAGATTTCCACTTCCATCCCCGCCCTCCCCTCCCGCCCCCTTCGCCCACCAATGGGCTTCCAACTCCAAGACCCAATAATCGGCTACCATCTCCTCCGAGACCTAATCCCCCTCCCAACGTTCCTCGGCATCGGCGCATTCCTCTGTCACCCCATCACGGCCATCTTCCCCAAAGCGTGGTGGGTCGTACCTTCAGCGCTGGTGTCGTTACCTTGGACGAGGCAAGTGTTGGTCCAGGTTGGGTGGATGAAAAACCCTTGGTTGAGGGGGAATGTGGAAGGGAAGACTTGGGCCAAGTTGAAGAAGGGGAGTGAGGGAGAACCGAGAGAATTTGCGGTGCTGAATATTGGGGCCAAGTGAGTTGCTCTTTCTTACTCGGGACGCGGTCGGTGGCGAGGCTGACAGCCACGTGGACAGCTATAACGGTCCGTTTGGGATGCTCAACCCCAAAGCAAAGTTTTTGGCAAGCTTCAGATCTGTAAGCGTCTCTTTCTTTGATATGTTGTTCGAGGGCTCGCGATGGGCTCATCCGTGGTTACGCTCTATCATAGATGCTCGACGAGCTCGTCGACGACGACTCTTTTGGTCTTCTCGGGTCTGTCTACTCCCTCCTTCTCCCTCCACTATCCCACTTTCTCTCCTTACTGAAAAGACTTCTTCTTTTTTCTTTGCAGAGGAGAAACAAATCTCCTCCTTAACCGCTACTTTGGCAGCCTCCTCCAGACGCAACTCTTCTTCCGTTCTGTAACGATCTTGCTGAAACCCCGTCCTAGAGATGGTAGAGACGAGAGACGAGAGTGTCGTGGCAGGAGAAGTCGAGAGAGAGATCGGAGAGATCGAAGTCAAAGTGACGAAGTAGGACCTTGGAAGACCTGGAAGGTGGTCCCCACTACCTCAGGGTACAATCGAGAGAATAGGAGAGTCGATTGGCAAGATGCCCTTAGAATTTCAAGATGGGGAAAAGGAGGAGAGAGAGGTGACTACGTTCAGGCGGTATTTATACTGGGGGAGAGTGGATCGTGTAACTATCGGTGGGAGATCGTTTGAGATCGTATACAGATTCATGCTCCGCGATCCTCAGCCCATCTTGCCTGAGAGTCAACCGATCGTTCGTCCTTCTCAGGGGATTGTCGTCGATCGGTTGGATCCGGGTTGCGATCGTGGGACGATTGTCTTGATCGCGTCTCGCGACTGTCTCGATCGCGTCTCGCGACTGTCTCGATCGCGTCTCGCGACTGTCTCGATCGCGTCTCGCGACTGTCTCGATCGCGTCTTGGTGATAGTTGATCCTTCGATTCGGTCGTCCCTTAGCTCCCCAATTGTTGTGACGTGGCTATGCACTGGCTCGAAGAGTTCTTGGAAACGACGAAGTCATTACAGAGCCCTCCGATAGCCTTCGAGCTCCCGCGCGAAGTCTCTGAGACCCCGTTGTTCGAATCCCCTTTGTCGACCGCGTGCGCGCGAGCGGGCGCGCCCTTTGTCGTCGATTCGGGGAGAGCTGAACCAGAGGGGATCGGTGGCGAGCAGAATTCTTTGTTCTGGGAGGGACTTGTCGGAGCCGGAGAGAGCGTTCCTCCTTCCCTTCCTTCCCTTCACATCCAGCAACTCCTCGCCGCCGTATCCGCCATGTCGGCCTCTGGTGTGTCGTCGATCCTTCCTCCTTGCCGATGGTGGTGGTGCTGATTGGGTCGATCATCACAGGAGTTCCACCTGCTGTCGCGAAGAAGGAAGGTCCGCTGCCCGCCGATTGGGACAACTGGACGAGGTCCCCGGTGCCCTGTCGTCGATGTGCCGATCATGGGCTCGAGTGTCGTATGCCCCCGACTGGATCAGGGTCGAGGAAGAAGTGTTGGGAGTGTTCGGGTCCTAGTGGTCCTCCTTGTTCGCTTGGTGAGTCTTCTGATCGCGACGGCGGGGGTGTGTTCTCGCGGGGAGGACGTCGTGGAGTGGTCGCTGATGATCGGGTCGCAGCTCCGCCAGAGTCGAAGAGGGGCCGATCGGATTCAACCTCGAGTCCGACGGGGAAACAGCGTAAGGTGTCTGGATCGGTTCCCGCCGAAATCGCGGATTCCGAGGGCGAGGTCGAGGGCGTGAAGCCCGTCGGTCGTGCGGCGAAGAAGAGGGTGAAGACGGCTCTTGCCCAGGCGGAGGATCGTGATTGGGTGCGTGGGTTGATCATGAAGAAGCGGTAAGGTGTGATTGATCCGCTGGTCGGGGGTTTGGGGTGTTGGTGCTGACGATTGGTTGATCCGTCGCGACAGCCTGGGTGCTGCTCGCCGCGCTCTCGACGATTTCGCCGACGACAAGGACCACCCCTCCTACGCCCGCATGATCGCCAACGCCGCCTCCTTCTCGATCTTCACCGCCGGTGCCGGCCTGGAGCCCTACGTCGATCGCACCATTAAGCACGTCGGCGCGGATCCCGCGGTCGACCCAGCCTTCGATCTCGATCCCTGGGCGGCGAGTATCAGTGAGGCGCTCGCCGATCAGGCGAAGGTCATCGCAGCTGGGATGAAGAAGCGGGTCGAGAGGGCGAGGGGCGAGGGTGGAGGATCGGCGAAGGAGATCGCGGATCTCAAGGCGGAGAGGGGCGCGGCTTTGGCGAGGGTCGCCAATCTGGAGAGGGAGAAGGCGAGGCTGGAGAGGGAGGTGATCGATCTGAGGGTCGATTTGGCGTCGGCGAGGGCTGTCCCGGCGCCTGAGTCGGAGTTGGAGGGAGAGAGCGGGGGTGCTGGTCGCCCTCCTACCGTGGTGATCGATGATAGTGAGGGGAGCGAGGAGTAGGAGGTGTTGGGATTGGGCGCGATGGATGCTGGACTTGGTATACCCCCTACTTATTATTTCCTTGGTGAAACGAATCGTAATCCTTGGTTGTATTCCATTTGTCGGGCCTGGTACTTGAGAGATTGAGGGTTGAAAGTTCTACCTAGATCGCTTGCTCCGCCGCTCGTTCCTCCTCCGTGATCGAACTTCTTCTGGGGGATTGAGGGCTAGGAGTTCTTTGGCGGCTGGCTTGTTCGGGTGACGATCGTGGAATTCCCGGACGAGGTGGGGTGAATTTTCGACGTTCTGCCAGGGCTGCCACGTGGCTGCTTCCAGGGCGTCGTCTTCGAATCCGAGCCATTCCACGAGGTACTCAATCTTGCCTCGTCGCTTCCGCAAATCCATGATCGATTTGACCATCCATTGAAGTTCGTCGACGACTTCGACCGGATCGGGCGGAGGTTGTCGGCGGCCTGGGACGCAATCGTCTGGGACTGGTGAGAGCAGCGAGACGTGGAACACGGGATGGATTCGAGCGAGGTGATCGGGAAGATCGAGCTCGACGGCGAGGGGGGAGATCACTCGAGAGATCGTGAAGGGTCCTAGTTGTCGCTCCGAGAACTTCTTCGTTGGGCGAGTCGTCCTGATGTTCTTGGCGGAGAGCATAACGCGATCCCCGACCTGGTAATCTGGCGCGTCCTGGCGGTGACGATTGGCGTTGTCCTCGTAGTGAGTGATCGCCTTCTGGATCTCTTCCTTCGCGTGATCGTGGAGCTCCTTGATCTTGGCGATCTCAACGGCCGACTTCTTGTCGGAGGTGGCCGTGATCTCGATGTCGAGGATCGGGTGAAATCCCTTGTTCGCAAAGAAGGGAGAGAGTCCTGTGGCCAAGTGAGTGGCGTTGTTATACGCGAACTCGGCAAGGGGGAGGTATCGAGACCAATCGTCCTGGTCGTAGTTGACGTAGAGGCGAAGGTAGGTCTCGAGGATCGAGTTGATCCGCTCGGTTTGGCCGTCCGTCTCAGGGTGATAGGCGGTGGCAAGGTTCTGCTGGATCTTGAGTGCTTGGGAAAGCGCGATCCAGAATTGGGAGGTGAACTTGCTGCCGCGATCCGAAACGATATCGGCAGGGAGGCCGTGCTTGGAGAACACGTGGCAAACGAAGATGTCGGCGAGTTCCTGGGCAGTGATTGTGGTGTCGGTAGGGATGAAGATCGCCATCTTTGTGAGGCAATCGACGACGACCAGGATCAAATCGTATCCGTCTGATTCCGGGAGCTTCTCGATGAAGTCCATCGAGATAGACGACCATGGCCGATCCGGAATAGGGAGAGGCTGGAGGAGTCCAAACTTCTTGTGGCAAGGGACCTTGGATTGGGCGCAAGTCGTGCAACCCAACACGTAGTCCTCAACGTACTTTCGAACTCCTCGCCAGTGGAAGTCGCGCCGAACGAGGTGGAGGGTCTTGGTGACCCCGGGGTGCCCGGCGGTCGGATGATTGTGTCGAAACCTCAAGACCTCAAGCTTGATCTCGTCGTTGTCGGGTACCACTATCCTTCCGTCGAAAAGGATCGTTCCTTCGCTCTCGGTGACCTTCTCCCGATCCTTAGGCGGAAGGTCGGAGGTAATCGCTTTCCGATCCTGTGCTGCCTGGATCCTCCAGAGGAGTTTGTTGGGAAGGTAGGGCGTGATCGTGGCCCGGCGAAGGTGCTGAGGTTGGAAGAACGATGGATTGGGTTCGATCCTGTCTTGAGCGTAGCTGGTGCCCTCCGATAGGAGTGGAGCGTTGTCCCGACGCGATAAGGCGTCAGCCGCCGTGTTGGCGGAACCGGAACGATAAGTGAGAGTGAAGGTGAAGTCCGCGAGACGTTCCGCCCAGCGCGTCTGACGGCGATTGAGGGTCTTTGTTGTCATGAACCACTCGAGGGCCCGATGATCGGAGAGGATCTGGAAAGGATCGTTGAGCGAGAGGAGGATAGGTCGCCATTCGATGCAGGAGAAGACGATCGCGAGCATCTCCTTGTCGTGCGTGTCGTAATTCCTCTCGGCGGAGTTGAGCGTCCTTGAGATGAAGGCGAGGGGATGCCATCGGTCTTCAAATTGCTGGAGTAAGATCGCTCCGATCGCGAAGTCAGAGGCGTCGGTTTCCATGCAAGTTGGTAGATCCTTGTCGAAATGTCGCAGGATCGGGGCGGTCGTGAATCGTTTCTTGAGAATGGCGAAGGCGTTCTTGCACGCAGGTGACCAGATGAAGGGGACGTCCTTCTTGGGGAGGTCGTACAAGGGTTTGGCGACCATGGAGTAATTGAGGATGAAGCGCCGGTAGAAGTTAGCGAATCCAAGGAATCCCCGTACTGCTCGGACCGTCGAGGGGGCGGTCCAATTGAGGATGTCGGTCACCTTGGCGGGATCCATTGAGACACCGCCGTTCGAGATCCTGAACCCAAGGTAATCGACTTCGGATTGGTGGAATTTGCACTTCTTGGCCTTGGCGTAGAGAGCGTTGTCCCTGAGGACCTGGAGAACCTGGCGCACGTGTTCGCGATGCTCGTTGACGTCCTTCGAGTAGATCAGGATGTCGTCGAGGTAAACGACGACAAATCGGTCCACGAATTCTCGGAGGACGGTGTCGACGTGTCGCTGGAACGTGGCGGGGCAGTTGGTGAGGCCGAAGGGCATAACGAGATATTCGAAGAGACCATAACGCGTGCGGAACGCGGTCTTCCACTCGTGGCCCTCGGCGATTTGGATACGGTGGTAGGCCCACCGGAGGTCGATCTTGGTGAAGATCTTGGCTGACGACAGCTGATCGAGGAGGATGTCCGTCGAGGGGAGAGGGTAGCGGTCCTTGATCGTCATGTCGTTCAACTTGCGGTAATCGACACACAAGCGGAGTTCTCCGCCTTTCTTGGGTACGAAGAGGACCGGCGACGCAGCTTGCGAGGACGAGGGTCGGATAAGTCCTTTCTCCAGCATGTCGTCGATGTAGGCCTTGAGCTCCTGTTGCTCCGGATCCGCGAGTCGATAGATGCCGCCGTAGGGCGGCAATCGATTGGGTTCGAGGTGGATCTGAAGGTCGTAGGGTCGGTGATTGGGTAGAGATTTCCCCTTCTCTTTTGAGAACACGTCGATGAAGTTGTGGTAGTCGGCGTGGACAAGTTCTCGAGCCTTGGCCAGGCTGGGTGGCTCGTAGTCGATCTCGTCGAGCCAGTCCGGCCGGTAGTCGGTCGGCGGGTCGATCGTGGTCGAGGCGGAGCGAATGCGAGTGAAGGAGACGCCCAGGTTCCTCCAGGAGATGTTCATCTCGTGGTTGTGGGCGAAGTCAAACCCTAGGACCAACGGAAAGGTTCCTCCAGGAGATGTTCATCTCGTGGTTGTGGGCGAAGTCAAACCCTAGGACCAACAGAAGGTCCGGGTCCAGGTGGGTAACGTGGAGGTACGTGTCGCCGAAGACGAGGTGTTCGAGTCGTAGGTCAATCTTGACGCGGTCCCAGACAATTCCTCGATCAGTCAAAGATCCGTCGAAGTTGACAATCTTGAGGAGTTGCTCTAGAGCCTCCAGAGATAGTTGGAGGTCGAGGGCGAGGGATTCGTCGATGTAGGAGAGATTGGATCCAGGGTCGATCAGAACGGGGACTGTCCGCTGATCGTTGATGGTACTCTCGACGACGATTTGTTGCAACAAAGAAGAAGGCACAACGGAGGTCTCTGGTTGCAACTTCAGAGATCTCCTTCCTCTTTTCCCTGAATCGTGAATGTGGCTACGGCATGGCGGCCCTGAGTCCGACCCGTTGCTGGCCTCTTGGTGCAGTTGTCGATCTGGTGATCGCCGCCGCAGTAGGAGCAGAGCTTGAGGTTGATTCGGCGTTGGCGCTCGGCGCTGGTGACGTGGCCGCTACGATCGAGAGGGAGGTTGCTGGCCTGGGTATCCTTGGGCGCGTAGGGCTTGGGAGCCAAGGGACAATCGAACGATCGCGGCGCAGATCCTGTAGCCGTTTTACGCGAGGGGTAGTTGGAGGTCCTGGGAGGCGCGGAGTCGGAGTTGGAATGGGAGGATCCTCGTTCGTTTTGTCGTTCCCAGTACCGGTAGTCGATTTTGATGCAGCGGGCTTCGAGATCGGCTAGGGTCCAGTAGTCGATGTCCACGTGTTGAAGTTCGTCCTTGATCCTTCCGGCGAGGCCTTGGCGGAACGCGGAGACTAGGGCTTGATCGTTCCACTGGAGGTTGTTGGCCTGAGTGTGGAACTTGGTGATGTAGGTCGAGATTGTGTCGTTCGTCCTCATTGAGAGCTCGCGGATCTTGCGTTCCGCGGCCGCCTCCTGGTTGATTTCCCCGAACTGAGACTGGAGTTCGATCCGAAAGAGGTTCCAATTGTGGAACCAGATTGGCTCATCGTCGAGGTCGAGAAAGTTCTGATACCAGTCGAAGGCGACTCCATCGAGGTACGAGACGGCGAAGTTGACCTTGCTGGTGTCGCGCTCGAACTTGCGGGGGTGCGCACAAAAAACGAGGCGACACTGGGTGATGAAGGCGCGGAACTTGGATCAATTGGTCCCTGAGAACTTGTCGGGCTTCCGAACGTCGGTTCCTTTGCTGGATAGCGAATCGCGAATCGCCTAAGAGCTGGGCGAGGGCGGCCTGGAGGGTCGCGCTGGCCGAAGACGATCGGTATCTTGCTGGGGTGCCGTCGAGGTTGTTGTCGAGGTCTTGGATTCGAGGGTCAATTCGATCCTCACGACCCTGTTCCCCGACGTCGAGGTGACTATCTCGCTCCGTTGGAACATCCGAAGCATTGTCGTCTCCTCCGTGGTCGACGGCTTCCTCTTGACCGGCGACTGGGTTGTCGTCGGGCTGGATGTCGATGTCCTCTTTGACGTGGCGTCGAATTCTGGGTGGCATGTCAAATCCAGGTCGTCCAAGTGGGATCTTGAAATAATGTAACGATCTTGCTGAAACCCCGTCCTAGAGATGGTAGAGACGAGAGACGAGAGTGTCGTGGCAGGAGAGGTCGAGAGAGAGATCGGAGAGATCGAAGTCGAAGTGACGAAGTAGGACCTTGGAAGACCTGGAAGGTGGTCCCCACTACCTCAGGGTACAATCGAGAGAATAGGAGAGTCGATTGGCAAGATGCCCTTAGAATTTCAAGATGGGGAAAAGGAGGAGAGAGAGGTGACTACGTTCAGGCGGTATTTATACTGGGGGAGAGTGGATCGTGTAACTATCGGTGGGAGATCGTTTGAGATCGTATACAGATTCATGCTCCGCGATCCTCAGCCCATCTTGCCTGAGAGTCAACCGATCGTTCGTCCTTCTCAGGGGATCGTCGTCGATCGGTTGGATCCGGGTTGCGATCGTGGGACAATTGTCTCGATCGCGTCTCGCGACTGTCTCGATCGCGTCTTGGTGATAGTTGATCCTTCGATTTGGTCGTCCCTTAGCTCCCCGATTGTTGTGACGTGGCTATGCACTGGCTCGAAGAGTTCTTGGAAACGACGAAGTCGTTACACGTTCCGCTGAAGACGTTCAGCGGTTTGCTCAAACAAAGCTGCACATGGAGATGTGGAAGTACACCAAGGGACTTTCACCTGATGAAGTGAAGAACGTTGAGCTGTTTCATGAGCTTTACACTGTATGTTTGCCATTGCCGTTTCCTCCCAGCCTTTGGTTTGTTTTCGTTGGCGTGAGGCTCACGAGAGGTGCGGCTTGATAGATCAAAGCGGGTCAGGTCGACGCAGTGTACTTTCATTCACCGCCGCATGGATTTGGAAGGATCTATGAAGAGGATAAAGAGAATGGGGAGTGGGTGTCGGTGTTGAGGCAGGCGGACGGGAACAGTGCGACGAGTGCAAAGAGGATGGCCGCTAGGACTTGAGGAGTAATGAGAAGAAAGTTTTTTGTTGATAGATTGAGCGGAAAAAAGTGAGAGGTGAGATGGAGGCAGGCCCACTGACGAGCACTGCTTTCTCTGAAGACGCGCTTACGTGGCGTAAACCACACCGGCACAACGCGGCGGAGAGAGGTCGGAAACTCGCTTAAATTCTCCGAGTGAAACTCATCAATGTTACCAGCTTAAACGCTGATGGTCGTTCCACAACTCTGGGACGAGCCTCGTAGGTAACGCTTTAGAATGCGTGTGCGCGCGCGAAGAACGAGGATGTGCACAGCTGACGTTCCTCGGCGTGGTACAAGAGGGGGCTTTAACTGTTTGGAAACTTCACTGCAATAGTTTCTGGTCCTCAGCGGCTGTCGCCTCACGTCAGACGAGGAGGAGAAGTGACACGTGTAGCGTCCTACATTCCCTTCCGCTGGTCGCAGTGCTCACTTGGCAATTCGCTTGTACTCTTGGCCAACGGCTTTACTAGTTAGAAATGGACAAATATACTAAGGAATTCGAGGGTGACCACAGTCTCGGGTTTTGAGGCACGCCCCTGCGGGACCCCACCGTACCACCAACGGGCGAGAGGGCGCCTCCTCGCATGGCCCCCTGTTTCTCACGCCCCGGGTCCTTGGCCCTCTGTGCCCTCCCTCCCTTTTGTTTCTCTCTATACTTTGTCCTCGACTATTTTCAGTGCCTCACTTCTCACACGACTTTTCTCGCACGACTTTTCTTCACTCGTTTTTTTCTGTAACCTCCCGACCCGCGCCTGCCCCGACGTGCGCCTTCAGTACCACCGGACAAACCTCGCACGATGGTCACGCTCCAGCTCGTCGCGCTTGTCGCTCTCGCCGCTTCTTCGGCCACAGCCAGCAGCCACAGCCAGCAGCATGAGCACCACCCTCGTACGCTCCAGCAGCTCGCCCAGAGGTCCGACGTTGGCGTCGTCGATGAGCTGTGAGTTTCTGCTGTTTTCCTTTGGCCACTGTGAACGCGCGCCTCGAGTTGAGGGTCGACCTGGGCGCACTGGGGTGACTGGAGGTGTGGGATGGAAGAGTTTTGGAGGTGGATTTCATGGTTGGCACAATGGAGGAGATTTGGTGTTTACTTGGAGCCGGGTCAACGCGACGACGCGTCCTGAGCCAACGGTGTGGGCCGTTGGGCTACCCGTCCCGCTAGACGAGAAATCTCCATTCTTGGCGGGCCAGCGACAATCCTCGCCTTGATTCAGATTTGACGATGGCTACAATTGAGGAATGGGGCGACACTGCTGGCGAGCACGACGACCTCGGGTGGATGGCATCCAGGGCCATGGGTGGAAGCGACGCATGCATCGGGCACTGACCTCCTCCCACCTTCCCCTTCCACACAGGTTCCTCAAGATGGAACTCCATCAAGTGACCGGCAAGAACAAGGCAAGCAAACACAACTACGATGCCAACTTCAAGCACCGCGACAACCGGATGCACAAGAGGCGCGAGAGCATCCTCGAGACGGCGAGGGAGCTGGAGATGAGGAGTGCCAAGAGGGACAAGGTTGGCAAGAGGGCAGCGACTGGCGCCGTGGCCTTGACGGACTACTGTACGTTCTTTTTCTTTCTCCTTGTTTGCTTCTTCTTTTTCCACAGCACGAGGAGGCGAGGGAGAGCTGACGCCACGTGTTTTGACCACCACAAAACAAACCCAAAAACAGTTGCAGGAGGACACAATGCGATGTACTACGGCACCGTAGCTATTGGAACCCCTGGTCAATCGTTCAAGATTGACTTTGATTCCGGTTCGGCCGACTTGTGGGTCCCCTTGCCAACAAGCGCGTCAGAGCACGAGAAGTTCAGCGACGCGTCGAGCTCGGCTGAGACGTCGACGGCTTACTGGAGTATCCAGTATGGTGCGTCTTGATTTCTACAGAAAGAGCAATTCTGCAAGGGCTAAAGCGATGGGAATGCTGCAGGAACCGGAGAGAGCGAAGGCTACCTCGCCCGCGACGTCGTCTCCGTCGGAGGCTACACTGTCGACCAACAAATCTTCGCGCTTGCCAACGTCTCTGCCCCATCTCTCGAAGCACTACCTTGCGATGGTCTCATGGGTACGTCCTCCCCCTCTCCCTACCTTCTCATCTCCCACCCCACCACCCCATCCGCTAAACCCTCTCCTCTTATAACAGGAATGGGTTTCTCCACCATCGCGACCTCGGGCGCCCCAACTTTTTTCAAGAACCTCATGACTGCTGTTTCAGTTCAGAACCCTTACTTCTCATTCTATCTTACGAGAGTTAGTGACTCGACGTCGGCCTCGAGTGGGACGATTGCGGGAGGAGAGATGTGTCTCGGTTGTATTGATTCGAGCAAGTACTTGGGGAGCCTGTGGGTCTTTTTTCCTTTGTTTTTGGGCGGAAGACTCGATGGAGGGAGACTGATGATTGCTTGTGATGAAGGAACTATCTGCCGGTTGTTTTGAAGGGATATTGGGAGATTGAGATGGATGGAGTGAGCGTGGACGGCTCGATCGTTTCGGGCACAAGTACCAAGACCGCATGTTCGTCTTTCCCCTCATCCATCCCTGCTACAAGCTTTGAAACTCACCTCCCTATGCTTCACAGCGACACTGGAACGACGTTGATCTATCTCCCCGTCGCCACCGCTCAAGCGCTCTACCAGTCCCTCGGCGGCAAGGCCTACGGCTCGGCGGGAGGCTACACCGTCCCCTGTGTTGCAACGTTCCAGACGATCGGTCTTGTCTTTGGTGGTGTGACGTACAACATTCCGCTTTTGGACGTGTTCCTCGGATGTGAGTGCGGCCTCTCGCTTGGGTGGGGTGATTGTACGGGGAGCGGAGCTGACGTGGTTTCTTGACACTCGATCAAACAAGACGCGAGTTTGTCCGACACCTCTCAGTGCTTACTCGGCATCTTTGGTAGTGACCAGTCCGACCCAGATGGAAACCCCGTCGCTATCGTTTGTGCCCTTTCCTGCTCCATCCTCTTAGCCTCGCTGACACGTCATCTCTCCTTTTCCAGGTCGGCGACCTCTTCCTCAAAACTGTCTATTCGGTCTACTCCTACTCCACCAACGGCTCCCCATCCGTCGGTTTCGCGCCCTCCATCACCAGCGGCATCTCCTCCGGCAGCTCCACTTCCAGCTCCAGCTCAAGTTCCGCCTCCAGCGCCAGCTCTGGCTCGTCCTCCACCTCCGGCAGTAGCAACGCTACCTCCACGACGACTTCGAAAATCACCAGTACGAGCGCCTATGTCGCTACTGGCGCCGCTTCGGTCGCTTCGATCCCTGCGCCCGTGCCTACCTACTCCTCAAGAGCGACTACGACCACCTCGAGTGCGTCTTTCGTTGAGGAGACTGGTGGGGCCGGGTCTGACTCTGTAGCTTCAGCTGCAGGAGTTACGAGCGGGACGGAGGCCGTCAACGCGACGGCGACGACGTCAACGTCGAGTAGTTCGGGAGTGCCGACGTGCGTTGTTTCCCTTCTTCTCTTTCCCCTCCTTCCACTTGTTTATATGCTAACGAGGGTCTGAGGAATGATCTAGTGGTTTCGCTTTCACCGTCTTCTCGACTTACGTTGTCCCCGCTTCGGACAACCTCCCCGCCAGCTCTACTTCCGTCGTCAGCAGTCAGTCAACCACGTCGGGCGCGAGGTCGCTCCTCGCTCTCGTGCCCGAGAGGTTGGCGATGGCAAGCGTGGCCCTGGTGCCTGTCGCTTTGCTTTGCTAGACCAGCAGCCTTTCGACGTGCCTCAACAACTACGGACGTTTTCCATCTTCTTTCACCTTATACCACGTCTTCTAAAAAAGGAGCTTTTTGGGCTCCTCGACCCCCCATGTGTTACTCTTTTCGCACTACTAGTCATTTTTCTATTTAGTCCATTTTCTCTCTCTCATTTTGCTCATAGCATGTTTGATTAGCACGCACACACTCGTTTACCCTTTCGCTTTCTGTTGCTCTTCTGAGGTGCTCTTCCTCTTCTTTTTTATGTTGGATATACTGGAATGGAAACTGCCTCTGGTTTTGGGAGGCGCAAGACACTTTCAACTCTGGTGAGAAGGTGGGAGAGTGAAGGACACGTGTTCTTTTTTTTCTTTTTTTTTTTTTGTTGGAAGCGAGAGCGAGGAACGGAGGCTCAGTTGGTTGTTTGTGGACGTTTCGAGCTTTTTCTTCTCTTTCTCCTGTGTCAGTACGTCCGGCTTCGCGAGTCGGACGGGGATCCCGATTTAGCACATTTCTGCTCTCCGTCATGCTGCAAGCAACCTCCCCTGGTTGTTCCGCTCGCGGCTTCAAGGGTCGCTTCTGCACTTCCTCTTCGTCTCACACCTTCCAGCACTCGCAACACCGTTCTGCACGTCCCCTCACGATGCCCATTGGCTGGTCCCAACTGTGGACGCGCAGAATGATGCACACCACACTGCGACGAGGAGGGTCGTTGACGTCGTCGTCGGTCTCCCCTTTGCTCGCTGCACGGTTTCTGAGTACCACCACCAGTACAAAGAACGAAACTGTAGCTGGACCGACTCATCCCATCAATTCCCCTCTTTCCCGCATCTCCACGCTCCTCTCACTCTCCCTCCCCTCCCTCTCGCCTTCCGATCCCGCGTACGCACACCTCCTCGAAGCGCTGTCAGTGGCAAGCGGGATGGAGAAGTACGTCGAGGAAAGTACTTCCGGTCTTATAGTACCTAGTGGGCATTTAGTGGAGGAGGGGAAGGTGAAGGAAGTGTTTGAGGAACAGGTTAAGAGGACGGAAAGGGAGGATTGGGGGGGAGTGAAGAAGAGGGGGTTGACGAAGGGGGTGTTGAGTAAGACGATGGTGCGTGAGGTTTGGGAGAAGTCATTGAGAAGAGGTCTCTTACTGATGATGGATGATGACATAGTGCTCGGGTCATTACGAAGCGGTGTTCTTGCAGCACATCGCGTTGATGATGAAGGCCACGTCAGTTTTAGAGATTGGGTTGTTCACGGGCACGGCGACGGTGAGCTTTGTTGTTGAACCTCTGGGAAAAGGGTTTCTCACAGCCTCCGAACGTTCAGCTGGCGCTCGGTCTTCTGCCTGACGTTCAGAGGGTCATCGCGCTTGACATCGAGCCGTTTCTCGAGGAGTTCAATCGGTGTGTCTCTCTCATAAGGCGTTGGGATAGACCAACAACCCTCAATCGACGTTCTTTTGCCTTAGACCTGCATGGATTGAGTCAGGAGTGTCGGACAAGATCACGACGATGTTTGGCAAGGCGGACGAGTCGATCAAGAAGCTCAAGGAGGACGGCCACGCGCCGTTCGACTTTGTGTTCATTGACGCTGACAAGGTTAGTGCCTGCTAACGCGATCCTGTAAACCAAAAAAGCTTGGTAATTTGCTATGCCTTTCAGGTCTCGTACCTGAACTACGTCACCCTCCTTCTTGACACCGGAATGCTCGCCGAAGGCGGCATCATCTTGGGTGTGTGCCCAATTCCTATCATCTTCACTAGCATTATCTGACCTCTGTTTCCTCTTTATCAGCCGATAACACTTTACTCAAAGTTCATTCTCTCTTCGTTCCTGCGTCCCTTGCCGTGGCGTTGACGTGTTTGCCTTTCCCCAGGGGAACCCTTACGCAGGCGTCTCGCCAATTGGCCCTTCGAAGCCGCATTACCAAAAGTCGGCTGAAGGGATAGACAAGTGGTTATTTCACTATTTGACTAGCTGCGCGTAGGGGCGCTCATGTCCACCGAATGATTGGCAGGTTCAACAAGACGGTCGCGAGCGATCCAAGGTTGGACGTGGTGATGCTGCCTGTGAGGGATGGGGTGTCAATCATCAGACGTCGGATGTAGGAGAAGCATTCTGCTCCTTGGGTCAAAACTTGTGGGAGTATGGGTAAAGGATTCGGAAAGGCTGGATCGTCGTGACAGACTTGTCGGAATTTACACGTGGTTTCTTCCTGCGGACGACAGCAAAGCAAGCGCGAAGGTTCAACCGTTCTCGATTCTTCCGAAGAAGTTGTCGGCCTCCGCAATGTAAAGTCATGACAGGTCGTGCAGGGCCCTTTCTATGTATTCCGCCTGCGCTGTTTCAGCTCCAGCTCAAGGTTCGCGATCTCCTGAACGGTGTGGACGTCCGCCCCCCCTGGTCGAGCTCGAGAGCGAGATTGTGGGGCACTGCTTGGGCCTGGCCATACAAACTTAGGGGACGGTACCTACTCATAGGTTCAGCATCAACAGTAGATTTGTCATCGTCACACAGCCTAGTAACAGTCGCTTGAGCTCGCTTCTATGGATACGCCACGTGATCCCCGGTCCGGAACGCGGGTCGCGGAGCGGCTGCGACGGACGCTTCTTCACGTTTCGAGTCTAGTCTCCTTTTTGTGCTTCTCCGAAAGCCTCGGCATCAGGGGATGAAAGTGGTTTGCCCTTCGAGCGTACGTGCTCGGCCTCTCTCGTTTCCTTTCTTACCACTCATTCCTCCTTCAACGCCCACTCTTCTACGATGGGCTTCCCGACGAGCAGCCGTGGCCTCGCGGCGGTGCTCTTGTCGCTCGTTTGTCTTTCGTCGGCTACGGCGATCACCAACACGACCAGTGCTGTTGCTGGAAAGACCTTCGATTATGTAAGGTTCTACAACCATCTTGGACCGAGGTGGACAAACGACTGACACAGATGTCGGATGGTGCCAGGTTATCGCCGGTGCAGGGTACGTGTCAAATAAATTCTGTCGTCAAGGAAGCGTCGGAGTCGAGCGCGAGCTGAAACCCTTTTCCACCAATTTACACCTTAAAAAGTCTCTCTGGAATCATCCTTGGCAACAAGGTGCGCTCGAGTGCCCTTTCACTGAACCCTCACTCGCTGACCACCCCTTATTTGTTGGGCAACACCCAGCTGTCGGCCGCAGGCTACAGCGTCGCCATCATCGAGGCTGGCCCGGACCTCCCTAACGAAGAGGGGATCTACAATGCTGCTTTGAGGACTACTGGTACCGAGTGCGATTGGCAGTATACTGGTGCGTGCTGCTTCTCACAGTGAGAAAGAGGTGTCCATTGACACGCACCCACGTGGTCGGTCGGTAGGTTCGGAGGTCGATGGCTCGCCTTTGGCTACTGGGATGTAAGTCTACAGGCTTCTTTCGAATAAGAGCTTTGACTTACTTCTTTTCGGCATTCAGTTTGATCAGTAGTGGCCGTTGCGTAGGAGGTGGGACGTCGATCGTGCGTTCCATCGTTGGTTGATGGAGTGTCGAGTGTTGACTGACGGGGGCTTCTACGGCGCAGAACGGCGAAGTGTGGTTCCGGTAAGCTTACGTAAAAGCAGAATGAGACAAAAGCTACCGCTAACGATCTCCACTGTGCGTAGCCCCGCTCCCGGAGAGCTCAACTTGTTCCAGAGCATCGGCAACCAAGGCTGGAATGCCTCTACCCTGACTCCCGTTCGTGACATAGCCTGCGCAGCCTAAGCCTAGTTGGGTCTACTAAATAGACTGTCAATTTTCCTAGTACATGACCGCAGCGGAAACTGCCATCGCTCCGACCGCTCTCCAGACCTCCGAAGGAGCCGGCCTCGTTCGCGGAGTCCACGGCTTCGCCGGTCCCGTCAACACCTCGTTCCCGACCCCCATGCGCATTCCCACCGCGGTGGCCATCTACAAGGCTGCTGTCAAGCTTGGTGAGAGCTTTCATTCTCCAAATGGCAGTGGAGCACAAGCTGATCAGCCACTGCTTTTCCTCTCACTCAGTCTTCGGCATCACCCCCAGCGCGGACCTCAGTGACCGTTCGTCCGCTCTCGCCGTGTGCGCCTCGACGATGTGGACGATCTGGTACGACGCGAAAGCGCAAATCAATCGTCGTTCTTCCGCCGCCTACGCTTTCCTCTACCCTGCCTCGCAACAGCGAGCGACGCTCACCGTTTTGACTGGACACACCGTCTCGAACGTCGTGTGGTCCGGAACGAAGGCGACGGGATTGCAGTTCGCGCCGTCGTCGAGTGTCGCGCTTTCGACGGTTAAGGTTAGCAAGGAGGTTATCCTTAGTGCTGGAACTTTGGCAGTGAGTGCTTGCTGTTGTCGTGAGGGGTGCAGAATGAGCTGACGTGGTTTATGACAGACCCCTCCCATCCTCGAGAGGAGTGGAGTTGGAAGTACTGCGTACGCCCTGGAGATGAAGCACTTTGTTATCGATATACTAACCCGCTCGTTTCTTCTAGCGTTCTGAAAGCTCTCGGCATCAAGCAGGTCGCCAACGTCCCTGGAGTCGGTCTCAACCTCCAGGTACCTTATCCACTATATAGCAACCGCTTAGGCCATCTGCTGATCGGAATGGAGAATGCAGGACCAGCCTGGAACTGAGATCGTCGGGACCATCAAGTCCGCCAACGCTTCCAACCCGCTTTTGGTCGATTCGGTGAGTTGCACTCGTTCGGGTGCACTGCAATGTGAAATGAGTGCTCACAGCTCGACCTCGGGGACAGGTCAACATCTTTGCTCCGTAAGCTCATTTCTGTTTTTTTTCATTACTCTACGGACTGTTTTTGAAGGCAAGGGAACCCGATCCAGCGTCATCACCCTCCCCTCCATCGACCAGCTCTTCGGCAGTACGTGGCCTTTCCCCACTCTCCCCAACCTCGCTCCTCGTTTTCTAACTCTTTCGCAAACACTTCAGCTGCCGCTGCGGCGCAAAAGACGGCTCTACAGCAAGGCGTTGCCGCCAAAGCTACGGCTCTTGTCAAGGCTGGTGCTGCTGCCAACTATAATGGCGCCGTGACGCTCTTGAACGCCATCACGAACCAGATCATTAATGGAATGCCCAGTTGCGTTTCCTTTTTTCTTTCTTCTACAACCTAGAATCAAAAAAGAACAGTCAAGCTCATTTTTTTTTTTCTGGTCTTTCTTACTTCGGATAGTCGCTGAGCACGTCGGAGAGGTGAGTTCCTCGTTGCGTTTGGACGGGCGGGCGTTGGTTCCTAACCTCTCTCTCTCTCTCTCTCTGCATTTCCAGAGCTACACCGGCGTCATGGCCGCGATTTTCGTCAGTGTCCCTCTCAAAGCTCTCAAACCATTTTACCTACCTTCTCTAACTCTCCCCTAATCCCCACAGTGGCCCTCCCAACCCCTCTCAAGGGGCTACATGTCCGTTCCTCCCCTCCCTCCTCCCTCCTCCTCTCCTCACTAACCCCCGCACAGCCACATCAACTCGACCTCGGCCTTCTCTCGCCCTGTCATCACGCCCCGCTTCCTCACAGACGATTTCGACCTCGCTACGGCCGTCGCGATCGCGAAACAAAGTCAAGCGATGTTTGAGAGCAGTGCGTTCGCAGGGGTGATTGACGACGCGAATGTTTCGTTGAGTGAGGATGCGACGGACGAGGAGTGGGAGGCGTACGTGACTTCTACTGTGAGTAACCATCCCTCCTTTCCTCCGTTCTGTGTGAACAATTCATACTGATGAGGCGGAGGAACAGTCGTACGGCGTGTCGCACTGGCTAGGCACGAGCGCGATGATGCCCCTCGCTCAAGGCGGCGTCGTGTCCAACTCGCTCAAGTGCGCTCCTTCCCCTCTCTTCCTGCCCTCTTCCTCCCACTGAAAAAAAAACCCTTCCTCAACTCACAGCGTGTACGGCACCACGAACCTCCGGTCCGTTCCCGCTTCCTCTCACCGGCCATACTCGAAGGACTGACGTGTACCCCGACTTTCTCTGCCTCACTTCAGTGTCGTGGACGCTTCCATCATCCCCTTCTCTCTCACTTGTCACACCATGCCAGTAGCGTACGCTAGTAAGCATCTCTCTTCATTTTCGCCTTCTTTCTCACATGTCCGTTGCTGACGCGCTACGACCACCACCACCAAGTCGCGTTGAGGGCGGCGGATCTGATCTTGGGCAAGACGATCAACTAGAATGCGTCAAGGGATTGGGTCGTAGTAGGATTGAGATACTCGCCTCAGGGGAGCCATTCACTAGTTGACAATGGGTGGCATTAGGGGAGCCATTCACTAGTTGACAATGGGTGGCATTAAAAGTTCTCTCCATCCGAATCCTTCCACGTGCGAACAAAAAAAAAAAAAAACCTTCAGACGGGAGAAACCAAGTTGAATTGCTTTTCGAAAGAACGTCACCAAACAGGGCCACCTCTTTTTGCCCTAACACGAATCATTTTTCATATGAACAAGTCCGAACTGCTTCTAGCAGCCTCACTCCACACTGGGGTAGTACCAAGCGGTGACGGCGATGATGACGTAGAGCATCTGTATGAGGAGAAGGTAAGGAGGGGGAAGAACCACGTCAGCAAACACAAGTCTTGTTGAGCCACGGACCGCATCGCTTAAGGGGAAAAAAAAGGTGCAGCAAGTCCTTACCATCTAGAAAGAAACAAAGATAAAGTCAATCGAGGATCAGCGCAAGCACGAAAGGAAAGAAGAGAGACCGAAAACGCACCAAAGTCATCCCCTCCATCCAATTACTCCTCCCGTCCTGAATCGCCCAATTGACGGACACGATCGCGACAAACAAGACGATCGTCTCAAACAAGTCAAAGTACAGCGTGAGGGGTTGACCTATGATCCACCCGAGGCAGATGAGGAGCGGGATGACGAAGAGCGAGATTTGGACCGAGGAGCCGACGGCGACTGCCATCTATTTTTGTTGTGGGGGTGGGATGGGAGGGAGGGGGGTTAGTGGGAAGGAGGAGAAAGAGGAGAAAGGGGGAAGGAACGTACGGAGAGGTCAAGCTTGTTCTTGGTCGCGACCGTGACGGCCGTGAGATGCTCGGCGGCGCTGGAGCAAACGAGAAAAGAAAAAAGGCAAGGAAAAGGCCACGTGGGTCAGTTCTGGCTTTTTGCGAAGAGAGGAAAAGAAAAAAAAAGAAGGAAAACGCCACTCACTTTCCGACCAAAGGCAACAGGATGAGCGCGACAAACTCGCGCGAGATGTTGCCCGTCGCGGTCAGGCCGTCAATCGAGTCGACCAACCACTCGGCCGTGAAGCCCTACCCCACCCCACCATCCCTTGTCAGTCTCTGTAACCTATAGATGAGCTCACTAGAAGGAACTCACAGTGATGACAGTCACGATCGTCAACAACGCCAAACTGGCCCACAAGCTCATCTTGGGCGCATGGTGTCCTCCCACTTGCTCGCTCTCGCTACTATGCGTGCTCGCACTCGAGCTCGAACTCGAACTCGAATGACTTCCCCAAGAAGGTAAGCGAAAGACTCTGCCTTCGGTGGGAGGTTGGGGACCTTCGATGAACGGGAGGACTGGAGGGGGTGGGGGGTCGTCTGGGCCTCGTGGGGCCGGGAGGTAGAGGTCTGGTTGTTGGGGGGAGGGTTAGGGAGGGAGGAGAGGGAGGAGGAAGGAAGGAACGAACAGGCGTGAGTCCATAGTTGGAACGTGAGGTACCCCGCGTAGAGAAAGAGGAGACAGATGGCACTACATTTAATCCTCAGCACCACGTCAGCCCACCCCACTCCCTTCCCAAAAAAAACAACAAAAAGGGCCAAAGACTGACATGCCATGACTCAAGTTCCTGACACTGTCGTCAATGTCGTCCAAGTTGACGCCCTCGTTCATGGCCAAGACGGCGTGGAACGCGACGGGGATGACGATCGCGGCGACCGAGATGCCGAGGAGGTTGATGTTGAGTTGGGCGGCTCGGACGCCGTACCCTTGTTCGTGGAACCTCAATCCACCGGCAAAGTAGCTGTAAATCGTTTCAATAATCAGAATCTTTCTATTCACGAAATAGGAAGGCAAGGGGAGGGGGCGCACCACATGCCCAAGACGAGGAGACAGTTGGACAGGATGGACCCGAGCATGGAGCTCTGGACGATGCGCAGTTCGCCCTTGACGAGGGCGAGGATCGAGATGATGAGTTCGACGCAGTTGCCAAACGTGGCGTTGAGGAGACCGCCGACCGTGTCGGACGTGCGCAAAGCGAGTTCCTCGGTCGCGACTGTTGGAGGGGCGGCCGGAGGTTAGTGAGGGGAAGAGGGAGGGAGGAAGGGGAGGGACGCACAACCGAGGAGAGCAGCGAGAGGGATGATGGCTGCGAACGACATGGCGAACGTCACGGTCGGGGACTGGTGCGTAAAGTGCATCGCCCACGAGATCTAAAACTCCCTGCCACGTCAGCCCTTTCGCCACTTCACCAGAGAAAGCGGGGGGGAACTGACGGGGATGAATACAAGCAAGACGTTCAGGTAGCTGTACTTGACAGCGTGCATCGCACTGACCCTCCATCCAGGAGGAGCGGCGAGCGGTTTCGGGTTGACGAACGTCGCTTTCGTCAGCAACGCCGGGCGGTTCCCGTTCGAAGGCGTCGTGGCAGAAGAGTGGTTGTTAAGTGTCGCGTTCCTGACATTGTTGCCTCGCCTGGAATTCAGCTTGGGCCTCTGGAGGTTCGGTTCGCTCTGCGTCCGGTTGAACTCGAATTCCGGCGTCGTGTCGTCGCCGCCTCGATCGGGAGGAGGTGCGGGCGAGGACGAGGCGGTGCGGGCAGGCACGCCTCCATCGCCAGTGAGACGGTCTTGTTGGATGAGAGCGCGATGGCGGATGTGGGTAGGAGGAGAGGAAGGGGGGAGACCAGCCTCGGCGTCAGCGAGGGAGAGGGCGAACGGCTCATTCGAGCGAAATATAGCTGGCTCGGCGGGGTCAGCGGGAGGGCTAGCGGCGTCGGTCGAGGGTCCGGTTGGGGGTACGGCCATTCGTTGGCTAAAAGGGTTTCGAGTAAGTAAGTGGCAAGAAGGAGAAGGACGTGGAGCGCAAGGGTGATGATTGGGAGGATTGGGGGCCAAGCCCAAGCCTAGTGCCAAGCAGAATACCGTCACGCGTTGCGGCAGATGCACCCGGTGCAGGTGTCACAAGTGTCAGGGAGATAAGCAGGGGAAGGGGAGCTAGACTGAATAGAGAAAATGTATGCAAAAAAGGGATTCGTGAGGGGCCACGTAGACGCTGTTCTTGCTGTCGGACCTCACCCCGCCAAAGGCGGTGTGCTCTGCCGGACTTGGCCCCAGCGCGCGCGTGAGTCCGGGTTTCGGCCCTGGCCCCCGGCGCGCGCTTGCTTCCGTACGCTTCACCACCGGGAGCACGGTTACTCGGAGCTAAACGACTACAAAAGAGTGTTTTGCTCACTCCCTTCGTCGCCGTCTCGCTTCTACGTCCCTCCCATCAGCCACCCCCCCGTTCGAGCGGGGTAGTTCGTACGACAACTCGGCCTCCCTCCTCCCCTCCACCTCCACCCCTCGCTCTAGGTAGCACCAAGAAGAAAACCCGTAAGTCCTTGTTATCTCTTGGTCATGGGGGAAGAGCACTGGAGTAGTACACGACTGGAAACCGAGGAAAGAAGCCGCTGGGCCGAGAGGACGAGCGACTCGTTCGTCACCGAACCCGAACCCGACAGACAAAGAGTGGCGCCCGCCCTCGGCCCGCTTCCGTTCTCCGCGCTGACACCATGTTTGTAACCTGAACTTGTAGATGGATTTGTGCATCTGCATCCAGTTCGGGTGCTCGACGCACCGCAAGCAGGAGGGCGACGAGGCGCACGTTTGTCCCAGGTCCGTCCCCCCCCCCCCCTATCCCTTTCTTGCTAGTTGTGTGCTTCCAAGTGGCATGCTGATTCTTCTAACTGCTCTTACTACTACACACCCCCCCAATTAGGTGCCACAACGCATCAGTCTACGCCGTCAAAGTCCGCCCCCTCTCCCTTTGCGCCCCCTCCCTTCTCCCTCACTAACCCCTTCGCTCTTCACGCACCAGGAAACGAAATGTCTCCAAATCTGCTGCATCGACCTAGTCCCCTTGGGTTCCGACCACGTCTGGCAATGCGGGATCTGTCAGTGGACTGCAGACCAGAGTGGACCGCCGCCGCCTAAAGCTGCGGGGTTTGTGCAGGGTGGTCCTGGTGGGTATGGGGGAGGGGGAGGGTATGGGTATGGTCAGCAACGTGAGTTTCTTTTTTTTTTATTAGGGGAAGGGGGAGGGATGAGGAGGGTCAAAATGGAGGAGTGGCAAGGGAGGTGGGTACGACGAGGGCGTGAATGGACGCGATGGAGGGAGCGAAAGCTGGGGAACGAGGGTACGAGAAAGGCAAAGGTTGGATTCGAGGGATTGTGGGCTGACCCCTTTCTTCCCTCTCTGCTTCCTCCCCCCTTCAAATCCACTACGCAAAACAGAACCGATGCAACCCGGGTATCAACCGGGGTATGGCCAACAGTACGGCCAGCAACAACAAGGTGGGTATGGGCATTGATGGGAGGGCTGGGCTCGGGGAAAGCTGGAGGAGGAATGAAGGGTTTGGATAGATGGGATGGGATGAGGTGAGGGGTTGAGGGGTTTTGTATACCCAAACATACCCCCCCGCGTTTTGTTTTTGGAGAAACACGAGGAACGACGAGCTTGGAATCTATTACTCATGTATGGCTTTGTGGAGGGGGGTCCATCAAACCCTTTTTAACTTGGTGTTCCCTTCTTTGTTGAGTATGCGACTGTTTGCGCCTGATGTTTTGCAAGCTCAGAGACGAGACGAAGAGACGGACGAGGGACATGTTGACTGAACGGGCGAATGCCCGAAACGCTCTGCTGTATTTCACACCAGACGCTTCTGCAGTGCTGCTCGGAGGTCTTTGGGGATGTTGGTTTTCTGGTGGTTTGCGCTTTGGAGTTAGTGGAAAGACGATAAGGAGAGAGGAGGGCGGCGCCGCACCCGCAAAGCGCCGTAATCGAACGTGACGAGTTGGCAGTCGAGTTTGGTCGTCATCGTCTTTTGTCTGAGGAAGAGAGCGGGGTTGAGATGATACAGAGAGAGAGAGGGAGGGAGGGAGACTCTGACTGTAAAGAGTAGCAAATGTGTTGCATCGAGAACCGGTCGTCCTTGATGTCCGTCACTCTTCCCGCGACCATCAGAGTATCAGGGTAGTTCACTGCTCTCTACAGGCCCCCCCAGATGGGAAACTCCCTCTCGTCAACCTCCCCTCCTACCCTTTATAATCTTTCAGAACTCACTCACCCGGTACCTCACTCCTTGAGTCGCGAGAATGATCCCGACGACGCCCTCGACGTCTCCGCCCAGAAACGCCTTCTTGTACGCTTCGGGATCGTCGAGTTCGGAGAGGAGGGAAGACATGAACGACAAGCGTGAGGATTCGAAATATTTGATGTAGTGCACGTTGTTGACTGTTGCGAGTGGAGGGGTGGAAGGAGGAGGGAGGTTAGAGAGGGGAAGGAAAGGGGGGGGACACGTGGTGGGAAAGTGCGGACCGTGTTTGTAGCGGTCTTGGCTGTTCGGTTCTGGTTTAGCTGTTGTATGCTTTGAACAACATGGTGGAGTTTCAAACTCACTCTCCCCAGGCCTACATCGACACCGCACGAACCCCAAAACCCATCAGCGCTCCGCTCCATCGGGGGCGTCAACCCAGCCGGACCGGGGCACCCTCCCCCTCCGTCGCTCGCTCCTCGCCCAGCTGAAAGGAAACGGAAAGGAGGAAAACGTAAACGTACGACAGGCACCTCTATCGCACTCTCGAGATCATACCCCTCAGCTCGGATGTAGTTCTCCCCAGCTTCCCTCGCGACAAAGTAGTCGTCTGGAGAGCCGTACGGCCGTCGTCGACTGGTGGTGGTCGTGGTGGCGGTGAGCTGGCGTGAGAAGAGCGGACGGAAGCAGTGAGAGGGTTTGAGTTGCATTTGTTAGGAAGAACGAGATGTTGGGAGTAGATAGGGTCAGAAATGAAGGGGCCCGGCAGCCCGAGCCACCCGGCTTCCAGCGTCCCCCCGCCGAGCGGAGCGTCGTCGGGGGGCGCTGAGGTCCCGAAACCCGCCCGAACAGTTCTGGGGCTTTTTGACTCGAGCGCCCGCCCGCCCGCGCCCGCGTGTGCGTCCCAAATCTCGCACGACCTTCCCCTTCCTTCCTTCCCAAAACTCTCACGAGTTTCCTCCCTCACTATGGCCGAAACCACACGACCACCCGCCGGGTCGAACCCGACCGCCGTGTTCCCGACGCACGACCTGACGGCCAACTTTCACTTCCCTCAAGCGGAGCAGCAAGTCCTCGAGTTTTGGCACGACATCGACGCGTTCCAGGAGAGCTTGAGGCAGTCGGAGGGCAAGCCGTTGTACACTTTTTATGATGGCCCTCCGTTCGCGACGGGGTTGCCTCACCATGGGCACTTGTTGATGGGAACCGTCAAGGTGAGCTTGCTCGCTTTTTTTGAGCGAAGGGCGGGCAGTGGTGCGCTCGGAGGAGAGGGGGGCGGGGGGATGAGTCAAGGGCGGTTGGAGGGAATGGGGATGAGAAATAGAGGAAAGCTGACATTATCTCTCTGGGGGAAAACAGGACGTCGTGACCCGGTTCGCGCACTCGTCTGGCAAGCACGTCGAGCGTCGTTTCGGGTGGGACACGCACGGCCTCCCCGTCGAACACGAGATTGACAAGAAGCTCAACATCACCTCCAAGGACGACGTCATGGCCATGGGTATCGACAAGTACAACGCCGAGTGCCGCGCCATCGTCATGCGCTACTCGTCCGAATGGCGCCGCACCGTCGAGAGGTTGGGCAGGTGGATCGACTTTGACAACGACTACAAGACGCTCAACAAGAGTTTCATGGAGAGCGTGTGGTGGGTGTTTGGTCAGTTGTGGGACAAGGGGTTGGTCTACAGGGGGTTGCGGGTCATGCCGTACACGACTGGGTGCACGACCCCGTTGAGCAACTTTGAGGCTCAGCAGGCTTACAAGGACGTCCAGGACCCGGCCGGTTCGTTTGCTTTCCTCTCTTTGCTTTGCACTTGTCTCCGCATCTCAACTCACGACTC
The DNA here is from genome assembly GCA_024364755.1 of Pseudohyphozyma bogoriensis. NCBI lineage: Eukaryota > Fungi > Basidiomycota > Microbotryomycetes > Chrysozymaceae > Pseudohyphozyma > Pseudohyphozyma bogoriensis. The sequence continues at coordinate 167,728 of JALBUQ010000043.1, forward strand.
TCGACAGTCACCGTCGCGTTCAAGCTCGTCTCGGACCCGACCGTCGCCTTCCTCGCGTGGACGACCACGCCCTGGACCCTCCCCTCCAACGTCGCGCTGTGCGTCCACCCTGACCTCACCTACGTCAAGATCCACGACAAGGAGAAGGACCGCCAGTTCATCCTGTGCGACCAGCTCCTCACGACGCTCTTCAAGGACCCCGCCAAGGCCAAGAAGGAGGGCAAGTTCACCGTCGTCGAGTCGTACAAGGGCAAGGACATGGAGGGGTGGAAGTACGAGCCGCTGTTCCCGTACTTTGCTGACAAGGTGCGTTCTTCTGTTTCTTCTCCTTTGGTTATGGTGCTTCAATCGCTGGGAGGCACACTCCCGCCCCCACTTCGGGGTCGCGGGTTGGGAGTTTCCTGGCTAGCGATTGTCGTATCTTATCGTTTATGGAACCGCGCCCGGACCACTCTTGCTGATAAGCTGCTTTTTCTTCCCCTCCACCAGTTCCGCGACCGTGGGTTTAAGGTCCTCGTCGACACCTACGTCACCGCTACTTCTGGTACCGGAATCGTTCACCAGGCCCCCGCGTTCGGAGAGGACGATCACAGGATCGCGATCAGGGAGGGCGTCGTGGGCAAGGATGAGATGCCGCCGTGCCCTATTGATGAGCAGGGAAGGTATACGGATGAGGTTCCTGAGTGGAAGGGGATGTACATCAAGGTGCGTGTTTGGTGATGCGCGTTGGGATAGGGGAAAGGCAAGGGCTGACGTGGTTTTGTTTTGGGATCGGGGGACAATAGGACGCCGACAAGCTCATCATGAAGAAGTTGAGGGAGATGGGATCGCTCATCGTTCAGACTACTTTGACTCACTCTTACCCCTTCTGCTGGAGGTGAGCCGATTCGCTTGAGGGGAACGCGGAGGAGTGTGCTGACGAGGTGTGGTGGCGATCGATCGCAGGTCCGGCACTCCCCTCATCTACCGCGCCATCCCCGTTTGGTTCGTCAAGGTCGAGGACTCGACCGACAAGCTCGTCGAGAACAACAAGAAGACTCGTTGGTGCGTCTCTGCTGCCCGCCGCCCACTGTCGATGCTTCTCGAAAGTAAGGGTGGCTGATGCGGTTTTCGTTTCCCCCTCGCGCTCGCAGGGTCCCAGCTAGCGTCGGCGAGAACCGTTTCCAGAACTGGATCTCGAACGCGAGGGACTGGAACATCTCGAGGAACAGGTACTGGGGTACGCCTTTGCCGCTCTGGGCGTCGGAGGATTACTCGGAGGTGCGTCAACTTCCCTGCTTTGGGAGGACTAGGAGGTGCTGATGGGATTCGTTGGTGGCGGGTACGATAGATCATCTGCATCAGCTCGACGGAGCAGCTCGAGAAGCTCTCGGGATGCGAGCCCCTCACCGATTTGCACAGGGACAAGATTGACCACATCACCATCCCGAGCCAGAAGGGGAACGGCGTGCTCAGGCGTGTCGAGGAGGTCTTTGACTGTTGGTTCGAGTCCGGAAGGTCCGTTCGGCTCTCTCCTTTTCTAAGGTCAAATGTGGGTTACTGACGACGGTTTGGCGATTCGCAGCATGCCGTACGCCCAGGTGCACTACCCCTTCGAGAACAAGGAGAAGTTCGAGACGTCGTACCCCGCCGACTTCATCTCCGAGGCTATCGACCAGACCCGTGGTTGGTTCTACACCCTCCTCGTCCTCTCGACCCACCTCTTCCAGAAGGCGCCGTGGCAGAACCTCATCGTGTGTGGTCACGTGCTTGCCGAGTGCGTCGTCGTCCCTTTCTGCGCTTTCGAGTGAGTGCGTACTGATCGAGTTGGGTGGGGAAAAACAGGGACGGAAGGAAGATGTCCAAGTCGCTCAAGAACTACCCCGACCCGAACCACATCATCGACACGTACGGCGCCGACGCGCTCCGTCTCTTCCTCATCAACTCGCCCGTCGTCCGTGGCGACTCGCTCCGTTTCCGCGAGGCCGGAGTCAAGGAGGTCATTTCGTCGACCCTCTTGCCGTTCCTCAACTCGTATAGGTTCTTCCTCGGCCAGGCGGCGTTGTTCAAGAAGGAGGAGGGAGAGGCGTTCCAGTACGACCCTCATGCGAGCGTGTCGGAGAATGTGATGGATAGGTGGATTTTGGCGAGGTGCCAGAGTTTGATCCAGCATGTTAAGGAGGAGATGGAGGGTGCGTTCAGATCTTTTCTTCATTCTTCTGTCTGTTTAGGGGAAGGAGGCTGACGGATGGGATCGTCGGTCGAAACAGCCTACCGTCTCTACGCGGTTGCGCCCAAGATGCTTCTCCTTCTCGACGAGCTTACCAACTGGTACATCCGATTCAACCGTCGTCGTCTCAAGGGAGAGTTTGGCAAGGCCGATACCACGGCCGCGCTCCAGACCCTCTTCGAGACGCTTCTCACCCTCGCTCGTGCCCTCGTTCGTCCCTTTCCTCTTTTTCTCGCAACGCGTGTCGCTAACAGCTGTCCCACCCACAACCAGTCTTCCTTCATCCCCTTCATCACCGAGACTATCTACCAGGGTCTCCGTACCTTCTTCCCCGCCGACACCTCGAAGCTCAACTTTGGCGTCGAGGACGTTCGCTCGCTCCACTTCCTCATGTTCCCCGAGGTCAGGAAGGAGTACTTTGACCTCACGATCGAGCGTCAGGTCGGTCGTCTTCAGACTGTCATCGATTTGGCTCGTGTCGTTCGTGAGAGGAAGATCATTCCCCTCAAGGTTTGTTCTCGCTGCTGCTGTTTGGGATTCCGGTGAGGCGCGGTCGCTGACGTTCACTGTGTCCTCTCAGACCCCGCTCAAGGAGCTCGTCGTTTTCCACCCCACTACCGAGTACCTCGACGACGTCCGCTCTCTCCTCCCCTACGTCCAGCAGGAGCTCAACGTCCGCGAAGTCACTTTCACCTCCGACGAGTCGCTCTGCGGCATCAAGTACAAGGCCACGGCCGACTTCAAGACCCTCGGCAAGAAGCTCCGTGGTGGACTCAAGGCCGTCAAGGATGGTCTTCCCCTCCTCACTTCGGAGAAAGTCAAGAACTACGTCGAGACGGGCAAGATCTCGGTCGGGGGCGTCGAGTTGTCCGAGGGGGACTTGACGATCGTCCGTCACGTCGAGTTGCCCAAGGGCGTGTCGGGCGCGGCCGAGTACGATTCCAACACCAACTCGGACGTCGTCGTCCTCCTCGATTGCTTGAAGCGACCAGAGTTGGAGAGGGAGGGACTCGCTCGTGAGGTCATCAACCGCGTTCAGAGGCTTCGCAAGTCGGCCGGGTTGGTCGCGACGGACGATATCGATGTCTTCTACTCGTTCGCGGAGGGGTTGGGCAAGGAGTTGCATGAGATTATCGTTGGAGAGGAGCAGACGATTTGTAGGGTGTTGAAGAACTTGCCGTTGCCGAAGAAGGAGGATTCGGTCGGCGGTAGGGTCGTCGTTATTGAGGAGGAGCAGGAGGTTGGGGATCACAAGGTCTTGTTGACGTTGGTTAGGAGGGCGTAGAGTGATACATCTTTACAACCGACATTTGAAAGAAAGGGAACTTGTCATGTTCACTGTGTCGTCGTTGTGGCCCATCGAGAGAATTGTTGCCACGAGCCCGGCCCTGCTTTCTGCTGACGTTTGTCAACCCTGTTGAAAGTCCTTGCCGTCGCGCACGTAGAAACTTGATCGACTAATCGAGTTTTTCTCCTCTTCCAGCTAAAGCACTTTGTTCTTCCCCAGCGGCTACTGCCACACCTGAACTCCAGCACCTCCGTCTCTATTCCTTCTCGCACCAACCTCGAAACCACGTCTCGCGGCCCTCACTCCACTCCTCCCATGCCCGAGCTCAGAGACCGCAAGCAACTGTCTCGACGCTCCACCTCCACTCCCCCGCGCCGAAACGTTGCCCTCGGGACGCATGATGAACCAAGTTTGCCACGTGTTCATCGGCGGCGCCGGGGCCCCAGGGAAATAATTGTCCCAAGGCCCTAGCTCACGCGAGTGGAACTGAACGTGAACTTCAGTGAACCCCTCGAAGCCGGGAATGGTGCAAGGCTGGTGAGCGATGATTTGCCAGAGGACTCGTCGGACGGCCGTTGCGCCGGGGTCTAGGACGCCTTGGTATAGCTCCGGACGAAGGATTGAGGTCGTGTCGTATCGATCTCGTCTATTGAAGGTGACTGAATAGGTGTAGACGGTTATCATGTCTGTTGGAAGAAGAAGAGTTGTTCACGCGGAGTTAGAATTTCCAGGGATGGACGTGGGAGGGACCCAGGAAACAAAATCTCACTGGCGACGTGGTAGTTCACGAGGGTGAGGACGCCGTTCTCTTTCGCCTGGCTGAAGTTCTGGAGAAAAGCGCTGGCATCTCTTCCTCTTGAGACTGTCTGTTCGTCGGTACCCTGCGTGGTAGTGGTGCTCCAAATCCCATTCGGCTCGTCGACATACGTCGCGGGCTCGTCGAGGACTTTGAAGTGGAAGGTCCAGTGATGAGGCGTTCCGCTCCTGTCTGTCTTCTGGATTTGAAGACCAAATGGAGCTACACCGGGAGCTTGGAACTGCTGCTGAAAGATCGAGACGTGCCAAGCTCCAGCCGCTGGAAGGAAAAGAGACCGTCGCGATCAGCTTCATACGTCTCGCCCTGTCGCGCGCCAGATGGATCAACAGGACTCACAGAAAGTTGGCTCGGCTTCATTACGATAATAGTTGTACGAGAGCTTGGAACGGGTGACAATCGACAACGTGACCTCTCCACGCATCGCGCCGTTGGGATCCACGGCCACTGAACCATAGTCGAGCCACTGATCAGGACTTACGCGGAGTCGACTAGAGCAACGTGATCCTTTCTACTCACACAGGCTGACCCAGTAGTAGGTTCTGTCCCTACTCTCAAACCTCAAATAGTGCTCCAACGCCTGCTCAACTTTACCGAGAGCTTCTCCCGCACTCCGACGTTGCTGGAGGGTGCCAGTCCCATGCGGGTAAGCGTCGAGGTCCGTATCCTTTCTCAACCAGCGATGGTGGGGCATCTTGAAAAGTGAACGTTCAGTCGAGTGAGGGCAAGGGAAGGGAAAAAGCCTTTCAGGGTCAGGAGACTTCCGACTCCGCTCCACGCACTCCGGACTATGCAGGGCTGTGCCCCCTTCCATCTCCTTTCGCGGGCAATGTGGCACAAATGCAATGATGTTTGGGATGGGGAGGTTTAGGCAAATTCAGGTATCGTCACCGCCATGAGACACGAATCTGTATAACAACCAGCAAGAACCACGTTTTGCGCCCTTCGCACTTGCACTGTGCATCTCCATCCGTACCCCAACCTCCTCATCACCGCAAAAAGTCACTCCATCATCTCTGCTTCAAGCCCAGATATCACTGAACGCATCCTGCTTCTTCGCGCCCGAACCACTGCCCCCGCTCGAGAACTCGCCAAACGGATCGCTGCTGCCAGCAGCGTTGTTCGACGCCGACGTGGACGAACCCCAGACGTCCGAAGAGGACGCGAAGAGGTCGGGTTGCTGCTGATCCAGACGGAAACGAATGAAAATGAAGAAAAACACGTCAGCACCCGCGGTCTCACCAACGACGAGACCAAACGACGCGACGCGACGCACCCTACTAGCCGCTGGAGCAGGCGAGCTAAACGAATCGAACGCCCCCCACCCAGACTGAGCCACAGGTGGTTGCGCCTGCTGAACTGGCGCCCTATACTGCTGCTGTTGAACCGGAGCACCCCAAGGGTCCGACGCACCACCACCGAGACTCAATCCTCCCATGCCAAAGTCGTTCGCCGGCTGCTGTTGCTGCTGGAACTGTTGCTGTTGCTGTTGAGCGGGAGGGTGGAACTGAGGAGGAGGGGAAGCAGCGAAGAGGGAGAGGATGTCGGCTTTCGCGTCCTTCTTTGGCGCTGGCGCCGAAGCGGGAGCGGGGGCATTGAAGTCGAGGTCGAATAGGCCTCCTCCTCCGCCAGAGGGTTTTGGTGCAGCGGGAGCGGCGGGGGCAGGAGAGGCGGAGGGAGTGTGGCCGGGTGGTGCGACGGACGATTTGATGGAGTGGGAGGAGGTCGATGGAGGGCCGGCGAGGAGGTCGATCGCGTTAGGTGCTTTGCGAGCGGGAGCGGCGGTGGGGGGTGCCGCGGACGTGGTGCGGGAGGTGGATGGAGCGGGGGTGGGAGCAGGTGCGGCCTGGAGGTTGGGAACAGGAAGTAGTTAGCAGGGAAGGAGGGAAGGTGGAGAAGCGAGGACGTACAGCAGTCACGCCCTGCTCGTCCAGCGTCTCTGGTTCAGGCATTGGTCCCTCCATGGCCCACCTCTTGGTCTCGTACTTGCTCCTGATGAACGACTCCATCTTGCTGTTGATCCATCCCAAAGAATAACGAGTCAGTTTGGTCATTCAGCCATCCTCCGGAATCCGACGAGCGAGGTGGAGGGAGGGGGAGGTGAACGCACTGCTCTGGCGGCATGTGGCCGGGCTTGAGGTGAGCTTCCCAGTAGGCGTTTGCTCGTGCGTTGCCCCAGCGTTGAACGTTCTGAGTTGTGATAGATGTTAGTAAGCTGGACGGCGTGCTGAAGCGGAGCCGCTGCTGACCTCGATCTGCTCTGGCGACCAGGTGTCGAGGTCTACGGACTTGACTGTGGCGAGGCGCAAAGCGGTCAGGGTATGAATAGTGGATGATGAGAAGAATGGGAGCGTACTTCGAGTGATGTGAACGCCCATGCCACGGTGGATGCCCGAGCAGCGGATACACATGAAGCAGCCGAGGTTGGTTGACGCCCATCGCGGATCTGGCAATCCGTTCCTTCGTCAGCTTCTGTTTCTTCTTCATTCTTCTAGACAACAAAACAACGCACCATTTCTCTTGCAATCAGCGCACAGCTGTCACACATCAAATCCAGATACAAGCGCGCGTCAGTTGAGCTCCATCGCGGCCTTCCACGCTCCTCGCGTCGTCGCGATTCCCGTACAACATCGACAGCTAGGGATGGAGTGAGGCTGACCTTGTTCTCTGGTCTTTTGAGCATCGCCTTGAGAATCTCGGTGTGCTTCGCCGCCTCCGACTTGGACTGGGTGTAGCGCGCGCTCTGGAGATACACGAGGGAGGCCCGCGCGCCTCGGTCAACGTGGGGGGCCCTGGGGAAAGTATGGAAGAATTGTAGAGCGTACCATGGTGAAAATGCACAGAAGTGAGCGAGGGGGGTATATGCAGAAGTGAACGGTCGAGGGGAGAGCAAGGCCGTCGCCCCTCCAGTCGCCCACCGCGAAGTCGGCCAAGTCGTGAACCTGCGCCCAAGTCCGCGCCTTTGTTCGTTCGGCACGACGTGTCGTCGTTGGACTGAATGCATCGAGACTTTTAACAGCATTTTTTTTGAGACTACTCTGAGCTGTTTTAAGAAGCCGTTGCAGGTTCGTACTCGTTCGGCTCCACAAAATATCGCCACGTCACCCCCGCAGAGCGTGTACTTTCTACCTCGACACCGGCGCGAATCATGGGTGCCATTGAGCTCTGAAGCGAGACGTACAGAAAAGAGCTTCTGTGGTGATAATAGTCCAGTTTACAAGGCGAGATGAGCTCAAGTGTGCAGCACGTAGCTAGAGGTCTCGATGAAGTCCGCCTGACAGAGGGCAATTCCAAACGTGGACCTACACCGCAAAGGACGTGTTCAAAGATTCTTGAGCGAATCATACTGTCCCTCATCCTTCCTCACCGTGGCCCCAACCATCCTTCGCTTAACCCCTCCCACACTTCACGACACCACCGCTCAAACAACAACATCCCACCAACTCCTTCTCTCGCTCACCACCAAACCGACCGTCAACCACTCATGATCCATACTTGATTCTCAGTCAACCCACAACGTTCCACGCCGCTGAAGAGCGACTGGCCGCACTGCCTGAGCTCCTACTTTACGCGCTTCCGTTTTCCTTCCAATCATTCCCCCCACAAACGCTGTGCCTGCAGCCCGCTTCCAAGAAACTCTTCCGCGGTAGTCTAAAGAAGATAAGTACTTGCTCAGGCCGTATGTAACACAAGGCACGTCGGGAGGGCGGCCGAAGCGGGGCGAGAAGGAGGAGAAGGAAGGTGAAGCCACGTCACGGGTCGCTAAAGGTTGAGCGGCGATCCTCGAGGTCCGCTCGAAACCTTGTCTCATGACAGATGCAGGTGTGGAGATAAGGAGAGGAGTGTCGAGATGTTGGTGTGATGAGAATCCTTCGCTATCGGGGGCCTCTTGGTGCAAGCGGGATGACATGACGGACGGTTCGGATTGTGGCTTGTCGGGAGCCGTTGTCCTACCGTAGCCTGTTGGACTGTAGCGTGAGGAAAGCGTCAGCTACACAGCAAGCGAAAGTCGTATGTGGCATTGTTTTTAGTGGAGACTGTATTCCGAAAGC